>LR991084.1:11722500-12322500 GCA_905163515.2 Lymantria monacha | reverse complement strand
AATCTGCCATGCTTTGTGTAAATCTACAAACACGCTGCAGTTATTGTTTTAAGGGTTTAGTCACTAAATTACCTGAACCGTAATGTTGATCAAATTGCTAAATCTAAATGCTGAAATACGAAATCAAATTGATGTTCATTTTAATGTTTGACTTTTTGTATATCTAGTGGTGATTTTACGACTAAACCATTTTACGAATAGTAAAATGCTCAAATTAGTTTATCTTTATAAATTGTGAAATGAAAGGCTTGTGGTAAAATTAATGTAAATTAGAAAAAAAAAAAATATAGTAAATCGATGTTGTTAATTTGTGTGGTGAACCAAAGATGTTTTATTTTTTATGTAAAATTCATTCAGCGCCAATGTGTATAAATTTGAATACCTATGTGTACAATGTTAAAGGTGTAATAATAAATACCCGCTCAAATGAAAATATTTGACTATTATTTACCGTCTAGTACCTAATTTATTTAAAAGTGCAAACCCAGCCCGTTGGTTTGTTTGTAGATGTCGATATATCGCAGCACCACCTAGTAGTGAGTTACATCAATGTTGATAGCATATAAACCATAGAGTACTTTAAATATATAGGATATAAACCTTCTCTGTGAAAAAAATACATATACATGTTAGTGGTAGGACCACGCTGTTGACAGTTTTCTGTCTGCAACCGCGAGCCGGTCCATCCGGGGTAGTACCACACTCTCGCAGAAGAGCGACGTCTGAGTAGTAGCAATGTGCTATTGCACTTCGTTCGCTGAGCGAAAGAGTAACACTTACCATCAGGTGTGCTGCTTGCTCGTTTGCCACCATTAGCAATAAAAAAAAAATACATACCAATTTTCATACCGATCGGTCAAATAGTTACTGTGTTTAGCGATGTCATATATACAAACATCCTCTTTTATAGGTATAAGAAAAGAATTATATTATTTGAAAGTAACTGTGAAAAACAATCATGCCCTATTAATAACAATAAATATTTAGGTGTAATTTCAAAATTGTTCACAAAATCAAATACGATACATTACTTATGGTGTGTTGAGAGGCCGTGGCTTTAAAATTCAAATATTTAACTAAATGCCACGGGTTACATTACTAAGGCACATTATGGCAATGACCCCGCTAGAACTTTGACCAACTAAACATAACACGGTTCAACAGTGCATCTAGAACGACTCATGTCTCTTATGATAATGTTTTGATTTCTTAATTCGTAATAGTGTGACGCGTTAGTGGCACTTTATATCCTTTGGTATAGAGCAGGGGTCGGCACCTCTGGAGTCGGAAGAGCCAAAAATTAGAATTTATAAAAGTTCAAAGTTTTTAAAGAGCCACAACTTTTTTTTGGCAACAATAATTTGTGCCTAATGCTCGTTAACTAACTCAAAACCATTTTTAAAGGTGGTTTTGTTTATATTTTTTTTATTTTTTAAATACCGAATACTAAAGAGCCGCAACTTCACATCCAAAGAGCCGCATGTGGCTCGCGAATCGCAGTTTGTTGAACTCTGGTATAGAGTATAAAAAGTAGTTAAGAGTTAGTCTTGTCTAGGTTAGCTTTTGCCTCGATATTTTCAGAAGCAGATAGGTATAATTTAATATGTGGATGGCAATAGGATCGCATTAGACCGTCTGGTGATGTTGCAATACAAAATGTCGGTATCTCTTACTTCCCAGAGTAAAAAGAGATGGAGGGATCACTAGTGGTATGGGCAGCGGCGCTGTCCTGGCATACTCATAACCCCAACCTGCCGGCCAAGTGTGGCTTTTATGACATTATTCCTTTAATGGAAAGACTTACATCCAATAGTGGTCGCTGACAAGCTATTTCAGATGAATAGGCTCGCGGCGATAGGCAATGTGCAAAATTTTCCGTGTGGTGACGGAGTAAGAATACAATTCACCACCCCCTGTCTTACGCGTGGGTGATCGTACGAGACGACTAAGGGATATAAAACGCAAATAACATCCATGCGAGAGTAGGAAAACTCGAACAAAACCCTATACCAACACGTCTGACCAGCGTGGTATAGTAGGTCAATTACACTCCCATTAAGGAGGAGGCTTGAGTCCAACAGTGGGACACATATGAGCTGAGATGATAATAGGCAATGGGCGGAGTAATTTAAATCAGGCATATTATGGAGCTCCATAAACATAACTGAAACTATCAGATATCCTAGATTTTAACCGAATTCGATATAATAGTTTCGAATGATTTCTAATAGAAGTGGAGTCTGAAAGAGATACATTGAATATCTACCAAATATGGTTAATATTTTGGCAGTGAAGAGTTTCTTTTTTCTTTTTGCAATTTCCTAAAAATATTATATCCAAATACCTATTCATAGCCGAAACTATCAGATAATTCCAACTAATTTGATATGTGTAATCGTATCTGAAACCGGTATAATGTTATTCTGATATCCGTATCGGTAACCAAATGCGGAACTATATCCGCAACACACCTAGTTTCGAATGTCATAGGCGCAAACTCAAAAATGTGCGATGCACAATGTTCCGAGTCTGCGTATTATTTGTATTAACTGTATGTTTGTTAAGCCCCTGTGACAAATAGTACTCTTAGTATCACTATCAGATACATTGCGGTATCTAGTAATTAATTGATTTGAGACAATTTACTTCGAAAGCACGACAGTACCCCATACTAGCCGGGCCATTTGTGGCTGCAGCAGACAGCAGAGTGGCACTACTTCTAGTAGGTAATAAATTCAATCTCACTTGAAAACAAAAACCTTTAAAATATTATTTTTGCACTGTGAATATACATATTTCGTTCTGCGTTAATACTCATATGTCCCATTGTTCAATATGAGCCTCCTCCATAATAGGAAGGAATTGGTGTAATATCACATCCTTTGACAAATACAAAGGCTGGAGAAGAAATGTTCTTCGTGGGGGATCATATATCAGATGATGCAGTGTAGGAGCACTCTATCATGCCACATGTGAACTGACAACTTAGTGAAAATCCCATAGACTTGATGGGTGAAAATCCAATAGACTTAGATGCAGACTCAACACAGTATGCAGCTTTGTGTGGAGGCCTATGTCCAGCAGTAGACAGCCAAGATTTGATGGGAGGGACTGTATTTGCATGATAGCAAGTATTGTCAATTTATTGTATAATTAAAAAACTCAAAAAAGATGTATGTTGTAACCATTTTATACACGAAATGAAAATAAGATTAAAGATTATAAATACATGTGGATATTATCACAAGCCAGATCAGAAACCTCCTCGCAATGCCAGCACTAAATGGAGAACTGAACCTCCTTGAACTTTGTAATCTTGTGCTGTCTTCTCATCATTCCTGAAACAAACACATAAACTATGAAACATTGTTGTTGATAATAATTACCATGCATGACAGTCATTCTCTTTCCTTTAATAACTTTATTCCAGAATAATAATGTGTAACTTTCTAAAGAATTTATAATACCACTTAAGAAGTGAGGAGTTGAGATCTTATGGGAAATGCATCGTCTAACACCTAGACATAATTCAAATTGACATGGTAGCGATTGTGGCTCTACCATATCTTTGTAAGCCAACCCACAGGCCTCAATAACAGTGTAATTAATATTCTGATAAATGGATAGTGCTTAGCAAGTGCACAAACGAGACTATGGAAAGAAAACTAATGACAATTACGAATTTACTACATGTATATGCACAGTACCAACATAACTATGTGAGTATAACACAATACACTAAGAGATATAAGGAGATAATATCACATCAGAGAAAAAAAAATATACAAATCCCTACGCTGACCCATTTGACCAGTGTGAGATTACATGAGATCTTCCTTCCTTTTAGTTGCAGTCCCATGCATAATATTAACATAAATTGAAAAATAAACTAATAAAAAAAGTTTTAGTTCCTTAAATTACTGAAATTTAGCATTTAATATGCTTAATTATTTATAAAACCCGATTACGAAGCGAAAAATGATGTCACAAGCGGGATTCGAACCAGCGCCTTTTTTATACCTTTTTTATTTTTCGCTTCGTAATCGGGTTTTACACATAATTAAGCATATTAAATGCTAAATTACAGTAATTTAAATAACAAGGTTGTGTCATCGTTTAATACAATTCTAACTGTAAAGTTTGAAGTATTAAGCCTATAACAATGTGTAAACATTGTCGGGTCAATAGCATACTGTCACCTTAAGACGTAAATATGATACGAAGCGAAATTTGCATGTCCTACAATAAGTCACGGTGGTTTTAGTTCTTTTTCACAAAAATATTAAGGGTTTCATCAGTTATAATACACAGCCATCTACCAATTAACTTATGTCCAAATTTATAGTTGTAAATGTCAGTGAGTTACTAATTGGCTAATTTTTTTTATAAACCATTGTTGTCTGGAAATATGTGAGTTAGAATTACGTAAATGATACTCATCTTGTATGATCTTAAACTAAAAATTAAATAATGAATTAACACAAAATGAAAAAAGGATTAAGAAATGATGACACATACATCCTAAACATAAGTAGTCTAGGGATTCAGAAGCAATATATACGTTGGTTAAGATACATTGGTACAGCTTTTAATAATAGTAGTTTTTCTTTGTACAATATCCTTTTGTAACAGAACTGTCAGTTTGTAGCAAAGTATAAATAAATATATATCTAAATCTATTGTCAGCTGAAAACTACTGCAATATTGCGATTAATAATACTAGGCCTTTACTTCGTTATAGTGATTCATGAATATAATAGAGAATGTAAAGTATTGAACGCCTACATTTGTTTTCCAGAAAATATAAGACGCTGCTGCTGTGGTGGAATTCCCTCTTTTTCTTCAACTCTTTCTTTAATTCGTTCCACTTTGTCTGTAGGCTCTATGTCAATCTCAATCTCCTTTCCTGTAAGTGTCTGTAAAATAAGTTAGGTTATTAAAAAGTATTAAAGCTAAGATTACTACTACTACATTTTCTTCAGGCTTACCTTTACTTTAATCAGCATTTTAATAAATTTAATTAACTGTGGCGACCTCTGACTATATTGTAATAATAACTATGCAGCTAAATCTTAATTGTTACGGTTAATCCAAGCTTGAATGCGGCGAATACCTAAAACTTTTGTTTGTCATGTAAATTTTGGCAATAATGACATTTGAGTTTGACTTTGAATATTTTTAATAAATGTTTTTTTTTATTTATCGCTCTTATGAGCAGGCTATAGTCAGTCGACCTTACTGCCATATCTTCCGTATTAATTTTCTTCATTTATTATTTATCACTTCTTCAAATTGTAATTAGTCCTTGATAGTCACTGTCCATCAGTAAGTCAAGTTGTTACTATTAATTCGGCGCTGATAACCAAATTAAAAGTTTCGTTGGGAATTTTAGGAATATACACGTAAACCACTATTATACTACTTTCACTACACTTCAGCACTTTAACTGTATCATATTCCATAAAATACCAGCAACATTATTCAGTATAACATTATAGAAACACTAATGATGTCAATCTGTACCTGGGCGCTGACCACCAAATTCCTCTTCCTCAGACATTTTCCCAGAACTGGCAAGTTCACGTAAACCATTAGGTATTCATATTAACTACAGTTTCTAGTCCAGACATTCGAAGGTACATAAATTTGAAAATGAAATTGATCAAAACTTAATTATAAATAAAAACTTTAAGTTTCCCATCATTCTCGTGTAGTATGGAAAAAAAATACTTAAGGTCAAAGGTCAAAAAATAAGTTTAACGAGATTTTCAGCAAAACGGTAAGTTTTATCATAAAAGTACCCTAGTAGTATACAAAAATTATGAACATAAAATTATCTAGGTATAAAAAATGTATCAATACTTTTTTCCTATAAGCGCCTTTTTGAATCATTATATCTCAGAAATGGTAGCTCGTAGGAAAAAAGTATTGCTATATTTTTTATAGATAATTTTATGATCTATAATTTTTGTCGGGGGAGCTTTTATGATAAAACTTACCGTTTTGCTGAAAATAGCGAAAAACTCATTTTTTGACCTTTGACCTTGAGTATTTTTTTTCATACACGAGAATAACGAGGCACTTATTTTTTATATTTATAATTATGTTTTGGACAATTTTACTGATATTCAGCTTGTTGGGAATTTATGTACCTTCACTCTCATTTTTTGGTTTACATTGACAGGACTATTCGTAGGTTCTTGGCGTTGTATAAAGACAAGCAGGATTATATTAATACTAAATGATTTTATATAATTTTAATCATACATATAAGGGCTAAAAACAAAACAGAAGAGATTCATGCGTCGAGCTACAAACGCATTTTGGTTCATTTGTAAATCCCCAATTGCCAACCATGACTTACTGACAAGAATAACTAACTTGAAGAAACTAAAGATGTAAAGAATCTAATAATATTTGTCAAGAAAATTGTAACTCGATACTTTTATAGCAATAATGGGATCGTATTTGTAGCTGATTGCCAATACAAAAAAAAGAACAAATATTTTAATCTGTGGGGAACTGTGGAATTTGTGTAAACAAATACAAATCAAGAAAATTGTTGCTTTTCCTTCTCATATAGAATTATATATATCGTTTTAGCTGTATTATTAATTAATATGGCACAAATCAACCAAATTTTCAACCATATTGAGCAACTTATTGGCACTGGTAAGTTATCTCGTCCATTTATTTTGTTTAATTTGTTATAATGCTATACACATGTTTTCTATCGTTTCAGATGGTCAAAGTGAATTCCTGCATGTTCTCAAAGCTTTAATAGCTAATGAGCACCAACATATACCCAACGAAACTTTTGGATTACTGCAATCATATATTAAGAAAATTTTTCAAGCCATAGATGAGCTGTCCTTACAAATAAAAAATGATGACACTATACTCATTAGTGTGAAAAATCAGAAATTATTGCGGACATGTTTCCAACTAATAACCTCATTTGGTATATCACCATGCTTGATCCCAGGCCTTGGCATTAACCCGTCTAGGAGACTCACTACAGCACCTAAAATTGAACACATTTTGACTGATGAACAAAAGTATGATATTCTTTTAAGTTGCATAGATTTCTTTACAAGAAGTTATACTATCCCAGTGCTAAAGAATATCATAATTACTTTACATTTATCTGATTACCTAGCATCATTAATTCAGTTATCATTTGCTCCATTTAAAAAACCAGGAACTTATAATAATTTTATTATGACACAAGAAAAGTATGATAAATTGAATATAGAAAGACAAAAGTATCTTCAAATCTATAATCATCTTACAAGTAATTGTTTTCAACCAATACTTATGAAGGAACTTTTAGTTCTGCAAAGTACTAAGGATCCTCCACCGCCTGCTTTTGCAAAAAGGGTTATAGCAAAAGAGTTAAGTAAAAGATTGCTATCACCGGGTGGATTACTAAGCTTGATTAGATGCTTTGTAGAAAGTTATGATATTGATGTTGGATTTGAGTGGAAGAAAATTGATATGATTTGCAGAATCATTACTGCTAAGCATGGATTATCCACTGAAACTGATTACTTGACTAACATCTGTTCACAATTGAAACAAATACTCTGTTTAAATAATACACATTATTTAAGTACTGCTGTGGCATGTGTTTTGAGTTTAAATGAAAAGTATCCACACTCTGATACTGTTGTATTATTACTTAAAGACATATTTCAAGCTTTCAACTATGATTATCTTATTACAAATCATAATTTACCTGGTACTATAATATTATCATCTCAAGAAGTTGAACATAAAATAAACATCCTCCATGCATGTGTTTGTACCATAAATATAGATTGGCCTATTTCATTAATGACTTCAAACCTTTACATAATATTTATGATAGGTATAAAATGTACCAGAAATGAAGAATTAAAAATTAAAGTCAAAGATATAATATTAAAAACTCTAATGAGACTAAAAGCAGAAGAGTTATGCGATATTCTAAAAGAATTATTGTTTGATAAAAAGAATTCAATATCACCAGCAGTTTTAGTAGAAGAATATGAAGCTGGTGTTGCTATTAAATCTGTAGCTGTCATTGATTCTCAGTGTAGTGATGAATCATTAATTTACTTCCTCAACTTATTTAAAGCAGCTGTAGATGAAGTTCTTATTCTAAATATATTTCAAGTATCACTCAAAATATTAATAGAACTAAGCCTCAAAAGACAAAACACAATGAATAAAGATATGTTACTAACAGAAGATGAACCCGAATTCATAAATGATATTGACCTGCGGTATGCAATTTTATTACAGCTACTCTCAGAAATTTCTACATCACCCAAAATTGTTAGTGCTTTAAAGAAAAATCCTTTAATTGTATCAGAATTTATAGAACATTTTATTTTGAAAGTATCCGATTCAAATGATGAGTGTACTACCATTGCTCTTGTACTGCTGAATACAGTTCTATCAAGTACTGATAAGTCAACTGACTTGGAAAAGAAGTTCGATAATTTAATACCTATATTAAGACAAATGTCCAATAATGATACAAGTTTGAACAGCATTCTTTGTAAAGAAACATTGTCTTTAATAATGTTAGGTAACACTCAGAAAAGAGATTCACCATGTGAACAAGCACTTACAGATGTGTTTGATAATCTGTTGCCTGTGAGAGCACATGGTATTATTGAGCTTACTAAGCTAATTGATTCAAAAGATATAGAGACTATTTCTAAAAAGCATTACATATTTTGTATATTTCAGGTAAGAGTGTTCCTTCATTGCTACATTGTGTTCTCATTTTGCCTAAAAATGCTTTTGTAATTAAAAGTTCTCATTTAATGGATAATATTTGTTATATGTATTTATATAAATTATAGTGAATTTGTATATAGAAACATGATGAATTTATAAGATTTCATTATAATATTTTAATAGTTAAGACTTTCTTGTTGTACAACATGCTATGGCGAGAGATATTACATATCTCTCTGTGACAAAATTCGAAATATAGAAATCCATAAAAGAAAATTTGTAACAGAGGGCCTAAAGAATTAGCACCCTGAAATGGCAGTAGGCAGGCCACATCAGTCATTAAACTGGTTGTAGCAGAAAGATTGCCAAGAGGTGACAATGATATGGATGGGACAATCTCCCACCAGGTGGACCTGATAATATTGTAAAAGTTGCAGGAACCTACTGGATGCAATAGCAGTAATTCTTTGACCAACAGTAGAAATCAACAGGCTGTTGGACAACTGAAAGATGGAGCTCATTGTAAAGAAATTAAATATAGGGCCACTAATGTTATACCAAATTTCTTGTTATTTCAGGAGCAATTGAAAGACTCTGATTCTTATCTCTACCTATCAGCTATAAATGGCTTAGCATCTCTCTGTAGTCATTGTACAGATGATGTATTGCATGTATTATGCAAGGAATTCTTGCAATTATCCAATCAGACCGATATTCAGACAGAGGAAAATCAGAACAAGGTGGCAGAATTGAGAATGAAAATTGGTGATATCATTGTGAAAGTGACTAAGAGATTAGGTAATTAGAAGTACTGTTTTGGAACGTTATTCCTTTTTTTATTTTTACTTTTTAAAAAGATGACACTTTATTCTGAAATATTGTATTGAGAGTTGTATTGCCGACGATTTTTTAAACATATAACTTATCGAACCGATTATACTTAGACTTGGAACAAGCACTTGTGAGTCACATAAAGATTTTTTTACATAAGGATTGAATCCACTATGAAGGGGCAGCATTAGTACTCTCTTACGATAATAAGACTAACTGCGATATATAAGTGCATTGTATAATTGAGGATACTTGTCTCTGAAATACAGCATAACTATGCTAGTTTAGGGGCTATTTTGTCTATCTCGTGTATATTTTTCCTGTCAATAAAAAATGTTATTATTAATGTCCAATGTTGATCATAGATAAATATACTCAATAGGATTTGGTCTGGTCTGATAGACATCTGATGGATGGATGGATCACCATATTGTTATGAACTCCATTCTGGGATTAGCCTTTTTAAATTAATCTGGATACTATTATTTCACTATTGTTTCACACATGCTGTTTCCAATTAGTTTATTTATGAAGTTGTAGGCTTGTGACATCTCAACTGCCGAGGGGAGTACTTCCCGTCGAGCAATTAATAGCTGACCACTGGTATGGCTTCAATGCCATCGATGACCTGCCCGTATGTTTACATTTTTGGGTACCATCCATCGTCTGCCCGATGCCCCGGCATCAAAGCGCCGGCGCGTAGTCCTCATGTGGGTGGCGCAGCAATCCGCGGTCCATCCAACCGCGACCTCGGCTAGAGCAGTATTAGGCGCTTGCGGTGGAGCGTGTGAGCGCATAGAATCTATTCTTTAATTTGCCTTCGTCTTCTGCCGCGAAACAACCGCCTTAAGAAGGTGACGATCCCGTCGCACGAAGAAGTTGACCTAAATACACATCTTCGCCTTTGTAATATTGCAGGTGAAATGGCGGTTGTGCATAAGACTATTTTACTTAACACAATGCTCTGTGGGTGCAGAGATGAAGATCCTTTAATAAGAACTTCGGCTTTGTCAAATTTAGCGGAAATTGCATTGGTACTCCATTATAAAATAGGAACTATAATTTATGAGGTAAGTCATAAATTATTGTTTATGATTTATTATTCTACCACCATATAATACGTAAAGTAATGTGCTCTTAAAACAAAACATCGGGACGCTTCAAACAACGCTATGATTTGTCTTCGTCAAGAGAACTTTTCTACTATGAATTCTTACCCTCATTATTTCTGCATACATATATTTTTATATATAGTAACTACAAGGATAGAGTTCTCTGGCACTCTGTTCTCTCTGCCTACACTGCAAGGGATATGGCATGATGATATGTATGTATGTAGTATTAAACATGTATTTGAACTTTCAATACAATAGTTGTATGTAATTTATATAGGTTAACTATTATAGTTTATTATCACCTCAGCTCATATATGTTCCACTGTTGGGCTCGAGCCTCCTCCATAATGGGAGGGAAATAGACGTACTATATATACCACATTAGTCAGACGTGTCGGTATTTGCCACTGAAGTCAAAGATCGGGTACCGGTGGCCCGCTCGCACGGCGAAGAGAGGCGTTTGCAGGGTGGGTCCATGGGGTTGCGTGCCGCCTCTTCTGTCGCCCCGGACGATTTGTCGGGGCGCGACCACATCCATGGTCCACCTTGCGGAAAAAAAAAAAAAGACGTGTTGGTATAGGGTTTCGTTTCGAGATTTCCTTCTCTTGAATAGATATTATATACGTTATATCCCTTAGCCGTCTCTTATGATCATTCACGGGTAAGGGTGTACAAATCACCACCCCCTGTGAATTGTATTCTTACTCCGTCACCACACATAAATAATAATATTGTGAGTAAACTTGATTGTCTAAGAGTTCTATAAAAATCTGAGAGTCTAATTCTATAGGCCCCTTAATCGTCTTTTACGATATCCACGGGTAAGAGAGGTGGTGGTGAACTGTATTCTTACTCCGTCACCACACGGAAAAGTAAGTTAAGTATCTTGTAAGTCTTTTACTATATTTCAGGTACTGCTTTGCATTTGGAGTATAATAGAAACTGACAAAGCAGTAGAGTGTCGCAGGGCTGCTGTCATGGTTATCACAAGTTTAATCAAAGGTTTGGGCAAGGAAACGTTAATTGAACTTAAAGAAAACTTGCTACCCATTTATAGAACGTTGAAAAATCTATATAGAGACAATGACGAAGATTCTATTGTAAGGCTTCATGCTCAACTAGCGTTAGAGGAACTGAAGGACATCGTCAGCCAGTTTCTATTTCCAGAACTAAAGATGGAAAGAAAAATATTAGTTCTAGACACATCTGAAGATAAATAAAAATAAAAGTCAAATCGAATTAAACGTTTATTTTAATCACACACAAACATATTTATCTAATATAAAGTTCTACTAAGCGGTCATACAAATGTTATTTATCTACACACATTTATTACATATATTTTTATTATAATACCTATCTCACTATATACTATTTATAACAAACAAAATGACAGCAGCTATCCTTTTCCTCTGCTAAGTTGTTAAACGATATTTGTAGCGCATAATCTATTAATTGTAGAACTGTCAAATGGTTGACAGTTATGTAAAATGCGCTTTTTTTGGCAGCGGGCTATGGTGTGGTCATGCCAATCAGTCCGGGGCGACAGAAGCGGCGCACGACTCCATAGACCCGCCCTACATGTACCCGTCCACGCCGAGCGAGCGGGCCCCCGGAACCCGGTCTCTGTCTTCGGTGGATGTAAAACGCGCTAAGGTTTCATTACAAAAAAAAAAATATTATAGTCGTTAAACTTCTTAAATTTTCTATTTTATTGCGCATTTTTTCTTTTTTCATTAAGAACCTTCTACAAAGTATTAGGAAACTTAAAAAGGAGATGGATTAAATCATTATTCATTCTCGAGTTATTATTATAGTAACTAAAAGATAGGTCGTTAAAATTTTTAAAATTTTCTGCGTATTTTCTTTTTTCATTACGATCTTTCTACAAATATTAGAAGACTTTAAAAAATATTAATGAAATCGGTAAAGACAATCTCAAGATATGACGTATAGGACAGGGATATAGGAAATAAATTTTATACAAGACCTACTGTCTTGTATAAAATTTATTTATTTTTAACAGATATACAGTTACCTATGTAGTTACACGAAATGAATACAAAGTATGGTATTATATATGCCTGTCTATAATGTTGGATTAAACATACCATGATGAGATATGATCGTTCCGAGAGGAATCCGCGAGGGTAAACCGCTGGGCGGGCCACCGAAGACGAAGATCGGGTACCAGTGTACAGTACGCTCGCACGGCGAAGAGAGGAGTTTGCATGGTGGGTCTATGGGATCACGCGCCGCCGCTTCCGTCACCCCGGACCGATTTGGCAGGGCGAGACGCATCCATAGTCCACCACAAAAAAAAGGTGATCGTAAGAGACGACTAAGAGATATAAAACGCTTATAACATCTATGCAAGAGAAAGAAAACTCGAAATAAAACCCTATTCCAACACGTCTGATCAGCGTGGTATAGTAGATTAATTTCCCTCCCATTACGGAGGAGGCCCGAGCCCAAAAGTGGGACATATATGGGGTGCGATGATGATGAAACATACTATGAAGCTATAGACAATCTCTGTCTTTACATTCGTGATTATAGATGCTTTAAAGTATCTAATTCCAAACTGTCGGTATAATGAAAAAAAGATTAAACGCAATAAAATCCGTGAAATTAGTTTTCTTAATTTCAATTTTGTTAATACTTGCGTGAAAATCAGCGTCCTTAATTCAGGTTATTTCATCTACTCGAACGCGTTAACGCGTAATTGTATAATCAGGGCTCCCAATAGCGCCAACTTATTTTTTACAGCCAGATTTTGAAACTACGGTATCGAATCTCATTATAGACGAAAATATAATCGGCAACCAATATAATAATTATAATTAAGACTTGAAATATTCGTTTTAAGTTTTAGATTTTATTACACTACCACCTGAAGAACGCTGTTCTCAATTGTAATAACTTTAAAAAATAAACCGCGGCTAAATGCCTATTTAGTATCGATAAAAAAGAAAATTATCTTAGCACTTAGTGACAAGAACTTGACACTGGCAAATGAGATTATGCCAATTCCAATCGCTATCAGGAACGAAGAAAAATCTTGATGACCAGCTGCCAGTAATGAATTTAAAAGTGATGTTTAGATTCTCGCTAATTGTTGGTAGGGTAACGCCACTTAATTTAGAGGTGTTAATCTTACCTCTAGCTTTTTAGTAAGCAACTAACTGAAATCCTGTCATTTCGTTTAAATTTTTGAATGCGTATTTGGATTTTCTGTCCATGTGATGGAGAAATAGGAAAAATTCCACATCTCACTCTCTTTGCGGGTTGTTTTTTTTTTAAGTGTTTATGAGGATACCATTTTCGACACAAATAAAATAGTAAGTCATGGGTTTGTATCGTTATAGTTGAAACCATTCAAGTTGATGTGTTTTACCACTAAAGACTATATTACCATTTACAGTCAAGTAAAATGTTATCCAGTGGATATTTGTTGATATATAGATGCTGTGTGGTAGCGGCTAAGAATACTACCAACCCTTACTTTGCTTGTGGATGTTGTAAAAGACGACTAAGAGCCTTATAACGCCCTGGGCCAACTCCATCTGATGCCGTTTGGCCAACAATTACATTCCCAAGGAGGGTTGACGTCTAACAGGCGGCCAGTCATAAAACTATTGCTAATAACTTTTACAATATGTACTTTGAAAGATAAGTACATACTGTATCGACCCCAAGTAATTGGGATAAGAGTAAGAGAATGATGATGATGATTTGTTGATATATAGGTATATGAATGATAAAAATCATAAAAAATATTTTTTTTCTTCTTAAAATGACACCACCTGCACTAAGGAAATAATCTTTGTATGGTCCCACCTTTTACAAACATAACGCAGACAAATTACACCTAGACTTAGAATAAAACTTTGTATTTCGCACAATCGTCCTACGTAGAAATTGAACCTACGACACTGACACGGTATCTTAACCATTACGCCATCTGTGCAGTCGATTATATATTTGGCTTGATTGATTTCGAACTATTTAAATAAATTGCTTATCAATTTTTACATACCTCCTCACGTTTGAACAATTTCATTATTCATAGTTTCATTTATTTTTATTTCAATATAATATACCTGCGTTATGACAAACCATCACGCTTCTTCGTGTCATTTAAAATCACACTAATATTAAAATTTGACCGTTCGTATACACGTAACATACTTTTTTTGCGGGCGGACTATAGCTCGAACGCACCTCGCATGTCGATAAGTACACTTTACTAGGGATGCAAGAGGGGCCTGCAACGGTTCGAGTTGGCAAAGAAGACCTTCGTCCTGGTCCTTCTGTCCTCCTAAGAGTACTTTTTCACAAAGCAGTATCGCTCTATTCCAGTTCCTACAATTGCCAATATTTTTTCTAATATGGAACAATTTCTTTTTCATTTATAACGTAACCTTATTTGAAATGTTTATTTTATTGTTACATCCAAGAAAATGTATCTATACTTCGTGGTTACATCTATTGTAAAATAGAAATAGGTAAAGATAGATGCGAATTGAACTTACTGTCCTTTGGAAACCCATTGCTACTACTACTACAGGTGAAAGACATCAACAACAGAAAGTAGATTAAGTATGTATAGAATAGGTGACTTACCACAGTAGCTTAATTCGTTAAGATAGTTGAAAAGGATATTCATTTAAGAGAAAAGATAGTAGGCTTAATTCCCACCTATCGTAACCCCTTACTCTATTCTACAATTCCACAGTCAATTACCAGTATTATCGTAGAGAAGGAAATAACAAGACTTTAAATTTAGTGATTATATGTATGGAGGAATTGGCTTCTATTTATTGCTCTCGTATGTTACTATGGAAGCTCTAGAAATACAATATAACTTAGGGTAGATTTTAAGACTTTGTGCTGGTACCAAGAATTACTTATCACAAAATCCAACCGACACCTTTAAATGTGCAAATAAAATGGAATACAACTAAATGTCGTTCACTTTAATAAGCAAAGAAAAATAACCACAGTTTGTCAGATTTTCACTATATTATGATCACTCGACAAAGATACAACCCGTAGCTAACTCAAGTGACGTCACAAATAAATACTATATAATCTGTGGCAATCAGAAGTCTTATTGGTGATATATGTGCCTTATAAATACTGGCCAATATAATTCTTTTATATTACATCAACAAACTTTGAGTCTTAACCAAATACGAGTAGATCGTTTTTGTTTTAAAAGCACCACCCTGCACTAAGGAAATAATCCTTATAATTCTTGTATTGCGTCCTTATAATTCTTATATATAATTCTTCCGCATCCTTATAATTCTTATATATAATTCTTGTATCTATATATATATACTTTACGAACATTTATTTAATGCAGACAAATTACACCCAGACTCAGAACAACAGTTTGGGGATCGCACATATTATTGTACCTACTGCGTAAGAATCGAACCCCATTATGCCATTTGTGCAGTCATATAAATTGTGATGAAATGGTACAAAAGTCATACTGTTGTATTAAATACGTATGATGAATATGGTAGCTTAAAGATGAAAAGGAATACCAAAGGTTTACGAACTGTGTACAAAATGATAAGGACAGAAAGGGATTGAGCCCGAGGTGATTAAAATGTGTAACAAAATTACCTGGAATAGAAAATACGTTGCGCTGATTACAAGTTATAGAGATACTGACAAGAGGATAAATATAACAAAAAATATGATAAATATAACAAAAAATATTCATAAGCTAGTACCTGCCCTACATTTTTATTAACTATAATTTATTTCTGCACAATCTAGGCAAGCAGCTTCGCTCATGTTAAAATATTAGCGTTAAATTTTTGTCAATTTTGTCTATCACTCACTTTTTCCTGGATAAAATACACTTTATGACCTTTTCCTATTCTATCCTTAACAAGGTGTATGTGAAATTACAAGACGATCGCTTGAATAGATAAGGCGTGAAAGCGTAACAAACATACTCACACTCATACCTACTTATAATATTAATTAGGTTATTTACATTGGTCAGTGATGGATTGACGACTGACTTCGTCAGTTCTTAATATCAATTTGTCATAGGACCGTGTGACAAGATGTTCATTGAAACGTATAAATAAATAATTATTTAATCACAATTATATTAATGTATTCACGCTTCAGAAGTATTATCGGCCTCATTTGGTTTTCTAGTTGTGCCTTCATCTTTTTCTGATAACGTTATAGAATATATAGAGCTTTTGTCCGAGAATTTGTCAATGTTTCGTCTGCTAAAGATTCCGCTGCGAGCTAAGGACGAAACAGTTGCAATAGAAATGTTGTCTCTTTCAGTTTGCGGTACCACCTTCCATATTAATAATGCTATGCCGCCAAAAGCCGCCACTACCAAAAACATCACTAGCGTAATTTCACCAAATACGCCTGAAACAATGACATTATAATTATCACGATGGCCGCTTTATATGTAACGTTATGTTAAAACAATAAAAAATAAATATTGAGTTTAAAATATTTCCAGATCACGTACGAGTCTATATAAATTTCGTCCACTTGTGCTATGCTATTTTCTAGCATCCCCACTTAACTTGTGCGTCATATTAAAAGGTTAATATAAATATTTCATTTTCTTCTAAAGAATACCAATAGTGTAGTCGACGCCACGACTACGCCGACGGCATAGTGGTCTAAGTAGTTCTATACCGAGTGTTTTGGTTAACACTAAATGTATTCATCTCCGCTCATATGTCTCCCACTGCTGGAACTCGAGCCTCGTCCATAGTAGGAAAGCAATTGATCTACTGTACCACGCTGGTCAGATGGTATAGGATTTTATTTAGAGTTTTCTTTCTCTTACATAAATACTGTATACTTATTTACATCCCTTAGTTGTCTTTTATGACATCCACCGACAAGAAAAGGGTGGTTAACTGTATTCTTACTCCTTTACCAAACGGAATAAATGCTTAAAAATGAATTTAATGAGACAGCTATACCATTAAAGACGTTTAGGTAATGAGTCAATTTGGTTATTGATAAAATAATTTTAACATACTTTGTTGAGCGTCCTCGCTTCTGGCTTGTAGTCTGGCAGGCTGAAGTTCATTGTAGTCCATATCTTGACCCTCATACGGTTCTACTGATCCACTCGAAGGTCTACTTTGGAGTAATTCATCACCAGGATTCGACTTTGGTAGATTAATACCAGCCCTAACAGTCAGCGTCTCTGGCTTGTAAGTACAAAGTACTAAGAATCTGAAAAATTATATTTTGTAATTAATTTTTGAAACACAAGAGCTATAGAACGTCTCTTAAGATATTTACCGTCGAGTACTATGTGTTAGTATAGGTAGATTCTCTTGTACAATGACATATGTAGCGACTGTTGTATCATTAACATCTGATCCGCATTCGTCGTGGTGTATGCGTAATATGTACGCGTCTTGGGCACTGTTAGGGTTGCCTTGTATGGAACAGCGTTCCGGGCCACCGTCAGCTGCTTCCACGGCAATGCGACCACCAAAATAGGGGCCCGTTGATACTTCTACTTCACTTGCGTGCGGTAAACATTGTGTAGCACGGGCTGAAACTGAAAAAACAATTGTATAGCAGTTTTTGGAACGGATTAACTGAGAGGTATGATTAGGTGGCAGTGAACAAAAACCTAAGGAATGTTGGCGTCAAACACTTATGACTATAAAAAAACCATAATTCTTGGTATACGTTTGTTCTTCTTCGAACCTTATGTGGAAAGTAGAGGACATATGGCAATCGCCCCGTATTAGAGCAAAAATAAATTACTATATTGAGTTCTTATAAATAGATATAGGTTTAGTACCTACCTACTCGTAATACCAGTAGGTATATTGATTTTTAATTAAATGTATTATTTCGATGTTTCATTTTCCTGGAGTGATCCTTATTCATTTTCGATTATGACAATCATTTTTATTACTGTCAATCATTTGCAGTAGGTAATAGCTACTACATCAATATTAACCCCTCATGCGATTGTGGGACACCATTTGAGCCAAAAATATAAGCTCAACGTGCTTTTGGGACACAGGTTTGACCCAATTAAACACTACAGTTAGCAATTGTTTTTAGGACTTTTTTAAATCAACCAATCAAAACTTAGCGCAGTCAAAGATCATATATGATTGACTTTCATGTACTATTTCTGAGAACTATTTGCACAGGGCACTTGTGAGCGCCGCAAAGTTCGACAAATTACGTTATTTTGAAAATTCTCTCTGATGACAAAAATAGATAAATATTTAAAAATCAATACGTTAATTAAAAACTTAAGTGATTCCCTCGTGTGTATCAACCTTTAAAAACGGTTTACCGGCGTGTGTAACATAACGTTCTTATGTTACAGTTATATACGTAATACTCTAGTAATAGTGCTAAGTATTCACACGGGTCTTGTAATTATATAATTAATGTCTAACAATGCAGCCCAGCAAAGTAGTATATCGATGACAAAGAGAGTTAATGTTCATCATGCCATTGTTGTATTACCAATTATTATCAAATAACCTTCAATTATGTATATTCGGATCAGATATAATAAGCATTATTTAAAATACATAATGGTTTTGATTTCCTTTTATAAGGCTGGATAAAGTGCGTAATGGTTTAATGGCAATTGGTAACATAAGTGGCTAGGATTCGATCTTCGCATCGAACATCTCTTTATATCTGTTTTTTTCCTTGAGTAGACATTGACTTGTCATTATAAAATAATGAGCTTTTGCGTCGTAAAACATATGCCCTCTTGCCGTTTAAAAAATTGACTTCGGAAAGTGTGAAATGAAATGAAATTAATCTGTGAAATAATACTATATTTATTAAGCTACCCTTACATATATATTTTTTCTGTGCAACGGTAGTCTGCCTAATACGAGCAGATTTTCTCTGGTAAGGTACCTGTGAAAATCTGGCCGTATTAGTCAGACTACCGTGTTAATTATTTCTTTTTGTTTTTTTTTTAAATAAAACATCCCGTAGTATTTAATAAATCCTTGTGGTGCTTGGGTAACTTTATAAACACTCAATTAACACAAATAACATCCAGTTTTAGAAAAAATATTTATGGATGGCCTAAAGGAATGTCTTGCATGGAGATCGAATCCATGACAGCTGGGCGGTCGCTGCTCAGGCCACTACACTATCTGTGCAGTTCTTGACAATTAACTCTAAAGTTCTAGCTTACACGGTAAAACCCGTGGTACACGTGCAATATAAAAAAAAAATATTTACCTACTGACCATAAAAAAAAATATTGCTGAATCAATTATGTTAAACACGGCGGCTAAGTGTAGTATAATATTACCACGTCTTAATCAAGAAAAGTTATGCTTACATCCTTTAGTAGGGACGATGATAATTTTAGATCCAATGGATAATGGGTCAGCGAGGTCCCTTGCATCTCGTCGAACCGGACGCACTTCAAACGAGTATGTGGTCGCCATACGCAGTCCGATAATACGCGTGCTGTACATACGCCCGCGACGGAGTCCTGATGGCTGGCTTGTTGTGGATGCTTCTGTTGTACTTGAAGCTCTGCTTGCTTTGTCCTCTTCTAGTACATCTATCACCTAGGAATAATTAACATTTACTTTATTGATTCGTTTCTCTAAAATATGATTTGACTAAGATTTATCTTTATCCGTGTGGTGACGGAGTAAGAATACAATTCACCACCTCTGTGGTAATGATACCTGTGAGTAATCGTAAGAGACTAAGAGATATGAAATGCATATACATAACATCTTTGCAAGAGAAGGAAAACTCGAAACACAACTCTATACCAATACGTCTGACTAGCGTGGTATAGTAGGTCAATTTCCCTCACATTATGGAGGAGGGTAGAACCCAACAGTAGGACGTATATGAGCTGAGATGATGATGATGATTTATCTTAATAGGTATTCTCCGTGTAGTGACGGTTTAAGAATACGATATGTTACAATCGTTTATATGCCAGTGGGAGTCTGAAGTTTATGTCAATCAGGCTATCAGTATAGTATATCTAGCAGTAGTCGCTAACATGCGTCTATTGGCTGATGAATAGATGGGTTATGGGGATGTAGTAGTCATTTATACTTGTTATATATAAAAAAAATAAAGAATTTATGAATGTTATGTGAATGAATGTTCCAAATAATGAAAGTGGAATTAAACTAAAGATATAATGGAGGATATTATTGAAAGGAGAATGAGAATGAGGATGGTGTCCGATGGTTTACTGTGTGAGACACAAAGAGGTTTCAGGAGTGGAAGGGGATGCATGGATCAAGTGTTCTCTCTGCGCAACATTGTGGAGAAGCATCTGGCTCTAGGTCAGAGGGTTTTCTGCAGTTTTGTGGATCTGGCAAGAGCATTTGACACGGTTGTACGAAAGGAACTTTGGGACATTTTACGGGAGTATGGTATTAACGGTAAACTGCTACAGGCTCTGCAGTCCAGTTACATGGGCTGTAGAGCCTGTGTGCGGCTGGATGATGGAATGTCGCCTTGGTTTGACGTCAATATCGGCGTTAAGCAGGGGTGCGTTCTGTCAGCCAGGCTGTTTATCATATATCTGGATAAATGTCTCCAAAGGTTGAACGATATGAATGTGGGAGTCCAGATGGGCGATTCAGTGGTCACTGCTCTGCTTTATGCAGATGATGCAGTCCTGCTGGCACAGTCAGCGACTGACCTGCAGACCCTAGTCGACATAATGACAGAAGATTGTAAGAAAAGGGGTCTACGCGTGAATGTGAACAAAACCAAAATAATGGTCTTTGAAAGAGATGGAGCCAGAACAGATGTAAGAATAACAATAGGTAATGATATACTAGAGCAAGTGGATGAATTTGTATATCTTGGATGTGGATTTAGCTGAGATGGAAGGTACACCACTGATATAGAGCGAAGAGTGAATGCGGCAAATAGAGTGAACGGAGCGTTGGGGCAACTTCTCGGTAGCCACCACCTCAGCCAGAAGGCACGTGTAGCAATACATAACGCAATGCTTGTCCCAACATTACTGTATGGAAGCGAGAGTTGGGTATGCAGAAAAAAGGATGAAAGTAAAATTAATGCGGTCGAAATGCGATCTCTGCGGAAAACCTGTGGAGTAAGGCTGACCGACCGCATTCGTAACGACGACGTTAGAGAGCGAGTAGGTATGAAAGAGAGTATTGGTGTAAAGATGCGAAAGGGAATACTCCGATGGTTCGGACATGTGGAAAGAATGCCGAACGAACGTCTGGTTAAAAAGATATACAATGCGAAAGTGGAAGGATGTAGGTACCGGGGGAGACCGAGACTAACCTACCTAGACCAGATCGGTCATGTACTGAAGGAAGGTGGAGTCAAGAGTCTCCGAAACCGGCGAGCGTGTATGAAGAGAATTATGAATGTTGAGGAAGCGAGTGAAGTATGCAAGGATAGAGTTCTCTGGCACTCTGTTCTCTCTGCCTACCCTGCAAGGGATATGGCGTGATGATATGTATGTATGTGTGTATATAATGGATTAAGATTTCGAGATTTGTTTCTCTCAGTTTATTTGTTACTTTATTTCCCCTTAGCCATTTCATCCTCCCGATCTTTTTTATTTTTTTTCCGATTCCGTGCTGTGTGGTAACTGGTACGAATACTATCAACCCTTTGCTCATGGATTTCGTAAAAGACGACTAAGAGCCTTATAACGACCTGGGCAAACTCCATCTGACGCTGTTTGGTCAACAATTATTTTTCCAAGGAGAAACACTTGGATTGAGCCAACGGTATCAGAGCATATTTTGATAAATGCTAAAAAAGTAGTAGCGTTATAACCAATTTACCTTAGTTCTACAGCGATACTGTCCCCAAGCTTGAAGCTCGCAGTAATGCACCTGAAATGCCAACAGCTTTGGCTTATCTTCCTCATCTGATGATCCGTACTCCCACCGAAGCCTGACATCTCTAAAGTCTGGCTCGCCGATTAAATGCAATACTTCTGTGAACAATAAGAGAAAGTAATTTCTATAAATTACCGTTTTTTTTTAAATTTTAGTGATAGTTCTAACTGGTAAGACTCCGCTAATGAAGAACTGCTAAGTTTCTACTAATGAAGAACGCTTTATTCTATATACGAAAATTATTGATTTGCCGTTGACTATTTAGAGAGTTTGTACGTAATTTTATTATTTTACATACCACTTCATCGTTTTCTCATTGGTCTATTTACGCAACATTTAACGCACGGCTGCGTTTTATTTTGTCAAACTTCTGCGGAGATAATGGAGACATCTGTCCGGGCATTAAAAAGTGCGCTCAATTGCGTATTTCTTCCGTAAATACCAAATAAAATTGCGAATGGTAGAGCAAAAAAAAAAAAGAATGCAAGACGAAAATGAAATTGACTCTGAAATCTTCAAGAATCGTCAAGAAAAGCATAGACCCTTTTTTTGGCAGGCTATGATCTGGGCACACACCGTCCGTTCCGTCCGGGGCGACAGGAGGGCGGCGCGTGACCCCATAACCCACCGTATACCTTCCCTATCGCCATTGGGCCGGCCACTGGTATCGCTGCCTTAACATCCGTGGCCAGTCCGGCGGGTTACCCTTTCGGGAACTATCCCCCGTCGACGCCCTGGCTTGGTGCCGGGTTATCGCCCTCACGCGAAAGCATACACCCCGAAGTAGCATGGGAAACTTGGCAAATTTAGTCAGATATGTATTTTATGGTATCTTAGTTGTATTCTCATGCAAATGCTCCAGACCGTATTCAAATACATAGTGAAATATTACTAATGCTGTTAAGATTATTAATCAATCTCAATATATTTATATTAGCATATTATGTATTTATGTTACTTGAATAAATTTTGAGTATGCTCAATTGATGGAACGCATTAATCTTAGACACTAATCCACTTCGATATGTCATACTCATACCAAACATTCAATAACTTCTTTTGCGTTAGATAACTTATTCATCGAGACACTATAAAACATAAAACTATGATTTATGTATACGTATAAGAGCAATGGTAATACATGTAAACAAAATTGGCAAATTGTAAAGTAACGATATAATTTTTCTTGTAAAGGCGACACAGATGGCGTAGTGATTCAGATACCGACCTGCCGTGCCAGTGCCGTGGTTCGATTTCTACGCCGGACAATACTTTGTGAGATCCACAAAGTATTGTTCTGAGTCTGGGTGTAATTTGTCTGCGTTAATTATATGTTTCTAAAGTCCTCCGCGATACAAGGATTATTTTCCTTAGTGCAGAATGGCGTTTAAAAAAATAAAAAGAAAAGAATATTAATGAAAACTTTGTGAAACGAATGTAAATTCATCATCATCATCTGAGCTCATATGTGTCGCACTGTTGGGCTGGACTGTGGATATTGACCTACTATACCACGCTGGTCAGACGTGTTGGTATAGGGTTTTGTTTCGAGTATTCCTTCTCTTGCGTAGATGTTATATGACTTTTATATCCCTTAGTCATCTCGTACGATCACCCACGGGCCACGGGTAAGATAGTGGGTGGTGGTTATTGTATTCTTACTCCGTCACCACACGCTAGTGTGGAGTAGAAAGTAAATGATCTGTTTATTAATTTCTATGTTCAACATATGATGCAATACGTACATTATCGTACTCACTTTATATAGAGGGGTGACGAGTGTTACGCTCGGATGCATAGCCAATGCAATAATCCGGGCGTACCATTAACCCATTGACTTGCTCACTGGGCCGTTGTTGCTTCTAATAATTATAGTATCAAAGTAGTAATAAGATCTGACTTGTACCCGTTTTCCGAGCTAACTCGTGCGTACTAAACTAGACTAGATATACCTTAGGTATATTACGGTTAGTTTCAGGCTACCGCTCCTATCTATTGTTATATTGCTTTAGATAATGTATTTAGACTAAAGTTGCCGGTCCATGTATGTCCACTGTTCGACACAGCTTGCTCCACAGTAAAATTGACTAGAAAAACAAAAACCCATTCTGTTTAGTTTATCCGATGTGACAGCAGTGTCACTGAAACTTTATTATCCGCACTTTTAACCAGTGGTGGATGTTATATGTTGTTCATCAGTGTCTTAAAGACGCCTAACAAACGTAATCAGATCATCATTCTCCTACTCTTATCCCAATTACATGGCGTCGATACCATATGTACTTTCTTTCATAGTACATATTGTAAAAGTTATTGGCATTAGTTTTACGACTGGCCGCCTATCAGACATCAACCCTCCTTAGGAATGTAATTGTGGACCGATCGGCATCAGATAGAGTTGGCCCAGGTCGTTATAAGGCTCGCCGGCGACCGGGGAGGAGGAGGCGCCGTTATGCGCACCTCCTCCCACCGCCTTGAGGGACGATAGGACGTGGCCAGAAGGCCAAGCGTGGGGGTGTCGGGGATCGAATGTCAGTAGACGATCTCTCCGGCTCCCCGTAAAAGCGCGGAAGGGGCCGCTGTGGTTTTAGTGGGTATTCCGGTCGGGTTCCAGCTGGCCGGTGAGTCCCACACTCCCCTTCGTCTGTCACCGGCGGGGGATAGCGTGCAAATGCGTTTCCACAGCGGGAAAAAAAAAAAAAAAAAAAAAAAGGTCGTTATAAGGCTGTTAGTCGTATTTTACGACATCCACGAGCAAAGTAAGGGTTGGTAGTATTCGTAGCCGCTACCACACAGCTTAACAAACGTAATCGGATAAGGAAAAAAAACCTCGTAATAAAACAATCGATCTCGATGGCGTGGTATAGTAGACCAATTTACCTTTCATTGTCACTCATGTCCAAGAGTGGCAAATATAATATAATATTTAAACTGTAGGTAATGAAGATAATAATACTCTTTTAAAACCGCTAGATATAATATTAATAACCATAAGCCAACTCGTTTGGTGAGTGTAGTATTAGGTCAATTTCCTTTTCAGACAGAAGGATGCTTCTGCCGAATAACAGAAAGAAACGAAGTTCTATCTGATAGGCTTGAGAAGAAGAAAAATAGACTTTGCTGAAGTGTATTAATTGTCAATTTTTTGTTTCGTTTTTCTGCTTTAAATCGTTACCTTATTAGTATATCAAAATAATTGTGGGACCATGGGAATATTGTGACCATGAGCACATTTGTGACCTTACAGCTGCGTAACCTGTGATACGCCTATGACCATAATGACAGATTCATTATGTATTTATATGTATAATCATTTATATTTACGTACAAATTCATGTTTTCCTTTCATCAAGGGTTTAATATAAGAATGAGGTATTATTAACTAATCAAAATATATAGGTGCCCCGGTACACTAGCTGCTCGGCAAAGCTTCAAACAATATGCCGACAGCAGCGCTACCTACCGGGTCCAATTGTGTTTTGAAATCATCCAGGGACCCATTGGAATATACATAGAAAATTCATCCTAATCAGTCCAGCCGTTTAGGAGGAGTTCAGTGACATACACACGTACATATAAAGAAGATACGAGCCTTCAACGAATGATATAGAATGATTTATTCTTTCAGTTTTTCAATAGCAGTATAAAAACTAGGTACCTATAAATATATACTCGGAGTTTGTCTTATATATTTTTAGGTATTTATATTTGCTTTATTTATAGTTTGTGCAATAAGGGCTCTGATTAAATAATTATTGTAATCACAGTGGAATCTGTACATGACTATTACCCGACTACGGCAAAGTCAAATGGAGGGTTATTCTTTATAAGTATATGGCTCAGTTAATTGGTAGTTGTCACTTAAAAGAATGTCTTGGTTGACTGGAGAATAAATCGTTTTAAGTTGTTATATACGACAAAATATATTCTTAATTCTCAGCAAAAAAGTGTACCGTTTTCCAATATTATGTATTTATTTCATATTACAGTATCAGCTGATTGTGGCGCTTTGGACGTATCTTTGATTTTTAGGCACTGGCGATCGCAAGTCTCTTCGTTACTCAAGTGTGGTCTGTCCCAGTATTCGTTAATACAGACTGTGACCGAAATACACAAAGTAAATCAATGTAACTTCGTCAACTACATGTGAATGAACTTACTGTTACTACTTCATATTATGCAAATATTGGTGTAGACAACTCTTCGCATTAATAATAGGGACGACATGTTTTTGCAAGACGAGTGTTGAATAGAAAGTGTAAGCAACTTATTCGTTTCACTCAGTATAAAAAAATATAAATTAAAATTACAATATCATATTTCATGACATCATTTAGGTTAGGAAGCTCCTTTTTTAATAGATGACAAAATGAATTAGTTTTACATTGTTGCTATAAAACGTATGTTAGGTTTGAAGTTTACGTGGACGGTTTATTGGGGATTAGTCTGCCACTCGTCAGTGAGGCTCACCGCGTGAGGAGGTTGCGAGATACTTGTTGGGCAGGTTATGAGGTCGCGCGCCGTGCCTACCATCGCCCCGGACGAATTCAGAGGGTGTGGCCCAAAGAGTAAAGTTATTAAACTGAAAAAGAGTGGCAACTCTATGATAAAATATGCATGTATGGAAAGTGCTGCTACCCAGAGTTTAGGCGGTGAACTAAAGTTGAAGTGATATATATGTACATGTGTATGTGTAATTATATAGAATTTTCTTTTACTATTATGAGATCTACCCTGAAATATAAAAAAACATATCAGCTGAGAACGAAACAATCATAATATCAGCTTAACAATGAAAGTTGGGATAATTTTCAGAAAGTACATCAATAACCAAAAATAGATCGATGACAATAAGTACCTACGCTAGGAACAAAAAATAACAATTCTCAGCTGTCAAACGTTTGACAGACAGGACAAAATGGCAGCAGCTAAGTTTGTACAACCAATCCTGCCGCCAAAAAAAGCCTGCCGCCAAAAAAAGGTTTGAAGTTTACGTGCGCTGCCGGCTTAGAGGGATGATACAAAATATCAGGCACTAGGTCGCAGTCGATGCTTTCTGTAAGGCATTTGTTTCACAAAAGAAGACGGCGGAGCGGGTCAAGGTAGAGAATGTCCACAAATATCTGGCACAACGATGCTCCGTAGGGCAGCATAGGTGCGGGTATATGATGCCGCCTTAACCTTGGCTACAGGTGTAACCTTGGTAACATGTCGGACGAGACCTCAACCTCAAAGAATCTGTTTCATACAGTAGGTTGTGATGCTACACACCAGTCTTCAAGAAAACTATCCACCTTTATATACTTAATGTTAACGACCGTGCAAAGCCGGACCCAGTGCTATTTAATTAGAATTAAGTAGTACAAATTGAGTCAAAAGCCTTACTTGTCTCTTGTTAAAATTAGATTATATTATGTCGGAGGTTATTTTATGTAGTTCTTTGTGTTTAATTGCCTTTTTATACGACAAATTCTAAAATTAAAGTACCTAGAGCAGAATAAACAATTTTCTTTCCTTATTTATTTTATAATTGGCTTCGCAGACATAAAGGGCAACATGCATTTCATGTCTATAAATATACTTTTTACTCATTGGCGAATCCAGATTTATATTATAAGTGCAAAAGTAAGTTTATTTATTTATTCATTAAGATTGCATGCTTAAACTACTAACATGGGCGAGAGAAAAGCTGGTAGGTTATACATAATAAAAATATTTAATGTAGGAATATAGAACAGAAACAATATTCAAAATTAGATGAAAATAAACAATAATCAAAACTAAATGAAATTCATAGAGCAGAATGAATTAAACACTGCTAAAGGCTATATTCCTTTGACACAAACTCCAATATTTAAAAGCTAGTAAGAATCTATTAACAGATACCAAATTACGATAAACATTAACCCTTTTAAAAAAATATATTCTACGTAGGTAGTAGATATGCAAATAAATATTACTTTCATCTTTATAGCGTCTATACTATTACAAGTAAAAGTTGTTCGAAAGTGTTAATAGAAATGACTGATAGTACCTACAGTTATAACAGTATCGTACTGAATTCTTTTTGAATAATGAGCACTACATTATAAATACATAATAATAATATACTACGAGATAGTATTGCTGTCGCGATATCGTCGCCTTGTTCGGCGAAAATTTTACGTCGTTTAGGTACAGGAAGAGTAAACGAGGAGACCTTTAACGTTGAGTCAAACTATCATAAGCGCCCATAGTGTAGCCGCCCCAATAAGACCTAGAGTTGGCCAGTCACGACGTCACTTATCCGATTATATGTCCGAAAGAATATAGGCCGCCTAGCGAGTCATAGAATCAGACTAAGCTTACAAAATCATATTCGTGTATATATTATAGACAAAAAGTATAGGTATTGACAGAGTCGTTCGCGTCAAACAACAATAGTATTTTTTTTTAATTATTAACGTTTCAATGTGGTGATCGAATAAGAATTCACCACCGCTTTTGTTCCGCAGGAGTCGTTAGAGAGAATTAAATTATATAAGAATTAATCACTGCAAGAGAATAAAAACGGTGCCTAATAATGGTAAGTATATGGACTGAAACAAAAGAAGAAAACTCAGGCAGATTCAATGTTTCCGAGCTAAAAATTATGTATTGATCCAGAAAAATTTAATATATTCCATTTCTAATATTAGGCAAATCCATGGAAGAAATATTTTCTTTTTTTTTCCCAAACATTATCTTTCTTTTTGATGTATTGTTTATTTAGATTATTACATAATATATCATAAAGTTTGTGCAATCACCGTTATTATTATTAGTCTGCAACATTTACTTAAAAATACTATAGCCAAGAAAACTTTTTGCGGTCAAGTTATACTCTTAAGGCTTGTACATAATAACCTCATAAAAGTCATCATGGATTCACCGCTACATTTTAATATTTTTTGCGTAAAAAGCAACAGGATTTTGACATAAAATCTTAACGTTTTGGAGATAAATATTGCTTTAACGGAACCACTCGTAATCATGTATGGAATATTAGAATGCATATTTTATTCATCGGGTTAAAGAAACTAAACAATTTTCAACCAAACTAACATTAAATACCAAATGAAATTGTATAAAATACGTATAACACTTTTGTTACATTGATTATACACAGATAGCGAAATGGTGAACTAAGATCCTTCAGGGCCATCTTAAGTGTTGAGCTCTTGGGCGCACAAGAATTTTGGGCTGAAAAAAAGGACGATTTTTCAACTACATATTTATTATTGTTGATTGGTACAAATAAAAAATATATTATTAGATATGCTGCAGATTTAAATTACGTGCAATTAATTCTTACCATCTTTCTAAAATAGAAATAACATTGTAGGTAGGAACTATCGGAACCCTGGTCAAATTGAGGGCTCCGGGCCTCGCCTGTCCTTATGGAAAAGACAGTACGGACTGTTCCGGTCTTAGTGTGCAACAAAAATATTTATTCAGAGCATGAGTAACTTATGTCCGATACTTACATATTTTAAAGACCCCTTTTTTTTTGGGGTGGTTTACGGTCGACGCACTCCTCGCACCACTCCATCCGGGGCGACAGAGGGGCGTAAGCACGCACACCCGTAACCCACCCGTGACGTCGCCTTTGTCGTTGGGCCGACCAACGGAGCAGAGTGACTTGACGTCAGTGGTCGGCCCGACGAAATACCCCTGAGGAGTACCCTCTCCTCGACCGACGTCCCCCCCTCGGGTAGGATGTCGGTCTTTCCTCACGCGGTCGGCCTCTCGGCGGGTGACGGACTAGTTCCCCGATCCAGTCACCCGCGGCCTCGGCTAGGGCGGCATCAGGCGCAGGTAATCGCGCCTGCGCCACCCCAGTCGCCGGCGGCGGCTCACGTCGTCGAGGAGACGCTCCTCGCGCACGCGCTCCGCCGCCTCCTTCCGCGAGACTACTGCCTCGCAGAAGGTTGTGACCGCGTCCCAGTTCCTGACGCTGTCGAGCATCGCCCTGGCGATGGTCGGCAGCGTCAGGTCAGCACCGATGATTGTGACGAGTTTACGACGCTGCTCTGCCCAAGCGGCACAAACCTCGAGCGTATGCTGCGCCGTGTCTTCGTCGCCATCGCAGTGGTGGTAGGACGGTGTACTCTCCCTCCTGACGACCGTGTGCAGGTATTTGGCGAAGCATCCATGCCCCGTCAAAACCTGCACTAGTCGGAAGGAGAGCACCCCGTGCCGCCGTTTTAGCCACTGCATCAGCACCGGCCGGAAGGTCTCCACGGTCCGCACACCAAACCGAGGCCTCTCCAGCTGGACTACCCAACGGGCAATGACGTGTCAGCGGGCGTCGACGCGCCAGGCGGTGTGCTCCCTCAACGAGACCACACCACCCTCCGCTCGCACCCCCAAAATCCGCCGATACAAACCGGTGAGCTTTTTCGCTTCTAGGTCCCATGGAGGGGTCCCGGCCCACAGACACGCTGGCTCCGTCGACACCGTGCGGTACCCGCGTATGGCCCTGACCACCATGGCCCTCTATAGTCGCCATAGAAGAGCCCTGAGTCGGACGGTCAGGGACCCCGCCCACACCGGTGCGCCGTACAGGGCCATCGACCGGATGACCCCTGTGTACAGCTGTCGGCACGTAGCGCTTGGTCCGCCCATATTCGGCATAAGCCATGATAAGGCGGACGCCGCACCGACGAGCCGTGGAGCGAGTCTGCGGCAATGCTCCCGGAACCACCATCGCCCGTCGAGCACCAGGCCCAAATACCTCATATGGGCCCGGATGCTGATATCAACCGAATTGACGGTGATCGAGACGCCGATGGGAGGGCCCATGCGGGGCCCATGGAACAAGAGGGCCTCCGTCTTGTCCAGGGCTACCATCAACCCCAGCGCCTCGATGCGCCTGACGATCTCCTCGGTGCCGAGAGTCGCCAGGCTTGCCGCTTCCTCTAGCGTCCCACCGCGGGCTGTGACGAGCGTGTCATCGGCGTAACATATCACGCCCAGCCCGGACGGGAGGCTCCCCCTCAACGCCCAGTCGTAGCCAATGTTCCACAGGGTGGGTCCGAGGACCGACCACTGCGGAACACCGCACGTCATGGGCGTTCGCACAACGTCCCCTACTCGGTTGGTATAGAGGACACTGCGCCCCTCCAAATAGTCTGCCACTAGCCGCCTCAGGTAAACTGGCACCCCGTGGTATCGGAGCGCCTCCCTGACGCAGCTAAATGGCAGACTATTGAATGCGTTGGCGATATCCAGGGACACCACCAACAGCACTCCCCCGCCGGTGACGGCCTCAGTCGCCACGGCCCTCAGGCGCAACAGAGACGCGATCGTCGAACGACCCCTCCTAAACCCAAACTGGGTATCCGACAGATCGGGCCCCGTGCCGACGAGGTGCCGCTCCCTCTCCCATAGCTTGCCCGCATCGTCGAGCAACACGATGGGCCTGTAGGCCGAGGCCGACTCTGGAGACCGTCCCGGCTTCGGCAGGAGCACCAGCCTCCCCTCCTTCCAACACCCAGGGAACCGCCCGGACGCTAAGCACGCGTCGAACAGCCCTCTGAGGCGGAGACCCAGGTGGTCGAGGACCAGGGCCAGCACGTAGTTGGGAACACCGTCGGGCCCGAGGGCGGTGGATTTTCCGCGCATGCGCGGAAAATCCACTGTCATCGTCGACCATCGTCGAACACTGTCATCGTCGACCTCCCGGTTGGTGTCTGGCGGAGCCATGACCGGGGGTGTGTTCCGCCCGTCGTGGGAACAGATCCTCGACGACCCTGGTGAGGAGCGCGCGGAGCTTACTCAGCGCCGCGCGATAGGGGCGACCCCAGAGGTCACGATCGAGACCGTCCAACATCGCCTGCCGACTGACGTCCTTGGCGGTACGGACGGCCAGCCTGAAGGCCGACCGCGTATTGCGGTAGCCCTCGTAAAGCCGGCCCTCCCGCTCCTCGTCGCGATGGTGCCGCCGGCTGCGGGTGAAGGCCCTTCGGGCGCGTATACACGTGACCCGAAGATCCGCCAGCTCCTGGGACCACCAGGGGACAGACCTCTTCGGGGGCAGACACCGCACACGGGGCATGGCCGCATCGCAAATCTGCGTCAAAGTATTGCGGATGCGGCCAGCCTCGGCGTCCACCCCGTCCAACTGGTGGGCAGAGGACAGCCACGAGTGAACGATGGCTGCCTCCGCCAGCAGGTCCCGGTCCAAACGACCTACAGCCCATCGCGGGAACGCGGAACGTCCGTCCGCCCCGTGACCCCTGCTGGGCGTCGGGAGGGTCTGGAAGACCTCAATCCGGATATATCGGTGGTCCGATAGGATATTTTAAAGACATAAAGATTTATTATCTTGCAGGATGCTAAATTATATTTTCAGCATAATATATTTCTGACCGCTATTTTAATTTTAAGTACATAGAAATAAGAAATTTGTAATGTTTAGAATTATCGTAATATATACTTATGTACTAATACTGTCTTCCGCTATCGAATTGGGTTGTATTACCTGTTATGGTAGTTGTGTACCGAAATAAATAAATATTTTGGAACTATTGCGATATATTAGTTGTGAATGTATTTAATTAATAGGTCACCGGGGCGACCGAGACTAACCTACCTAGACCAGATTGGTCACGTACTGAAGGAAGGTGGAGTCAAGAGTCTCCGAAACTAGCGAGCGTGTATGAAGAGAATTATGAATGTTGAGGAAGCGAGTGAAGTATGCAATGATAGAGTTCTCTGGCACTCTGTTCTGTCTCCCTACCTTGCAAGGGATGTGGCGTGATGATATGTATGTATATATGTATGAATGTATTTAATAGTTCCACAAAGCTTATTTCATCAACGTGTTTTTATGGTCTATAAATAATACTATTAGTCATAAATAACACCCAGAATGAGTGAGACACTAGCCTAAACTACATCGTCAGCCAAACGGAGTGGTTGGATCATTCGAGATTTCTTCTCTTGTGGAATCTTGTGGCATGTTAAAATGAACCTTGAAATAAAAGCGAAATATTTGTTGAAAAATTCCATTTACCCTTTAAATATGGAGCTAGTTTCACGAGAGTTTTTTGCTAATCGGGTTGATAAGGATTTTTGTTCGATTTTTCATTCCCCTTTTTACAAGGTTTTTTTTTACTTAATATGATAAATATGATATACAAATACATCAATGTGATCATTCACTTCATCTGTTCAGCCCTTTCACCTTCAATGTGTACAGCCCTTTCGTTATTGTCAATTTTTATGATATAAAGCAAATAGAATGTTTAATAAATAATATTTAAATAGTTCGAGGATTCCATAGTGAAATTTAATAACAGTAATGAAATACTTTTTGTGTTAAAAAAGGTCAGATGTAACCGATCGATATTATGCACACAAAACAAAGGACAAGGAAATAAAAGCCTCTGCGAAAAAATAGACTGTTAAAAATGTTAGAATATTAAATTGTATACATATTATAATTTTGTTTACATTCATGCATGGAAGCGGTGTCCTCGATATGAGTAATAAAACCAGAAATTGCTCGAGCCTCCAAATGGAATTACACTCATTAACATTTTTACCTACGTAGGTACATTTAAAAATGGATATGGCCTCGTGCGACTGTCAGAGAGGAAGCACTCAGTTCCACTTTAACAACAGATTATAAATTATTCAAATCTATATAATTTATCCATCATACTCTCTACTGTTATGTATAAAATCCAAAATATTTAGTAAAAATGGGTATCTTTATAATAGGAAATTGAAAAAGGATCTACGAACATAAGGCACGTTTATGTGTAGCAGTAGTACCTAGATCTAGATGCAGTGCAGTGTGTGTTAGTTGATATAAAAATACGCAACTCCTTAATTATTTAATTAATTATCTTGTAAATCAAATGTTTATCTAAATCTCTGTTCCAACCAGCGTGGTACAGTAGGCCAACTTCCCTCCGATTATGGAGGAGCTTAGGAGTGGAACGTACAGGAACTGATATACGACATCTTCTTCTTCTTCAGCCCATTTACGCTCCATTATTACACGGAGGAAGGAAAATGGTAAAATTGCTACAGGTAAATTAATTATCAGCATACAAGCTGTATTACATACGAGTATTTAACCGCGGTTAGTAAGTAGGTACTCATTATCTTTCCGTTTGGCTATTTGTAGAAATTGAGATCAATACAGTCCCGTCGTAATTCCATATTTATCAGTGTGTCAATGTTAACTAACATTTATTGTTACTGTCCTGCCCTTAAGTGTTGGATTATTACTTTTTATAGCCTGCAATATACAAGAAACAGGCTATTTAAGGCACTAAATTTTCAGACTATATTTAAAATTTAAATTCGAACAAATTTTCATATATTTATACCAAATGCAAAACAGTCTAAATATAAAGGTCATAAAACATAACAAATTTTTAGGACTTATTAAGATTATCATCATCTAGTATGTATTAAGGGTATGAACTGATAAATTAAGACCAATTTTTTTGTTTATAAAACAGATTTCTTTAATCAAAGTATTTACCCTCGTTAGCTATACATTTCTGCCATCTAATTGAAAGATCATTTAAACCTTTGCGATAGAACTCTGGAGTCTTGGACTCTACCAACTGTGTGAAGGTATTTTGTACTGCTTCCTCGGAAGAATTTTTTTTTTCCGTGCAAAAAATTGTCCAAATCGCGGATATAAATGTAGTCGGTTGGGGCGAGGTCTGGCGAGTACGGAGGATGACATATGGTTTCTAACTGCAGGTCTTGTAGTGTTCGAGAAGTCATCGCCCATTGGGCTACGCGGCTGGAGAGGCCTAGACACGGTGTTGTTACCGTCGAGGCCCTCCGGCCCGTACTGATGGAGTGGATGGAGCGGCGGCACGGAGTGCTCTCCTTCCGGTTGGTGCAGGTCTTGTCGGGGCACGGTTGCTTCGGCAAGTACCTGCACACGGTCGTGCGGAGGGAGTGGACTCCATCCTGCCACCATTGCAGTAGCGACGAGGACACGGCGCAACATACGCTTGAGGTATGTTCGGGCTGGGATGGGCAGCGCCGTAACCTCGTCGCTGTCATCGGTGCCGACCTGACGCTGCCGGCTGTCGTGAAAGCGATGGTCGACAGCGTCAAGAATTGGGACGCGGTCGCCGCCTTCTGCGAGGCTGTCATCTCGCAGAAGGAGGCGGCGGAACGAGTCCGGGAGGATTCCCGTGACCCGGGCCGCCTCAACGGCGAAAGCTGTCGGGGCGTCGACGAGAGAGGAACCCGAGAGGGTATATCGCCGGGCGGACCACCGAAGACAAAGATCGGGTACCGGTGGTCCGCTTGCACGGCGAAGAGAGGTGTTTGCAGGGTGGGTCCATGGAGTTGCGCGTCGCCTCTTCCGTCGCCCCGGGCCGATTTGCCGGGGCGCGACCACATACATGGTCCCATCTTGAGAAAAAAAAAAAACAAAATATGATGTCTTGCGTTATCATGGAGCAATAATGGTGAAGATCGATTGACAAGTCGGGGCTGTTATACTGCGAGTTTCGCCATCATTGTTCGGAGTTCTGGAGAGTAGGGATCTGCGTTTATTGCTTGACCAGATCTGAGGAAGCTGTAGTGAATTACACCATGAAGTGATCACCAAATAGTTACCATCACCTTTCTATGGGTAAGCTTCGCTTTAGGGCATTCATGTGGCGTTTGACCTGGGGTCATGTGTTAATGTTATAGTTTTCGTTTGAAAACAGTTTCACTTTGATATCTGACACCATTCACGTTTAATTTTAATTCAAAGTGGCTAGTACGTTAAAACGCAATTTCATATTTAAACACCTATTATTAATTTATCAGCTCATAGACGTCCACAGCTGGACATAGGCCTCCTCCCGTATAGGAATATATATAATTTCAAATTTATTTTGTTACAAATGTATAGAAATGACGTTTTAATGGAGTTACATAGCGAGTTTAATGTAACAGATTTGAAGGCATGACGGAAGCGCAGGCATGACCTGACGACTGGACCATAACAAGTATTGTTGTTGTACAATACTTATCTGACTATCTGCTACATAAATACTGATTTGGTTTTATACAATCATTTGTTTTTATTCAAATCAGATACTCAGATAAAGAACTGGCAGTACATCGTAAACGCGTATAGCGACTTTCAGCCACAGATATATTTTTATAAAATTGTTTCAATATTTTTTTTATAATGATACATACATACATACACATACATATCATCACGCCATATCCCTTGCAGGGTAGGCAGAGAGAACAGAGTGCCAGAGAACTCTATCTTTGCATACTTCACTCGCTTCCTCAACATTCATAATTCTCTTCTTACACGCTCGCCGGTTTCGGAGACTCTTGACTCCACCTTCCTTCAGTACATGACCGATCTGGTCTAGGTAGGTTAGTCTCGGTCTCCCCCGGTACCTACATTCTTTCACTTTCGCATTGTATATCTTCTTAACCAGATGTTCGTTCGGCATTCTTTTTTAATGATGGTGATATTCACGTTTCATCGTTCCTATTTTGACCCGTCATTAGGAATAAGTCTATTACCGTCTAATAGACTTAGTTCCGGATCCCACGATATCTGGACCTATGTCTCATTATTATAATCATCATCATCTCAGCTCATACTCGTATATGTCACACTGTTGGGCTCAAGCCTCCTCCATAATGGGTGGGTAATTGACCTATGATACCACGCTGGTCAGACGTGTTGGTATAGGATTTTGTTTCGAGTTTTCATTCTCTCACATAGATATTAATGCGTTTTATATCCCTTAGTCGTCTCGTACGATCACCCACGGGTAAGATAGGGGTGACGGGGTGGTGAATTGTATTCTTACTCCGTCACCACACGGAAAAACGCAACTATGTCTATTAGACAGTATTATTTTTATTCATATTGTAGAAAGACAGCAAAGCATTTGCTATGCTAGATCTCAGCACCTTCTTTCTATAACGAAATATTCACCAAATTGGTGCCTCTTTTTAATTTATATGTAGCGTCAAAAAATCACTATTTATAAGAGCAGCGAATTGTTTTTTACTCCCACGTATAAACACTAAATTTAAGAAGAAAACTACGTCTTTTAACTATGCCAATTATTAACTAGTCAATTGCCACATTTTCCCAGTAGAATAAGCATACCGGTCGTTAACTAAATGGTCTTTTCAAATTTAACATCCTGGATTCAGAAGTGAAATCTTATTTGATATCTTACTGATAGAACTTAATAATCCGACTTCGAACAGTACTTTCTAGATCTCACAAAAAATTATCATGCATTGATTGTATTTTTTTGTATTGATAATATAAGGCTAGTTCTCATTATGAAGGAATAATACGGGAAATTTTAGTCCCATACTTTTATTTCCTAAATTTAGTATGCAAAGTGGCCAAAAATCAAGGTTTTTACTTAAATAAGCTAAACTTTTGTGGGTCAGACAAAATATTAGTTAATAATTAAATTATAGGCCTTTTAAAAGTTTTTGAAGACAGGCAAGTGATATATGGCACAAAAAAATGAAAATTAACTTTAAATATGTATAAAAATGCATGATAAGTGACGTATATATAATTGACTATATATAATTTATACATTGACTGAAAACCGTTAGAAAATATTATAATGTGAATGTTATTTTACTGCAAGAATAGTGAGAAATAACCAGGAAAGTGAGATTATTAAACACAAATACTCATATTTATTTTTTATTTAGAAATAACGAATTACAAAATTTAAATATTAAGGCACTAGGAATAATGACAGTCTGTTTTAAACAAGTCTTTGTAGTTTAATAGTTTAAATTTACCTTAAAGATATCATATAATCAACAATCTTAATGTATTCTATAAATAAGAATTAAGTACAAAAATAAACAGCAGTCTGTTTTGAGGTAGTAACTTTAAAGATTCTTAAGTAGGTACTTAATTATTAGTATGGTATCGAATATCACAATAAAACTTTTATAGCAATCAGTCGAAAATTCATTAAATAGGTTAGTTTAAGTTTGTATTACATAGTCCTTATCCGATAAGCAGTCAGGACAAGTGAACGATACAAGATCCGTTTTGATACAGTTAATTTGTGCCCATTGATGACATATGACGCATTGGATCCAATCTTGGCCTGTTGTGTCTTCTTTATATAACGATCCACATATAATACAGTAGCAATCATCAGAATCCCTTTCGTGTCTTTCTTTTTGATTTTTTCTTTTATCATTTGTTTTTGGTTTCTTTTTTTTGGGAATGGGTCTTTGTAGTATTGGTTTTTTTTATCTTTTCTCCTCGGTGTAACTGAAGTTTGTCATTTGCTTTTCTTTTCTTTTTCAGCCTTCTTTCATTTTACGGGAACAGATCTTTAGGGTCTATATTTAAAACAGGATCGCTAAGCAAACCATCGGGATAATCTATATTAAGTGTCACGTCACTAGTACAGCTCAAAATATCATCCATGTCCGGAGGATTGAGAATGCTGTGGCTTCCTGCATCATTCCTTTCAGAATCTGACTGGTCAAAGATATCGTCAACGTTTACTGTCGGTGTTGAATATTTTAAAACACCCAGCCGAAAGTTTTCGCACTCGTCACTGCAAAAACAGCTGAGAGATTTCATCATAACTTTTTTTGGAAAATATGAATTCCCTTACGCTTGGTGAACTTTTAAAGTACCGTTAAATGTAAGCAAATTTGGTTGTTCTTTTGAAATCAACACCTCCATTCTTTCAATGTCAGAGTCTGTTATCGTAAACAGTGTAATATTTGGGCATCGATCCTGAATAACACCGCAAAACTGTGTCAAGTTTGAAACATCATGTCCCGAGGCCACGACACTATCTGCTGTTCTTTTACAAGTAGCCCCAATACCATCTAGCGCACCCTTACCGTGGCCAGCTTCATGGTAATTCCAAGACCACCTGATAAAATTGGGCCACATATCGGATATTTTGCATGCCAGTACATAGAACATGAGCTTATTTCTATATTGAGTCACCGTACCGTCACTGAGGAAATGGATATTTTCGATGCTTGCTGGAAGTTCTTCTAAGACTGGTTGAAGGTGGGCCCAAATAGCGTAAACGTTGTGTGACAAATTGGTTGAAACCGTGCAATATGACCTTGTAGAATTTTGCAGGTAGACAACAACAGTATGAAGTGATATTTGCATCCGAGATCCTCCAAAGTGGAATGACTGAATCTCCTCGTTGTATTTTGTTAAATAATTCTCTGAAAAATCCATGTGCACGACTACGTCTTTTTCAGTAAGCGATTCCTTTAAACTTTTCATGGACTGATATTGGTGTACGATATTTTTTTCATGCTTGAAAAGAGTTTTAAGATCGTTTTTCAGTTTCTGAAGAAGCTCACGCACGGATGTTTCAGATGTGATTTTCTTTTGTTTAACGATAGTACGGTCTTTCTTGGTTTTGAGATCTGTTATTACTTCACGTTTTGCTACCCATTCTTAATATTTAACAGCCATTGTTTCACGGATTCTATCGCGTTTGTATTTGATTTATAATTTCCCGACGTTTCGAACACTTTACAGTGATCATGGTCCTCCCGTGACCATGATCACTGTAAAGTGTTCGAAACGTCGGGAAATTATAAATCAAATACAAACGCGATAGAATCCGTAAAAGTAGTTTTATTTCAAATGTGTAATACTCGCGTAAACATTAGAAGTCATTATGTTAGCCATTGTTTCGTCAAATTCTTCACACATGGGAATAGATTTTGTGCAGCAGCTATCACAAGTTTGCTCTAGGCAGCGTTCACTATAACGATCGCAGCAAAGTGTAGCTAATAAATTTTGATAGGTGGTGGTTTGAAGAATTGCAACCTTATTTAGAGCAGTAACAACCAGCTGGAAGTTGCTGTGCATGGTACACGTGCAAGTATCTCTGTCAGTAACTTTTGGAGCTACAACCCAAAATGGGGCGAGCCTTGCAAACGTCGATTAGCTGACTACAGACCCCGTCTTCAAAAATTCTTTATGTAAATTTCGAAGCGTATCAAGTCTATATCGTTTTTGTTTTCTTACATTCTTTTTTATTATGTACTCTTTTTTCCCAGCTCCTAATCGACTGTACTTATCATCTTCCATAAATTCTTCAATTGACTTACGTAGTCGTCCTCCTGTCTTTATGTTAATTTTTTTTGTTTCTCAGCATTCCATATTTTTTTATAAGTGATCACTTTATTATTGGTTTCCACACGTTTCTTTCTTTCACAATAGGACCCAAAATCAACCTATTTGAAATTTCTTTTTCTTGTCTTGTCTTAAGATTTTTTAGATTTTCTGTTATCTGTTTTTCAATAGTGTCACCAAATAATGCTTTTTTCACTACTTCAGTTCGAGTTGTTGGGTCATCAGCCAATTGAGACATTTTCGAGTTTGGAGTTAGTAGTTTCTTGTGATTATTTTTTTTTCTTACGCAATTTGCTAACTATCTTCCGGTATTTATTCAGTTCAGCTTGCAGTTTTTTAATTTTATCATCCTTCTCTTTTATTTCTTTGTTTCTCTTACGTCTTTGTATAACTGACTTTTGTCTAGCCACCCTTAATCTAGGCGACTGACTGAAAGATGGTTCTTGCAGTGGTGAAAGCAGAATCTGGGATGACAATGGTTCACAAATAAAATCCTCACTAATATCACATAAGCTTGATGGAGTGTTCGCTCTTATAAAATCTGTAGCACTCTTTTTAGCAGCACATTTTTCTTATAGTATTTACTAGATCTTGCCCGTCAAGAATTCCTGCAGTACGTTTTTTCACGATCGGTCATTTCAGATATTGTTTTTATTTTTCCTGTAGTTCTTGCCTTTAAATAATACTGTTTTTTCTTTTCTTGTAAAGTAGCTAACTTGTCTGGATCATTTTTCATTCGTTCATAACGTTTTCTTTCATTTTCTCGCTTTTGTGCTAATACTTCTTCCCTGGTCTTTTTTTTCTTAGGTTGTGGCATTTTGATTTCTGTGGAAAAAAGGCCTCAACGGGTTAATAATACATACAATATATTTTAAGAGGAAATTAGGAACCTAAGTGAATGTTTATGACTTTCCTGTAATGTTATTACTTTCCTGTCTAAATGGATCCAGACAAGTGATACACAGGAAAGTGATAATTTTGAGGTATTTCATAAAAAACACAAAAACACTGTATTTGAATGATATGTTAATGCTTTATAGTATATTTACACTAGGTATATTAATCAAAACAATAAACAATATTTAAGAAATCCAAATATTGTTTACGTAAATACATACCAGACAAGTGAGCAGTTGTCTGACCCGAACACGTCTGCGGTCGACGAGATCTTCGTGGCGACTGTCTGATTGGCTGTTAGGCGAAACTTTAAGTGACATTGACTTTATTTTACTACCTACTTTGTTTCTGAAATTTGGCAACAGTGCTCATTATTTAATTTATTAGTATTCTTCACATGTTTTTAGCTGACAGGAATGTGATACACAATTTGTGTTCCCCTATTCAATGATGAAAAATCGACTATAATTAGGGAAACACGCCACTTCTTTGTACATTTTAGCAAAGTTTTATTGATTGTTACTGTGATTAGATATAATCTTTTTGATTCATGTGCTTACTTTACATATTATGTCAGTAGAAAACTTGCGTTTTGTAAAATCGCCCCACAGGAAAGTGACAATTTTGCTCATGTTTAGGCATTTTTCTCCAAAAAGATATTTTCGAACCTAGCTGAATTTCAGTGCCCATATAGAAGCCAATTAGTTCCTTATTCTAGATTTAAAATAAATCAGAAATATTTAAAAACTAAGGAGCTATGATTTGAGCGCACCAAAATTCCTTCACTATAAGAACTAGCCATAAGTAGCTTACTGCTAAATAGTTACAGCCAATCATAGTAAATCCGGTTGGTAACGGATCAGAATAAAATCGTTTTGAAGCAAATTCTGGTTTAAACATGCTTCTTCTTTTTCTTTTTTTTTTGTGTGTGCTTAGCTGTTATCCTCAGATGGCTTTGACAGCTTTACGTGGTCTATGGGTGAGCGCTGAGGGCTCTCAACCCGATTAAAGTAAGCTAAGCGACATCATCCAAGGGTTCCCCCTATGGGGACGGAAGTCGGCTTGGGGCGTCGCTGGTAATAAAGTGGGCGTGCCCACGTTCGGATTAATGATTATTGCGCGGCGCGATTTCGCACCTTGACGGCGAGAACAAAACCGCGGGAATTTATGTGTTAAGGCCTCGAGTGCCGTGTACGCTCTTAGTTGAGCGAGTGTGATGGCGTCGTCGTCTTCGTCGATCAAGTGCCGCGGACTTTGGATTTTTAAACATGCTTCTATAAAAGTGAGTTTGTTTTTGTGGAACGATATTAAATACTTATTGGTTGCACTCAATTCTGTGAATATTTAATAATATTAATTAAAGATTAATAATAGTTGACTGCTGGTAGTTTTCCTTGATCTAAATACATCCTTCTGTTTGCCACTATTGGGCCTAGTAACCATTATAATGAGTTTAGTTAGCATAAGCACTATTTGGATTTATTGCAGTGATGTTATATACATAAGTTTCTTAGACGTCTCTTAGGAATACTACTGGGATTACCCACAAGAAAAGAAAGAGTGCTGATACCTTATATTCCTACTCCGTCACCATACGGAGAATACCATAACAAAATCACTAATGATTCTTGGAGTTTACGCGGGTACATATTTTAAATAAAAGTATTTTTACGGGCGAGAGATCCTCCTGCGACCATGAACGCTAGTGAGCGAAATATAAGGCGATTAAAATTCAAATACAAACACGATAAAATCCATAAAAATAGTTTTATTACAAATACAAAACAATGTAGATTTAGTCTCAGTTTCTTTTTCAATACTCCATGTGAAAAAATACATTAAAAAAACAAAACATTTTGTAAACGTCGAGAGGTAGGTATCTATTTCTCAATTAACACCTCTCACATATCATAGTAATTACAGACATATTAAGATAATCATCTTTAAATTTGTATACGTCGTAATGACATTATTTGATCTAACAGAATACTTTCTACATGGACTTTTGACGGGAATTTGAAAACGTCATGTGGTGCTCTTGTATTATATTCAATATTTTAGTGTTTTAAAGTGTTATATTAGATAATTTTGATGGCATTTTATGTAATATGAAGCGGCGTAGATACTGGGATGTAGTGAATATCATATAAAAGTGCTTTACAACGTTTTAGTTTTCCATCAAAATTCCCACAAGATACCATTAACAGTGTGGCCATTGCACTGTTAATGGCGACAATTTGACTTAGACAACGACTGACTTGAAAGACTAAAAACGTGAAAACATTTATAACTTGACACTGGCACAAATAGCTCGTATATGTAGCTGATGGCCAATATATAAGAAGAAGAAAATACTTTCTACATACTGATGCGTCTGTACAAAATCTATATTGATTAAAATATCATGACATATGAATATTTAAGTCAAAAATATTACTTGTGTTTTATTTATTTATTTTATTTCGGGTTAATCAATAGATGTCTATTGATTAACCCGAAACAGTACTTCGCGACGTGATGTGATATGGCATTACATTTCGTGCCGAGTAATATTACATTTTACCATCACTTCAAACATCACACATGACATGAAATGTCATGTGTGATGCGTAATGCGATAGCGCTCTATATATACGGCGGGCGGCGTCAAAAAATATAAGCCTTAACGTTCAGAAAATAAAGCTCAAAATAAATATTGAATTGCCAGACACCGAACATTGCAGAAATGCAGAAAAGTACACGGGTGTTCGCGTCATGTTTAATGTGATGTGTGATGTTTAATGTGATGTGATATTTAGCCGCGTAATGTGTAATATGACAGTACACGGTCGGGTAATATAGGTGTGATACATCACTCGCATTACTTACACATGTCTATTAATCAACAATTGAATTACACGTAGGTACCGGGGGAGACCGAGACTAACCTACCTAGACCAGATTGGTCACGTACTGATGGAAGGTGGAGTCAAGAGTCTCCGAAACCGGCGAGCGTGTATGACAAGAATTATGAATGTTGAGGAAACGAGTGAAGTATGCAAGGATAGAGTTCTCTGGCACTATTTCTCTCTGCCTACCCTGCAAGGGATATGACGTGATGATATGCATGTATGAATTACACGTTACAATTATAATTATAATATTTACAGGTTTGCAAACAATACAAAGTATTAGTATTAACAAACTTATCTGTAAAGGTTATTTGTGGTAATAAATAAAAGATGTTATCAATCCCCCACCTATAATAGTATTACCGGAGTTAAGAGTAAGGGCATGTTCTTTGTTGACAAAGAACATGCATATTTTTTTCTACTTTAACTTTTTTTTTTTTCTTTAAGTCTTATGTCATAAAACGTAATCCTCTAGAGATATACATTTGAATATTATGCTAACAGCACAACATCTTGGATTATGGATTTATGATTGATAATGATTATTCAAATCCCAGAAACAACACATGTATGATTTTAAATTAGTGCGGTTCTCACGGTCAATAGCAATCCTTGTGCGTTAGATACCTATATGTAGCACTGGATTTACGTACCTCAAAAGTGTTTTTATGATAACTGAATAAAACAACTATGTATATTTCACCACCTTTTCATTGCCTTAAATGCCTCATAAGACGTCGTACAAGAAAAGAAAACTTGAAAAACAGCACTATAATGTAGGGTGACTTGTGTAGTGCGAGGAGTGTGCCGACCGTAACCCGCCCCCAAAAAAAAAAAATAAAAAAAGAAAAGGGTGACTTGTGACATACAATGTCTTCTTCAGCGAGTTAAGAAGAACATAATAATTTAAGGTATTAAAAGACTTTGTGTTAATAATAAAACTACTATAATTGTTATCGCTAAAGTTCCTAAATACATAGCTTTTAAAAATGTAGATATTCTGAGAAAAATACGAGGTAAGTAAGCCACTCATCCTTTAAAAGTAATACGCCTATTCATTTTTACTACTTCATATTGAAATTATCATTTAAATCGCAACATCATAAAATTTTTTGACATTCTCATATTATGGAACTACATATCTATATCCGTATTTTAAATGTCTTCGTCTCTTAAATTTGATCACTTCCTCCAATATTATACCTATACTGCTAACATTACTAGCTTAATCTATACTTATATTATAAAGCGGAAGAGTTTGTTTGTTTGTTTGTTTGTTTGTTTAAACGCGCTAATCTCAGGAACTACTGGTTCGATTTGAAAAATTCTTTTTTTGTTGGATAGTACATTTATAGAGGAAGGCTTTAGGCTATACAACATTACGCTGCGACCAATAGGAGCAGAGCAACAATGATGAATGTGTAAAAATCGGGTTTTTGTTTCCTTTTGAGAGCTTCCGCTGCGTAAACGGTTAAAGTTGCGCAAAAAATATGTACTATATAATTGTTCCCCTTTCAAAGTTCTAAATAAAAGTCCCCGACAGCATATGTCTATCTTTTAAGATTGGCTCACTATAACCTTTTTTATGCTAATCAAATTTGTTTTAAAAAAATATGATATTTTCGAAGGTGTTTTTATAAACATAATATTAATCCTTATCCAAATAAATGAGTTATTCATCACAAGTATTTAATTTAAAACAAAATTGCTCTTTACATTATTTGATTTCAATGAATATCTTAAGAAATATCGCAGTTTAAAAATAACATCGCAGCAAAATAATGATCAAGTACTGGGCGCGCATTTACGATAAAAATACTGGATCTTATAATCTTATATTAAAAAAAAACTCAAACTAATGTTATTTCAAAGTACTTCTGCACACACTACATTTTTAGTTTTGTTTTCTTCTCATGACCTTCCGTCGGCTTTACACATCCTAAATAATAATAATAAGTATAGGAAGTATTAGTGCCTGCCCTCATGTATGGCAGTGAAAGTTAGATTTGGCGGGAAGACATGAAAATAGAATAAATGCTGTAGAGCTGACAGCTCTTCGTAAGCTGTGTGTGATGTAAGTATGAAAGATAAAATTAGGTATAATGTTATAAAAGAGCGCTGGTGTGCTGAGGTGGGTTGGACACGAAGTGGAAGAAATAATGAGTGGGCAGAGGTTGACGAAGCAAACATATAAAGCAATCGTGAATGGGACGAATACATGGGGAAGACCACGTCATACTTTTCTGGACCAAATTGGAGATTTGTTCACGAGAGGTCATCATCATCATCATTCTCCTACTCTTATCCCAATTACTTGGGGTCGATACAATAAGTACTCTTCATTCATAGTACATATTATAAAAGTTATTGGCAATAGTTTTATTACCGGCCGCCTGCCAGACGTCAACCCTCCATGGGAATGTAATTGTTGACCAAACGGCATCAGATGGAGATGGCCCAAGTCGTTATAAGGCTCTTAGTCGTCTTTTACGACATCCACAAGCAAAGTGAGGATTGGTAGTATTCGTAGCCGCTACCACACAGCGATGTCATACACATTAAAAGTATGTGTAATCGTAAATAGGCGTAAGTGTATGTATGTATATATGTATAATATACATACATTGTATATGGTATATCTATAGAAAGTATAGATAAGACCCAATACTTTTACTTAAGGTTTAATGTTCTACTCTTACTAATAAAAGGGTCATGTAGGTACCTAAAACAGCTTTAACGTATGTATTATCTAAAAATATTTCCACCTTTTACTTAAACGAATTCGCGAGTTGAAGTTAACGTTAGCCCAAAGTAACCATTCCACGCGGACGAAGTCGCGGGCGAAAGCTAGTTTTATTATAAAATCCGTATAATTATCTATAAATAAGTTCATTCGCTAATTAAAATTTAAATAAATGGAACATAAGTATACCATTTTGTAATAAGCAAAGTAATACCATCAACACTTTAATAATAATGAACGAAAGTAAAATGCTTTTACTAATTAGCGGAACGCCTCGCTTGTCTGAAAGCGGTTATAATCATCTCATCAATGTTTTTGCGACATCTATTCATATCGACGATGCCTTGACACGACAGCTGGGGGGGCACACTTAAAACATTACTTATTTTTACTGACCGTCGCGCCGCCTACAGATTGTTTGTACAAACTTAACTGCTGCCATTTTGTCCTGCCTGTCAAACGTTTGACAACTGAGAATTGTTATTTTTTGTTCCTAGCGTAGGTACTTATTGTCATCGATCTTTTTTCGGTTATTGATATTTTTCTGAAAATTATCTCAAGTTTCAATGTTAGGCTGATATTATTATTGTTTAATTATCAGCTGATATGTTTTTTTTTATATTTCAGGGTAGCTTTCATAGTAAAAGAAAATTCTATGTAATTACACATACACATATAGATAAGTATATATATTACTTCAACTTTAGTTCACCGCTTAAACTCTGGGTGGCAGCACTTTCCATACATGCATATTTTATCATCGAGTTGCCACTCTTTTTCAATTTAATAACTTTACTCTTTGCACGACAGCTAGTCGCTATATCCGCCTGATAATATCTATTTTTTTTTGTATATGGCTTTCAGTATCTCATTTACTTTCAATATATTTTAATAACAATACTGATCTATAATTTTATTATTTTTAGTATTACTATTAAAATGTGTTGTAAGTAAATGATATTATTATTATTGCAAACTTTGATTAAATAGTTACCTATTATTATTATAATTGAAAATTTCGTTAAGTTCGTAACCGTAAAGAAAGTGCATCAAAAACAACTAGGTTTAATTCTATCATTATACATGCGAATATGAGTTTGTTTGTTTGTTACGCTTTTATGCTTTAACTACTTAGTCGATCGTCTTTAATTTAGCATTTATGTTTTCAGGGATATAGAAGGTGAGGTAAGCCGTAGCTAGTCATTTTGTAAATAGTTAAAACTATTTCTCCAATGCAATGCCGATTGGTTCAATTTAAGAAGAAATAATCAATTTTTATAAATTATTTCACTAATATCGTTCAAAATATCAGTTACTATTTATACCATGGATATTTCTATGTCATTAGTAAAAGGGGCATTATCATTCTCCCGAAAAAGATGAAATCACGCATGTAGAGCCATAAATAAATCTCGTAAATGATATGAAGGAAATACTAGCAATGGTGATGTGGAATTCGCAATGGATTTGAAATAGGTTGCTAAACGAATCATGTTTCAAATCTGATGTTTGTTCTAATACAAATAATTTATCTAAAATTCATAATGATGTGATATGACCACGAATTTGTAACAGCTTTATTGTGACGAGCGACTGGCGCGAAACGGACTCTAACTAAACAATGGTTTTCACGCGCGATGCTCTTCCTGTCGATGTTTATGAGGCCATCTGCTTCCATAGTGTCAACGCAACCACTACCGCCAACTGTAGGTGCCGGCTACAGCTTTGATAATTATAATTTAATACATGTCACGTATTCGCTATTTACGTTAAATGACATAGTCCCTAAACATATTTTAAAGTATTTTTTTTTTATCCAGATACTTCTATCTAGTTTGTTAATAATGAACTTTCATGACATAAATAATGTAAATGTACACATTAATTAATAATTATTGCTGTGTGGAGGTGGTTACGAATACTACCTTTATATTGCTCGTGAATGTCGTATAAGATATAGGTCAACACCGTCTAGCTATTACCGTCTGGTCAATAATTAGATTCCTAATGAGGAGAGTTGACGTCGGGCAGGCGGCCGGTCATGAAAATATTTGCCAAACTTTTTCAATATGTTCGATAGAAAAATAGTATTTATTCAGAACAAAGATCACGATCGTCAACCCGCCTGCCAATTTTGGCTAGCATGGCATTTCCCCCCTTAAAATAGAATAAGAGAAAGAAAATTGGAAATAAAAGTCTATAGCAACTCGTCTGACCAGCGTGGTACAGTAGGTTAATTATACTCCTATTGCAAAGGTGGTTCTCAACCGCGTTATAACCTGTAACTGACGAGAGGAAGAGGGCGAGGAACAATATTTGTACAAGAGCTAATATACTTAGTAAAGAATATTAAGTACCTACCATAAGAATTCGTTCTTTAATACAGCTGCAACTGCTGCGCCTGTCATCATCATCATCACAGTCCGTATATGTCCCACTGTTGGGCTCGAACCTCCTCCGTAATGAGAGCGAAATTAACCTACTATACCGCGCTGGTCAGACGCGTTGGTGTAGGGTTTTGTTTCGAGTTTTCTTTCTCTTGCATAGATGTTATATGCGTTTTATATCCCTTAGTTGTCTCTTACGATCACCCACGGGCAAGATAGGGGTTGATGAATTGTATTCTTACTCCGCAACCACACGGATATAGTTAATTTATAATAAACGTAAAACGTGTGACGATATGTTAATGAAAAACATGATAAATAAAAATTCCTTATTTTAATTATAACATGTTAAAATAAACTAATGATATTTGAACTGTGGTACCAGAAAAATACCAGTCGACGTAATTTTGTGGCGCCTGTTAAACATGACAGCAATCCAAAGGCTTTTAACCATTCTTATGAGGCATTACTAATTTCATACATACATATCATCACGCCATATCCTTTGCAGGGTAGGCAGAGAGAATAGAGTGCCAGAGAAAAGAATCTTTGCATACTTCACTCGCTTCCTCAACATTCATAATTCTCTTCATACACGCTCGCTTGTTTCGGAGACGCTTGACTCCACCTTCCTTCAGTACATGACCGATCTGGTCTAGGCAGGTTAGTAATTACTAATTATTAGTTTACTAATTTCAATTAATTATAAAGTTTTCAAACAAGGTTATAATATATCCTATATCCATAAATGACAAAAATCTTAATTTTAAAAGTAACTACACTAATAAGGAATGGTAATATCCTTTGTATTTATACAAAAAAGAAATCCTTTTTTATAGAATGCATAGTCATCGTAGTACGTTTGGCACCTTTTTTATTTTTTTTTTATTTTGCGGTGTACTGTGGATGCGTCTTGCCCCGCACGTATGACACCTAAAATAGAAATACAATTTTTTGTCTGTTTGTCGGTATGTTTGTACCGGCTAACTAACGAATAGCTGAATCGATTTTTTCAGGACTTTTAGTAGCAATACCTGTTGTCTTTAAATAAATATTGCTATATGTAAGTAGTAAGAAAAAATATTATGACATTACAAATGCATACCAATTATATTTATCTGTATATGTAAATGGATAAAGAAATGATGTCGAGTGAGATACAAACGAGACGTATGGCTTATCGACACATTTAACGATGGTAGTCTATAGATAGTATTGTTGACTGTGCGTGTACAATGACCGTTTTTACCGAATTCAATTAAAACTGACCCAGTGCCGTCTCGCGAACGACGTACTGAACAAAACGGTCTTATGTACTTGGTACTTTGCAGACAAAACATAATAAGCCCAAAACTTTGTCACAATGGTGATGAATAAGTGTTTAGTTATATTGACAAAATTGAGGGCAAAAGAAACGAAAACGTTCACTGAGATTCCATTTGGGTGACAATAATATTATGAAGTTTTTGTTATAATGTACAAAGTTCGTAACAATTAAGTGTGAATAAAGCACTTTTTATTTTATTTTTTGAGTGTTATGTAAGGCGCCGTGAAACGAGTTGACAATCTGAAAATTATAAAAACTTAAACTCTTTAAGTGATGCGCTTCGACAATTTATTGCATTACAGTTTTGTTATTGATTTATTCAGAATAAAGGTTCATGTAACGATTTTCCCGTGGGAGACATAAAAGCCGGCTGAGGTATTACAAGAAAAATGGTCAGCAGCAGTCGCCTAGGACATTTATAATATCAACTGCGACCGTTACTCCACCTGAAAACTAGTTAAGTGTTGCCCAAATGCAAGACCAAAACTCGCATTTTACGATTCCTTTGGCAAAGAAAGGATTGTCAACATTTTTTTTTATTCTCAATATCAGTACACGGAGAAATGATTTTATGTTATTTTAAACAGTCTCATGATAGATAGGTGTGATTATAGCCCCACTCCCGTTAAGTGCGAGTCTCGCAAGTCTTGCATTTGGGCAACACTACTGAAAAGCTCATGCTTTTCAGAAGTGTTACCCAATTACGGTTAAATTGCTGATTACGGCATTATTCTGCCTGTGGCGTGGCCAATTTCCAACAATGGACGTCGATCATCTGATGATGATTACGATAATACCGCGAATTAAATGACGATACGTTATGCTTTAAATTTTAATCGTCAACCTCTTAGCTCTGTCTCATTCATACTCCCACTCACACGCCCCACTGCTAAGCTCCAAGCCTCTTCCATAATAGGAGGGAAATTTGACCTACTTCGACTACCACACTGGTCAGATGGATTTATTTAGTGTTTTATTTCAAATTCTCTTGCTTAGGTTATATGCATATTATTCCTTAGTCGTCTTTTATAACATCCATGGGCCCGATAGGGATCTTTATCCTAATTAGTTCACCACCCCTTGGTGGTGAATTGTATGCCACCGAAGACAAAGAAAGAAGAGAGGTGTTTGCAGGGTGGGTCCATGGGGTTGCGTGCTGCCTCTTCTGTCGTCCCGGACCGATTTGTCGAGGCGCAACCACATCCATGGTCCACCTTGCGGAGAAAAAAAAAATGGTGAATTGTATTCTTACTCCGTCACCACATGGAAATTTTTAATTCTTAACTCATCTCTCTTATAGAAATTTCATAACAGTTCCTGTCTGGAACACACACTTTACTAATACATATCTTAAACATTGTGAGAAACATTCGAGTTTTTAATTTACTAACTGAAATGGCTACTTAGAAATAACCATCGTTAACAGCTGCTTCATCGCCCATAAAATATATAGCGTTTGTAAAGCTAGAAGCTGAGATATAATCCTTTACTATTACCAATAGCTATTACGGGCAACCGCCGATACAGCTATGTAAATTTACGTTGTATTATAAAACCACTTAACCACAGTGTGTTATTTCTTAAAAATAAATTATTGCACGATATATTTCAGTTTTTATTTTCTCTTATATTGCTTTGTACCCTTTCGGTTTTAGATAGGATTACGAATATCAAATTATTTTCACCCGTAATTATTTTTCCGATACTAGATATTATATTTTTTAGATGATTTTTTGGTGGCAAATGAGCAAGCAGTACACCTGATGGTAAGTGTCACTGCCGCCCATGGACCTGTGCCATATCAATGGTACAGCTAGGCCGCTGCCTACCAATACAAACCCTAAACCCAGCCAGAAAGTTAGGCTGCGGCTCTCTCGCTCACCGAACGAAGCATAATCAGCTCACCGAACAATGGCAAAATGCTGTATTTTACCATTGTTCGGACGTCGATTTTCTGCGAGAATGTGGTACTGCCCCGGACCGACCGGCCCGCGACTGTAGACAGAAAACTGTCAACAGCGTGGTCCTACCACAAATAAGATAATAAATAACAATCCAAAGTAATGTTTAGACTTTATATCTAAGTCACCATTTGCTCAAGAGTAGAATGTAAACAGAGCTTCATAACATCCCTAATTTAAAAATAACTATAGTCCTTAAAATATAGCTTATCTCCGTGACAGATAGTTACGAAACCGATGAAGTAATTTTAAATACGCGTCATGTTTACAATTTTAATTTGTATCTTCTATATTTTCATTTGTTCCACTTATATTTACCTCAACTGAATTATGAATGGAAAAATATGAATATTTACACTAAAACTTGTACCTCATATATTTGAAAATACTTAGTAACCATTTTATTAAAAATATGATGCTTACGCAAGTACAAGGTCATACTGGACTAAGAATAAAATAGAGATGGGACAATCGATATACGTAAATCGATAACATTCTTATTAATTATTTATAAAACAAGTAAAAACAATACATTACCTATATAAACCACATGGTTACGCTATAAAATAAGTAAATTGTGTTAATTTAGTATTCCGACATCAGTTATAACATTAATAAGGCCATTCTTTTTATATTAAAAAGATAATTTCTTTTATAAAATAAACATGATTATTCATTAAATATTCTGTGACCAAGAACTCATCATCAACCTACAGGAATGCTCCAGCGATGATGATAATAGTGACGATGAACCTGGATGTTACCTTTCGAATAATAAAAAGAATTAAATTACAACTTTAGTTTAAATTAAATAAAATCCAATGATTTAAATTCAATAAGATTTTCATAGATTGTTTTACATTTATAATCGATTCATCCACCCATTTGATAGAAATTCAATAAGATTTTCATACATTGTTTTTCAATTGCAGTAGCAAATAGCTTTAAAAAATAAGAAATTATATCGACAAAAATACGGACTACATCGTAAGCGTGCAGCACTAGTGACAACTGTCACAGAGATCAAGCTATATTTTATAGACTATAGATATTACATATATTAATTTTAGATATATTTCTACCTAAGTTTTAAATCATAGTGTTTACCACAGTAAGGCTCGGATATAGCCGTCTATCGGATTGTCACAATTTGAAGCTCCATGCTAATTTTTCAAAACACTTACTGCGTTACTGTATCAAATAAGGTACTTTTTATTAGGGTTATCATAAATTAAAATCCTAGAAGGCCTACTGTCAAAGCGAAGCGTCCACAACATCGCCAAGTTAAGCGACCGCTGTGGACAAACTAGTCATATTCCGCCGAAGATTAGTTGAATTCATTCTTAACTAATCTACTGATATTTATTTCCTATTTTAAGAACAGATTAATGTTTCACAATGCTAATTAGCTAATTAGAGACCATTATAACTTATAAATTTCAACCGTTAAACGAAGAATTCGAATAAAAAAGTGATAATAATTATCTTTTAGTATAAATAATATTCTGGTTTTACATCACCTCATCTGAAATTTGATTTTATTTAATTTTATACCTACGACAATTAAAATATCTATTAGAAAAACAAATTTAAATGTTGACTCATAATTTAATAAGGCAATATAAGTAGGTAAGATAATCGAAAATGGCTTGAATAAGGTCGAAGTACCGTTAACAATCGTAAATCAGCATTTATTGATCAGTTGAAGGATTCTAAACTAAATCAATGTAGGCCGATTTTGTTTTGGATACGTCTAGGCTCCTTAGAAGGCATTTCAACCTACACAGGATTCAATCTCGTATAACACAGCCAGTTTTAAATTAACTGTATAAATCTAACGCTCATTCCATTTGTGTTAACGTAGGTATAATACTTATACCTACGTATTCACGAAAACAGTTGTCCTAATAGGTATTATTATATATTTAGTATTCTTCGGTCTTACTATGCTGAGTTTTTGGGGTTATTTACCTCATTTTAGTACTTAAAAAAACTGTGTTTTAAAAAATGCATTTTAAATATATGAAGTTTAACATATGAACTATGCAATTATATTACTTTGAGATTTTTCTTTAAAATAAGAATCTCAAATTAATAACTATTTTTAGTAAAAGTTCGCAATATGGGCTGAACGACTGCCCGTATCAAGATCTATGTTATTATTCAAGGAAATGACGGCCAAAATAATTACTTATCTAGTGCACAACATTAAGATATTTTTTAAATCAATTACAATAGTATTTATTCGCTTCAATAATGCCACTACAATGACACTAATTACTAATCAAAATAATAGTTAAAAGAAAATGTGTCTATCTGTACGAAGGCTAGTATTTGAACTAGATTGTGTCCCTAAGGCAGATTAAACTATTGTAGCTTTGAAAAAGTTGAAAAAATAAAATAAAGATAAGTTATATTTAAATATAAGAGAATTATGAATGTTGAGGAAGCGAGTGAAGTATGCATGGATAGAGTTCTCTGGCACTCTGTTCTCTCTGCCTACCCTGCAAGGGATATGGCGTGATAATATGTATGTATATTTCATTGTCATCTTTTTAAAATAAAATAGAATGTATTAATGTGGATAATACTAATAAAGCACCATAGTCACCACAGAAACGTGACCCTTTTTTTTTTTTTTTTTTTTTTTTTTGTGGTGGGCCATGGACGTCGCACCCCGCCAAATCGGTCCGGGGTGACGGAAGAGGCGGCGCGCAACCCCATTGACCCACCCTGCAAGCACCTCTTCTTCGCCATGCGAGCGGGCCACCGGTACCCGATCTTTGTCTTCGGTGGCCCGCTCGGCGGTATGCCCTCTCGGGCTCCTCTCCTGTTGACGCCCCGACAGATTTCGCCGTCGAGGCGTCGTCCTCACGCGGTGGCCTCGCGTCGGGTGACCGGACAATTCCCCGGTCCGATCACCCGAAGCCTCGGTTAGGGCGGCATCAGGCGCAGGTATTCGCGCCTGCGCCGCCCCGGCCGCGGGCGGCGGCCCGGGTCACGGGAATCCTCCCGGTCCCGTTCCGCCGCCTCCTTCTGCGAGATGACAGCCTCGCAGAAGGCGGCGACCGCGTCCCAATTCCTGACGCTGTCGACCATCGCCCTCGCGACAGCCGGCAGCGTCAGGTCGGCACCGATAATAGCGACGAGGTCGCAGCGCTGCCCGTCCCAGCCCGAGCATTCCTCGAGCGTATGTTGCGCCGTGTCCTCGTCACTACTGCAATGATGGCAGCCCGGAGTCCATTCCCTGTGCACGACCGTGTGCAGGTATTTCCCGAAACACCCGTGCCCCGTTAACACCTGCACCAGTCGGAAGGTGAGGACCCCGTGCCGCCGCTCCATCCATTCCATCAGTACGGGCCGGAGGGCCTCAACGGTAATGACACCGTGTCTAGGCCTCTCCAACCGCGTAGCCCAACGGGCGATGACTTCTCGGCGGGCGTCCTCGCGCCAGGTGGCTATCTCGTTAAACGATGGGGAGCCACCCTCTTCGCGCATTGAGGTAACCCGCCGGTAGAGGTCGGAGAGCATCTCCGCCTCTAGGTCCCACGGGGGTGTCCCGGCCAATAGGCACGCCGCCTCTGTCGACACCGTGCGGTACCCGCGAATGGCTCTGACCGCCATGGCTCGCTGTGGCCTCCACAGCACCGCCCTGAGCTGGGCGTTCAGAGCCCTCGCCCACACGGGTGCGCCGTACATGGCCATTGAGCGGATCACCCCCGCATACAGCCGTCGGCCCTCGAAACTGGGTCCGCCCACATTCGGCATGAGCCGAGAAAGGGCGGACGCCGCGCCGACCAGCCGGGGAGCAATTTGGCGAAAATGCTCCCGGAACCACCATCGCCCGTCGAGCACCAGACCCAAGTACCTCATATGGGCCTGGATACTGATGTGGATGGAGTTGACGACTAACGAGGCGCCGATAGGCAGCCTCACACGGGGCCCATGGAATAGTAGGGCCTCCGTCTTGTTTAGGGCCACCCTGAGCCCCAGCGCCTCGATTCGCCTGACCATCTCCTCGGTGCCGAGAGTGGCCAGGCTCGCCGCCTCTTCGAGTGTCCTGCCTCGGGCTGTGACGAGCGTGTCGTCAGCATAGCAAATAACGCTCAGCCCGGGGGGGAGACTCCCTCTCAACGCCCAGTCGTACCCGATGTCCCACAGAGTCGGCCCCAGAACCGACCCCTGCGGAACGCCGCACGACATGGGCGTCCGCACAATGTCCCCTGCGGGGCTCGCGTAGAGAACACTGCGCCCCTCCAGATAGTCTGCCACCAGCCGCCTGAGGTACAGGGGCACTCCATGGAACCGGAGCGCCTCCCTGATGCAGCTGAATGGCAGACTATTGAAGGCGTTGGCGATGTCCAACGACACCGCCAACAACACTCCTTTGCCGGCGACAGCCTCCGCGGCCGTCTGCCTCAGGCGTAGTAGGGCCCCGATGGTCGAACGCCCCTTCCGAAACCCAAATTGAGCGTCCGACAGATCGGGCCCCACCTCCTCCAGGTGCTGGACGATGCGGGCAGCGAGGACACGCTCCAGCAGCTTACCCACATCATCCAGAAGCACAATGGGCCTGTAGGCCGACGGCGAATCCGGGGGCCGTCCCGGCTTTGGCAGGAGAACCAACCTCCCTTCCTTCCAGCACTCAGGGAACTGTCCAGACGTCAGACAGGCGTTGAACAGTCGCCTGAGGCGAGGTTCGAGATGCTCGAGGAGCAACGTCAACACCCGGACTGGGACTCCGTCCGGGCCGGGGGCCGTGGTGGCGGATCGAATCTTCGCCACGGCTGCCCCCACTTCCGACTCCGTCACGGGCGGAACACTCTCGACGGCCTCCCGGTCGTGATCTGGCGAAGCCATGACCGGGGGCGTGTGCTCCGACTGCCGCGGGAACAGCTCCTCGACCACTCTACGAAGGAGGTCGGGCTGGAGGGTCTCGGTGAGGGGGGGGCCCTGCGCGCGAAGCTTATTCAGCGACGCGCGATACGGGCGACCCCAGAGGTCACGGTCGAGACCGTCCAGCATCTCCTGCCAACTTGCGTCCTTGGCGGACCGGATGGCCAGCCGAAAGGCGGTACGCGCACTGCGGTACGCCTCGTACAGCTGGCCCTCCCGCTCAACATCGCGGCGACGCCGCCGACTGCGGGTGTAGGACCTTCGGGCACTAATGCACGCCGCACGAAGGTCCGCCAGTCTTGGGGACCACCAGTAGACCCCCTGCCTCGGAGGTAGACGCCGCACCCTGGGCATGGCCGCATCGCAGACCTGCGTTAACGCACTGCGGATGCGGACAGCCTCAACGTCCACTCCGTCCGCTGGGGGTGGTGAGGACAGCCACGTGTTCACGATGGCCGCCTCCGCCAGTAGGTCCCTATCTAGACGCCCCACAGCCCACCGCGGAAATGCGGGAGCCCGGTCCGCCCTGTGACCCCTGCTGGGGTCCCGGAGAGGGGAGACCTCCATCCGGATGTATCGGTGATCCGACAGGGTCTCCGCCTCCTCCAGGACACGCCAGTTCCTCACTCGTGGTGCGACAGCGGGGCTAGCGAACGACAAGTCCACTATCGACCCACCCTGCTGTCGCACACACGTGTTCACTGAGCCTCTGTTTAGGACACAGAGGCCCAGTGACGCCGCCCACTCCACGATCGCCCGCCCACGATCGTCCGTCATCGGGGACCCCCACGCCGTGGATTTGGCGTTGAAGTCCCCCAGGACCAGGACGAGGCCCGGTGCCAGTCGCCGTATCGAAGCCTCCAAGGTGGTGAGGGAGGCCCCGAAATCGTCCATTCTCCTGTTAGGGGAGAGGTATACACTGTAGAGCGTGACCCCTCCCCAATCCGCCGCGACAAATTCCTCGCCCCTATCCAAGAGGGATAAGGACGGGAAGTGCCGCTGCGTGGAGGTGACGATTGCCGCGGTTCCGTTTCGGCTGACCACCCAATTGGGGCGATCAGGCACGACGTACGGTTCCGCGACTACGGCTGCACCGATCGACCACTCCGCCATGGATTGCAGGAGGAGATCCTGCGCACCGGCGGAATGGTTGATGTTGGCCTGCAGGAGGTGAGTGGACTGGGCAGCCATTAATGGGCCGTGTCCATCATCACCTCCTGGCTTGCTGCGGGCGATCGGGCCGCGCTAGGAGCGGGAGCGGCCGGAGTCGAAGGGCCGCTCCGCCCCTTTGGAGCCGAAGCCGGAGGTCTGCACGCCCCAGAGCCCATGGGGTGCTTGGCGGGCTTATTGCCCGCCGCACACGCGGGGCAATGGGGCGGGGCGGCGCAAGATGCCGCCATATGCCCAGTCTGACCGCAGCGGAAACAGAGTCCGCCGCAGTCAAAGCAATTAGTGCATGTTGGCCGGGTGTGCCCGACCGCCATGCACTTGAAACACCTCGCAGGCCGGTGCTCCAGCACGGTGACTCGCGCTGAGCTCCAGCCCACGAGGAGCCTGCCTGAGTCGGCCAGTTGCCTGACCGACTCCACTGGGCACTGCACCCAGGCAGCACCTACGCCGCCCGGACCGGGCCGGATGGCGCCAACCCGGACGGTGTCCATGGGACACCCGGTTTTCGAGGCAATAGCCTCCCGGATGTCTTCCACCGTCACGGAGTCGTCCAGACCCGCAATGCGCATTTCGGCGCACTTCACGGGTCTGGCGATTTAACGCCACCCTCCTCGGCGAACAGACCTCTCAACTTCGACGCCACGCTATCGGCCGTCCTGGTGCCCTCGGCCCCAGGGAACTCTAGGCCAGCTCCGACTCTAGGCGGCGGTTCTGGGCCCGCAGGCCTGACACCTCGCCACCAAGGCGGGTGTTTTCGGCCTGCAGGGCCTTCGCGTCCGGGGCGCTACCGCTCGCGCGGGCACCAGCGGCCGCCACTTCGGTGGGAGGGATGCCGGACAACACCTCCAGCACCCTCGCGGCGGCCGCCTCGTCGTCGGTCCGCTTGCGAGTCTCCGCCCCTCTGCATACTCCGCCGGCTGGGGAATGGGTCCTCCGACCTGACGCCGCGGCCCCTCGCCCTCTGCGAGAGGCCGGAACTTTGGGAGGAGGCATGATGATAGCACTCCCCTCGGAGTCAGCGCCCGAGCTGCCATCCCTGTTCAGGGGGCGCTTCCGCACCTCCGAGGGGAGGGCCTCCTCCCTTGTCGTCGAGGCCGCAGCCGCAAGACGCGGCGACGACCTGGCGGCGGCGGTTTTCTCCGCCGACCCGCTAGCCTCCTTGGACGGCTCTGCGGAACTACCGCCCTCGTCCATTATATCGGCAGATCCATTGCCCTCGTCTCTGGACGGCTCTGCGACACTACTGTCGCCCTCGTCCATTGACGGCTCTGCAGTGGATCTGCCGCCGTTTTCCTCCAGTTTGGCGGTAGCGGCCTCCTCCTTCGCCTTCCGCTCCGCCAAACGCTGCCGGTCCCGTGAGGCACCCTTGCCTGACCAGTTATGCGCCTTCCGCCGCTTCTTCGTCTTCTTTTTGTGGGCCTCTTTCGTCTGTGCCGGGCCCTCGGCGGACGCCTCAAGTCCTGAGGACGAGGCGTCGTTGTCAGTTTTACGTTGGCTTGACAAGGCCGTGATGTGGGAATCCTCTGGATTCCCGTCTTGTGTTGGTGTAGGTAAAGAAAAATCCATGTTGATTCCCACGAGTATGGGAGAAAAACCGTCGACCCGGGCAGAGATCCCTGTACCCGGGCAAGCCTACATTTACCAACCAGGGGGTCAGCCGGTACCCTGGCTGGAGCGTGCTAGGAACAGAACAGCCCATCTGCCATGCATCCTCTCGCCGCACGCCAGAACTTAGGATTCTGGGTAATTTCCGAATTCGAAGGTCGAATTCTTTATAGAGGTTGTCTTCCTCGCGGTCCGGGCGGTTAAGCCAAGACCCTCGTTCCTGATACTACGCCTCACGACAACTTGTCTTGAAGCAAGATATCAGGTTTACGATATGTCGGCGGTGGCATAAGCCTGCCCAGCCCTCAAATTAATGAGTGACCGGGCCCATCCGAAATTTCGCCTCCTGTACCCTCTACAGCTAGAGGGTCAGGAGCGAATTGAGGCTCAACCCATTGCTGGGGAACCCCCCCTCGCGCCAGAGATTCGCTACGGGCGACAATTCGACAGAAGGATCTGGGGGACTGTCGCCCGCACCCAGGGTACACCACGCGGAGGTTTCTGGCATCGTACCCCACAGAAACGTGACCCTAGGCCATTGACTTCAGAAAAATGGATTTTGTCGCTCACGACTTTATAAAATTGAATAACTGCAATCGATTTTAGGCCGAGCATTGGAATAATGCCGTTCAGAATAGACTTAGACAAAGTAAACAAAATTTTGTCATATTTAATTACTTGATATAAAAATATTCAATTTTTATTTTATGATCTCACGCTTTAAGTTGTTTCGTGGTATAGTCTACGAGGGTGTAACTTTCCTATATATTGTCACGCTATTGGACACAAACCTTCTGTATAATGACAGAAAAATTAGCATGATATATCACGATCTTCATACAGATTAGCGGTTATTATAGCGTTATTAGCTTGTCCTCTTTTACACATAGGTCTGCAGTCTAGGCTTAAATAAAATATATATTTTACTTTAATAATTAAATAATTTTCTTCGTGTGAAGACAGGTAAAGAATACAATGTATAAAAAAAACTGGCTAAGAGTTCAGGACAATAGATATGGCGTTTTTCGGATTTTTTTAAAGACAACACAGACGTACATATAAACATATAATTAACGATGTCAAATCCCACCCAGACTCAAGACAACAAAATTGTGGTTCGCACAAAATATAATAGTTCTGCGTGGGACTCGAACCCTACTAGCACTGTAGATCGATGTATTAACCACTACGTCATCTGTGCAGTATTAGTAACTTTAAACATCAACTGCTTCCGCAAAGCCTGGGATCGTATCCTAAGTCTGTAGTTTCGGATAAGAATCCCCAATAACAATTTTTGCTTGACCCAGAACTTGAACTCGTGAACTCACAAACGTCAAGCGCATATTTGAGAGAATTAAAACTAGTTAGTCATACTTGTATACATCACGTGCGCAATGGGAAAGTGTAACGTTTGATTTTAATGACTTATGACAAAACTTATCTATCGATCAAAGAAATTATCAGTTAATTAACATGTCGTGTGGCCAAACTCGTTCAGTGAAAGCAGTTTCACACCAGGCCCATTTGGCGGGTCACTAAACAAGAGCAAAACTATTGCGCGTTTTACAGCGACATTTCACTCGTGACGTCATATTGATCCTAATAATTACATTAATATAATTTCGCAATAAACTTCATAACCATAATAGGATGAAAATATTAAGTATTGTCGAACAACACAGTGAAGATGTGTGAAACTAAAAAGTGTGTCATCTCAGCCCTTACATGTCCCACTATTGGCCTCGGGCCTCCTCCACAACGGAAGAGCAATTGACCTACTTACCACGCTGGTTAGGCGTGTTGGTATAAGGTTTTGTTTCGAGTTTTCCTTCTCTCGCATAGATGTTATATGCGTTTTATATCCCTTAGTCGTCTCGTACGAGCACCCACGGGTAAGATAGGGGGTGGTGAATTGTATTCTTACTCCATCACCACACAGAAAAATAGTGTGTAGTGAAACTAAAAAGTCTCTCAACTCCCTACAACTTTTACTACAAACACTACAATCAAAATGAAGGCATGTTAAATAAACTACGAGTGTAGCGTAAATATATGGATATTAAAGATGTTTTTACTAGATGAGAAGTGGAAGACGTTGAAAACATTAATTAAATAGCTTATCATGTTAAATTCTAAATCACAGTAATTTAAATAATTGAATAGTGTCATTACTTAATATAATTTTAACCTAAAAGTTAGAGATTCAAACTTAGCTAAAGATTCAAATCTCTAATAATAAAATAATTAAAACAATGTTCACGTATTTAATCGCGTTTGTGTTTGATATTTGATATGATATATGATAAAAGCAGTAAAAATTGTTTTATTTCAAATGCGTATTTTCTTTTGTTGTATTTTGTTTGTATTTAAAAATAGTTATATTACAAATGTGTATATTGTACTCGGGCAAGCATCAGAATTGTGAAAAGTTAGAGTATTTAATCGAAATAATTTATAAACATTTTCCGATAGATGTCGTCTGAAATGTTTCCCGTAAACACAACATTGCGATTCTTAATTAACTTATCATATGTAAGATCCACGTTTAGAATAACGCATGGGGCGTTATTATTCTAAGCATCCATGCTCCTCTAATTTATAAGACGATGGGCTGGTATTTCCAATAGATATAGGTTCAATTCCCACATGTGGTAATTATTTTTCACTCGCAAAATATTTTTTTTAAATAGGTTAACATTTTAAATTCTCTATCTTAATCATTTAAACATTAGTATGTATATAATTACTTTTTCGTATGGTGACAGAGTAAGAATACAATTCACCACCCCCTATCTTACCCGTGGCTGATCGTACGAGACGACTAAGAGATATAAAACGCATATGACATCTATGCGAGAGAAGTAAAACTCGAAACAAAACTTTATACCAACATGTCTGACCAGCGTGGTATAGTAGGTCAATTACCCTTCCATTATGGAGGAGGCCCGAGCCCAACAGTGGGACATATATGGGCTGAGATGATGATGAATTACTTTTTTATTTCTTATAGATACACAGTTTCATAATTGTTACTATGCCGCATAATATTAACATGTTCAAATATAGTCAATGTGATGAGGTTATTGGAGCGACTTCGCGGGTCGAAGTTGGCGCCGCTACTTGTACGCTAACCGTTATCGCATGCTAATACCGACCGCAAAATATTTCGCCGTTGCAAACAAATGCGCAATATGGCGCTCCTGCATGTGCTTCTCACACAATTACTGACTGCGCTGCTTTATTTCTCTCTCCAATAGGTACTACTAACGTTTTTTTTTAATTCATGAAAAGCATTTATACAAAATTTTGTTTTCATCGCCGCACTTATTTGGAGCTATAACCTAAAAAAGGTTTAAAAATGCCTTGAGACAGTTTGATAATGCAATATTACTCCTTAATTTCTTGAAAGAGACTTAAAAAGGACTTAGTGATCACCAAGAAAATGGGTAACTTTACTCTACTGATAAGCTTATAACGCCAACAGCGTTTGCCAATCATAGGTTGATGTGTCTATTAACGATTTTAGCCCATCTATTCATCCTAAATCCTATCGAGATCTACATTTGGACGTGGGGTTCCCTACGCGGAGGATAATGCCACAATTGCCATGTTTCGCAGGCAGTTTGGAGAGACGCCTGCACCTATAGTCTTCTTATCTTTAGCGGATTTTTACGACGCCACGGGCAAGTAAGGTATAGCGACACATTGTAATGCATAGCCATGGCCTAGTGGCCTAAATAGTGACTTCTCATACCGAGTGTTATGGATACAATGGGGACCTATGAGAACTCTCAATGCGAACTACAAATGATTTTCTAAGTCTGGATGTCTGTTAATTGTATGTTTATAAAGTCATATGCAACACAAACAAATATTTCTAAGTACGATAGCGTTGGCTTAAGATAAAACTCCGCACTTCACCTCACCGGTACTAATTCTGAGATTCAGATTCTGAGATCTTAACATGACTGAAAGGGATTTTTGAAATACAGATATATAACAATAAAAATTATATTTTCTATAATCAAATATTTTAATTTTATAAATTTTAAACAGCTTTTGAATATTATAACGCTTATTATAATATACTTTTACTGGTAATAGGAACGGAATAATGCCGATAATGGCCAGATAGCAAGTGCATTAATTTGCATAAAATACTTGCACCATAATAATGAAGACCGTCAATCCATAAGTTGAACGGCCACGAGTTGACTGCGAACAGGCTGCGAGCGCCGTCATTTGCGTCAACAACGTCTAGCCCGAGGCGATCGTCTCTTGTTATCGCAAAGTACAGTTTAATACACGTCAAACTACAATAAAACTAATAACTAAGATATCTCTTCGGGATCCATATCGTACCTACTTATTAAAGAAAAGATTTTTAAAGACTTCGATTTATTCATCTGTCACTGGTCATAACCTAGATAAAGCCATTTTGGTAAGCATCTGTGACTAGCAAAAAAAAAATCGATTCATGTCATGTAAACAATAGAAATAATATAAGTCAATAAACTATAAAAGCCGTAATCAGAACTAGACTATATAAAACTACAGCGATATTTTACTAGAACCGATTGTTTTCGCAATTAATTTAACGATGAAGATAAGCTCCTCAGATGGGCTTGCGTTCCCGCTACGACTATGATCTGTGACATAGATAACATTAGATGAACGTTTCCTACTAGCTTAGAATATGTACCATGCGCTGTTATTTTGTAACCACATGCCTAAGTATGGATACTTAAACCGTTACGAACAATATTAAAACCCTTTATATTTTAAAGCTTGTTAATGTAGTTGCTTAGGTAACTATACAGTTAGAATTATTTACAAAGACCTAGGTAACACGTATCGCACATTCATCGCAGCGGCTGACGTGAATTACACTAGTGCCGTTAAGGTTTATGTCAGTAATAATGTGGGAAAAGTGTGAAACATTGATAGTTTGCGGTAAGTGAACGTCGAAGTGTCATCGTCGTGCGTCAGTCTCGCTGTGTCGGATCAATGTTGCGTAAACTCGAGCATGCAACAAACGCTATGATTTATAAGTTTTTAACTACATTAGATAAGTACTTTTACAATATTAGCACAAAACTTGGTTTTTTGTATATATCAATCATATTAAAATGGCTCTTAGTCTGTTTTCGATTTCTACAGAAATCTATATCACACCGAATTAGAAAGTAATTGTTGTGTTAAAATGCTTTCATCACTATGAAAACGTTGGTACGTTCGTATGAGAATACATAATTTTGACAATAAAATAAATAGCTCTATTGTCCAGATTATTAACTTACAGTCTGACCTCACAGTGTGCAACCATCCAAGGAAAGAATTGGGAGATTACCGAAACCGATGACTTGCCTTCAGTCCTTAATATTATATTATTATAATTGTATAGTCAGTATAAGTAAAATTGACATTCTATTTTTGATACAATGCATTAAAATTTAGATTTTAATTTCTGAAAGGCAATTTGATTCCGGGACAATGCTGTATGCTCTTCTACCGTAATTTTGACTTGGACGATGGTTGAATACGATAATCAAGCTATCATTTTGGGATAGTATATCATAAAAGTAATTAAATTTAATACGAAGCAGTCATCACAAGCCAATAAAATACCGCTGTATATCGGACCCACGATAATAGTTAAAAATTAAATCTTGGTCTACGCCAGCGCTTAGACCGCTCTGAATGATGAAACATTCCGATTCGGTGGTAGAATATTAAGGTTTTGGTTATCAAAATTTTAATAAATTACCATATTGTAATAATTACCATATATATTTATATTAAGCAATTAAAACTGAGGTGTATATTTAGAATTTTTCAATTTCTTTTCTTTTAGTAATTAATATTATATCAAAATGTGGGTCAAAATTTAACTAAAACTGTAATGGATAGAGAAAACTTCTTGAACGTAAAATATTTTAGTATATTAAATATAGATACTAACTATAGACTTCACATGCTTTAGGTCTGTATTCTTCAATTCTGTATAATATGCTGTTAGATACTTCTATAGATGCACATTGTTCCAACTTTCGGATCAAGCAATTAAAGGCAATAATAATGTTTATTATTATTGCCTTTAATTGCTTTTTTATCATTATTTAATTACCTTGGTTTTGTAACGGAGTAAGAATACAATTCATCACCTTCTTATCTTGCTTATGGGCGTCATAAAAGACGACTAAAGAAGATAATACACATACAATACCTATGTAAGAGATGAAAAACTTGAAATAAAACCCTATACCAACCCGTCTGACCAGCCTGATACAGTGGCTTAATTTCACTCCTATTATGGAGGAGGCTAAGGCCCAACAGTAGAACATACATGAGCTGAGATGATGATGGAGATGAAAGGCAAGTAATTTTTTATTTTTTACGATGTGTTACGGTCGGCGCACTCCTCGCACCACTCCGTCCGAGGCGTCAGAGGGGCGTAAGCACGCACACCCGCAACCCACCCGTGACGTCGCCTTTGTCGTTGGGCCAACCACCGGAGCAGAGTGACTTGACGTCAGTGGTCGGCCCGACGGAATATCCCTGAGAGTAAAGTCCCTCTCCTCGACCGACGTCTCCCCCCTCGGGGAGAATGACAGTCTTTCCTCACGCGGTCGGCCTCTCGGCGGGTGACGGACTAATTCCCCGATCCAGTGACCCGCGGCATCGGCTAGGGCGGCATCAGGCGCAGGTAATCGCACCTGCGCCGCCCCAGTCGCCGGCGGCGGCTCGCGTCGTCGAGTAGATGCTCCTCGCGCACGCACTTGCTGCCTCCTTCCGCGAGACTACTACCTCGCAGAAGGTTGCGACCGCGTTCCAGTTCCTGACGCTGTCGAGCATCGCCCTGGCGATGGTCGGCAGCGTCAGGTCGGCACCGATGATTGCAACGAGTTCACGACGCTGCTCTGCCCAAGCGGCACAAACCTCGAGCGTATGCTACACCGTGTCCTCGTCGCAATCGCAGTGGTGGCAGGACAGTGTACTCTCCCTCCTGACGACCGTGTGCAGGTATTTGGCGAAGCATCCATGCCCCGTCAAAACCTGCACCAGTCGGAAGGCGAGCACCCCGTGCCGCCGTTTTAGCCACTGCATCAGCACCGGCCGGAAGGCCTCCACGGTCCGCACACCGAACCGAGGTCTCTCCAGCCAGACTGCCCAACGGGCAATGATGTCTCAGCGGGCGTCGTTGCGCCAGGCGGTGTGCTCCCTCAACGAGACCACACCGCCCTCCGCTCGCACCCTCAATACCCGCCGATTCAAACCGGCGAGCATTTCCGCTGCCAGGTCCCACGGAGGGGGTCCCGGCTAACAGACACGCTGCCTCCGTCGACACCGTGCGGTACCCGCGTATGGCCCTGACCGCCACGGCCCTCTGTGGTCGCCACAGAAGAGCCCTGAGTCGAACGGTCAGGGACTCCGCCCACATCGGTGCGCTGTACAGTGCCATCGACTGGATGACCCCCGCGTACAGCTGTCGGCACGTAGCGCTCGGTCCGCCCACATTCGGCATAAGCCATGATAGGGCGGACGCCGCGCCGACGAGCCGTGGAGTGAGCCTGCGGAAATGCTCCCGGAACCTGCAATGCCCGTCGCGCACCAGGCCCGGATGCTGATATCAACCGAATTGACGGTGATCGAGACGCCGATGGGAGGGCCCATGTGGGGCCCATGAAACAAGAGGGTCTCCGTCTTGTCCAAGGCCACCCTCAATCCCACCACCTCGATCCGCCTGACGATCTCCTCGGTGCCGAGAGTCGCCAGGCTTGCCGCCTCCTCCAGCGTCCCACCACGGGCTGTGACGAGCGTGTCGTCGGCGTAACAGATCACGCCCAGCCCGGGCGGGAGGCTCCCCCTTAACGCCCAGTCGTAGCCGTTGTTCCACAGGGTGGGTCCGAGGACCGAACACTGTGGGACACTGCACGTCATGGGCGTTCGCACAACGTCCCCTACTCGGTTGGTGTAGAGGAATCTGCGCCCTTCCAAATAGTCTGCCACTAGCCGCCTCAGGTAAACTGGCACCCCGTGGTATCGGAGCGCCTCCCTGACGCAGCGAAATGGCAGACTATTGAATGCATTGGCGATGTCCAGGGACACTACCCACAGCACTCCCCTGCCCGAAATTAACAATGTAAAAGCAGTTTTGATCTACAAGTAATACAAATAAAACATTTAATTTTAAATTGCATAGATTATTTTTTGAAATTTAAAATTTAGGTTTCCATAAATTATAATTTCTTATGAATTCGTTATTTGATTGCTTTTTAAAAGATATTAATAGTTTACATAGCTTTTTATTGGAACTCCTTTGTTCTATTGGTTCACGCAACATTCCAAAAGTATTTAAATAAAATCCAAGCAGAAATATAATCACCGCATATGTATCTTTTTCATTTCCATAAAATGTAGAGTCAGCTCACTGCTACCGAGATTTCCAGAGAAATTCATAAACCAGAATTTGGAAAAAAAACCTTGCTATATTGACTCACTAAAACGGAATTCACTAACGGATTTTAGGCGTCCCTTAATTATTTTCATCAAAGATTTTTACATTTCATTATCAGCTATAGAATCTATTGATTATAAACTCATTTGCAAAAAAAACGGGCGGTTTTGATTTTCATTCATATTTAAAAAGATACAATACCAAAAAGGTTTCAATCGTTTGTACACGTTACTGGCCGGTTTTAAAAATGCTGTGGTATTTAAAAAAGTACGTTCTAAATTCAATTTTTCATTTGATGTTCATTTTTACAGAAAACCCCTTTTTATCCTACATTTTTGGCGCGAAGTTCCAGAAGTTAACATCGACTTTCATAACTTTTATTCAATTTTTATCGATTAATTTCATATCCTTGACTGTCAAAGCTTTATTTAATGCTGTTTGGCTGTATCAAAAATGGTAGATAAAGTGGTAAAAGCTACCAAAATTATCGCGCTGCTTGAAGAGGGTTGCAGCCAATGTTTCGTGGCTAGGAGGCTAAATGTTAGTCGCTCGACAGTCCAAAGGACCTGGCAGCGATATCAGGAGACTGGTTCCGTCGAGAGAAGGCCTGGTTCTGGAAGAAAACCATGTACCCAACCACGGGATGATCGTTTTCTTGTGAGTCGCGCATTGAGAAATCGCAAATCTTCGTATGTGGATCTTAAGAACAACCTCCAAGAAGTAAGAAATGTGCATATTAGTCTATGGACGGTCAGGAGGAGGCTTCTCGCTACCAATATACGCAGTCACCGCCCGGCCCGCGGCCCCAAATTACTCCGTGAGCACAGAGTTCACAGGCTTAGGTTCGCTAGAAATTGTGAATCATGGACTCAAGACGATTGGAATAGGGTTTTGTTCTCTGATGAAGCCAGGATATCTCTGTTCGGTGAAGATCGACGTCGGCGAGTGCTAAGAAGACAAGGAGAACGCTTTGCAGAGGCATGTTTCGAAGAAATCACACCTTATGGTGGGGGCTCTGTTATGTTTTGGGCAGGAATAAATTCAATGGATCGTACAGAGTTAGTCTTCATTGAAAACGGCTCACTGACTGGGCATCGATACATAACGGAAGTTCTAATTTCTCATGCACAACCCGCATTGGCCGCTCTAGGTGAAGACTCGATTTTTATGGACGACAATGCTCGCGCCCACCGATCCCGCGATGTTAATGCGTATGTGCAAGAGGTCGGCATTCGTCGTTTGGATTGGCCAGCTCGAAGTCCCGACCTCAATCCCATAGAGCATGTCTGGGACGTTCTGAAACGGCGTGTGAGATCAGTACACCCGGCTCCGCAGACCATCAGAGAGCTGAAGAATGTGATTACTGCGGAGTGGGAACGTATTCCGCAAGCAAGTATCCGGGATATACTCGCTAGCATGCCCAGACGAATTCAAGCTGTGATTTTAGCTAGAGGGGGTCACACTCGATACTAAACATTTATCTGCTTTTACTTTATTAAAGAAAAACAAACAAAAAAACTTTTTTATTTTTACTTCATGAGCATATGCACTACTAGCGAATATACACTACTAGCGAGGTTTAGCATTATTTCCCATAAATTGTATCTAAATTTTATGAAATACTGATGAAAACGATTATTTTCTTATTAATTTACCAAATTGTGTGGATAAAACTACCTATAATTATCAAACAAAGAAATATTAACATTTGAAATGGTTCATTGCTTAGGTGCCCGTTTTTTTTGCAAATGAGTGTATTATTGAACATAGAGCTTCCCGTGAAAAAGAATAATGTCATAACTGGCACGCTTGGTAGGCAAGTTTGCGATAGCAGTTATCCAATAGAGCACTGCTGCTTATTGGCGCATTTACCAGATTTTACGACTTTCATTTGAAAGGCTGACGATATATTTTTATATATTTTTAAAAACTAACTTTTTTTATATTCCTTGTGGTGGCAAACGAGCAAGCAGCACACCTGATGGTAAGTGTCACTGCTGCCCATGGACCTTTGCAATACCAAGGGTATATCTAAGCCGCTGCCTACGAATAAAATCTCCAAACCCACCCAGTTGGGCTTCCGGCTCTGTCGCTCACCGAACGAAGCGCAATAACACATTGCCATTGCTCAAACGACGACCTTCTGCGAGAGTGTGGTACTACCCTGAACGGACCGGCCCGCGACTGTAGACAGAAAACTGTCAACAGCGTGGTCCTACCACTATTAACATAAATATGTGTAATGATTTTAAATGCAAAAAAATATTACATATGTTATGAACAAATATAACGTATTACTATTAAATATTATTATGCATTTGACTAGATCAGAACAAATTAAACGTTATCCTCCTTTCGATTCACTATATACGAGAATGGTTGTGAAATTTGTCTTCCACGGCTTCTGTTAAGAGCACAGGTCACACGGTCACGGTAGTTTCCATGGAAATTTGAAGAACACCATATTTTACAAATTCTAAGCAGGTAAAGCTAGTTATGAATAAATTGACAAATGTTTATGTTTGCAATATAAGTATCCTACTAACACAGTTGAAAATATAATGAAACTAATAAAAATATAATGCAATATAACTATGTATTTCGTGATATAGAATGATGCTATTATTAAATAATTAGATATTTGTAATTAGAGTGACAGTCTAACTGTCTTAAACGCAAATTATCACAAAAACCTAGGTAACTAAATGTGTAACCACTTAATTAAAACTTGACTCATATGTAGCATTAGTTGCGGTATTAAAATCGAATTAATACCTCTATTTTAGTGAGAACATTAACAAGCTTATTTATGCTTTCTTTTAGTAGGCTATGGTCTGGACACACCCATCCAATGCCGTCCGGGATGACGGAAGGGTGGCATGCGACAGCCACCGAAGACAAAGATCGGGTACCGGTGGCCCGCTCGCACGGCGAAGAGAGGAGAGTGGCATGGTGGGTCTATGGGGTCACGCGCCACCTCTTCCGCCATGCCAAACCGGCTTGGCGGTGCGAGACCATGTCCATAGTCCACCGCAACAAAAAAAAAAGGTAGCATGCGACCCTATAAGCCACCGTGTTCCCTCCCAAACGCCAAAACTACTGGTACCGCTTCCTTGAAACCCGCAGCCGGCTCGGCGGGATACGCTTTCAAATATCATCCCCATCGACGCCCCTGCAACAAACGTTGCCGGAGCATTGCCCTCACGTGGTCGGTCTCTTTGCTGGTGGTGAACTGATCCCCGGAATGGATGGACCATTCGCGGATTTATTTAAACTTAACAAACTTACCGTTATAATATTGTTCTTAAGTCATATTCGTCCCACTAATGGGAACTAATCTCCTTTATAATTGGCAAAAAAAATACTCTACAATACCACGCTGGCTAAACAGATTGATATAGGATAAATTTTCTATTTTGCCTGATGTTGCAATGTCAACATATGTGTATGTCCTTTAGTACTTTCTTAGGACAGTTTTACTTGACTGTGATTTGTTTATAATATTAGTTTTCAACTATTACTTCTCTACTCCAAACTCTACTTCTTCTCTACAAGCTGTGTGGTAGCGGCTACGAATACTACAAACCCTTACTTTGCTTGTGGATGTTGTAAAAGACGACTAACGAGCCTTTTTTTTTTTTTTTTTTTTTTTTACGCTGATGTAAAATGCATTTACGCATGCCCCCCATTGATGGTATTGGGAGGGTATGTGGGGCTCGGCGGTGGCTTAGTAGCCAACCGGAATACCCACTAAAAAATCATCAGCGGCTCCACTTCCCCGTTATTTGTGGAGTGTCAGAGGGTCGCCTTTCGGCATTCAACTCAGACGCTCCAACGGTAGGCTTGCTAGCCTCGCCCTGGTATCATTCTACTGTGAGAGAAAGCGCGCGTAGTGTCGGCGCCGGCTTCCTGGTCGTCGCCTGCGCAGCGTGTCGGCGGCGGCATCTGCCTCACGCTGTCGTTCCGCAGCCTCCTTGCGCGACATCACAGTTTCGCAAAAAGAGGCCACGGCCGACCAGCATGGGCCACTGTCGAGCATTTTGCCGATGACAGCTTACAGTGACAGATCTCCTCCGATCTCATTCACCAGGGCGTGCCGATTTGGCCCCCAGGCGGAGCATATCTCAAGAGTGTGACGCTTATCGTCAATTGATGCGCCACACTCATGGCAGCCGGGGGTTGCCTCTCGCCTGGCAATCTGATGCAGGTACTTACCGAAACATCCGTGTCCAGTAAGTACCTGCGTCAGCCTAAAACTCAGGCTACCATGTCTCCTCTTCAACCATCGGTGGAGATGAGGACCAACCGCAGTCACTGTATCTCGACCAGCTGCAGGAGAGCTGAGGTCTTCACTCCATAGACGACTAAGAGCCTTATAACGACCTAAGCCAACTCCATCTGATGCCGTTTGGTCATCAATTACATTCTCAAGGAGGGTTGACGTCTGGCAGGCGGCCGTTCACAAAACTATTGCCAATAACTGTTACAGTATGTACTATGAAAGAAGAGTACATTGTATTGTATCGACCCCAATTGGCAATTGGGATAAGAGTAGGAAAATAAACTATTACTTCTCTACGCGAATATCGATTATTACGACAAAGAGATTCAGGACATAAGGCAATAGAAAAAAAAAACGAAACTAAACTCATCCTGTTTGACGGGTTTCGCTCTTGTTATCGAATAGGTTGTTCCAGTAGGAATTAGGAGTGGTTAAGCTAGAGTATTATTCTGTACACACAAGGAAAGTAATGATTATAGTTATAAATATTTCATTCACAATACTATCAATGAATAAATATTAATAATTAAAATCTACATCTAAAAAGTTCAATTGTATTAGGTATGTGACCTACGTATATTATAGTACTGATAGTAACTGTGGTTTTCTGACCGGTTTCCTATCCATGAAATTCACATTATATAATGACTTTGTTAGATGATTACCTTTACAAAACTCCTGTCTCAAATCAAATGAAGCCATTTTGCAATTAGTCTTAATTATTTAGTCACGGTTTTATACAATATAATTAACATAGGCTCAATCGAGGAAATCTATCGATCAAAGAAAATTATATAAAAACGTATTCCGAGATATTTCGAGGGGATAAAAAATATTATATTATCAGCCATATTATTGACATTCAACAGTTGTACGAAGCAATATTGTTTGTCAATTCAAGTTTCAAAATACTTAATGATTTAGAAGATATGTAATTATTATATTTAATTATTAATAGGTTGTAGTGCCTATTCCGCTTGATTATTACTACATATTTATGCACAGTATTAAAAAACCATTTTGTAACGTATTATAGTTTTCTAAATCTTCATTTAAAACATAGTTTATCGATTTTATGAAAAACCGAAAATAAGGCTTTAACTCTCCCTAACTTACTCTCCCTAGTTTACTCTCCCTAAACTTTTATATTAGTGTGAAATGACTTCTGTAAAATTTGATTCACTTATAGAGACGATTAAAGCGTAACTGCCTGTCTAAACTACAGTTGCTATATGCTCACAAAGGTATGTAACTAGATTCGCAAATTAAATGACACAGGAAACCTTTCAATTTTATTCTGTCTGGTTTGTCTATTTTTATCACGTTGTAATTTGTAACACCTACATTTAGAAAATTCTCCATTCACTATTTTCTAAATAGAGTGTGATGAAATGTAATAAATTAAAAGTAGGTAGGTAGGTTGTACCGTGCTAGACACGCGATCTTAAATTTTTCAACATGTATGAACTATAATGTACTATAAAATGCATTATAACCTACGTGAGTTTAACAATTTAGTCAGTGGGTCACCTTCGTAGTGAAAACTATGGTATAAATTCTAAAATTACTCTGATACATGATCTTAATTATATAATTAAAAGTAGCTCTAAATTAGAGTAAAGAATAGTGAGAGAATTACTCAGAAATATAATACAACTAGTAATCATTTTAATATTATTAGTAATTCCCTGTGTGGTTTATTCTTAATCACATCATTATTGTGTGGTAATCGACTACATTGTCAAAAGACTTGGGATCTAAATGCACAGTTCTGTAGACCATTCTGAAGTTTACTTAATAGAAGATCGAATAAAATTCTTAATATGTAATTTTAAAATATAATTTCTTGTGTTTATTCTGCTACAATTTTATTTGCTATTTTTATTGACTTAAACTCTCATAGTCGAATTATTTATATATCAAATCACTTATAATGATTTTATTTTTATATTATATTTTTTTATATTGACTCTTGAAATTTGACTTGGCTAGTTTGATAAGTAGATAATAAGTAGTGAATATAAGATGACATATGCCTACTTAAAAAAATATAAGTATTGCCTATGATTACACTGTCTAATTTTATTCTTAACAATATACTTTTACTCTACATTTTAATGAACATAGGTTACTTCAGTTGCAACTTAAATCTTACTTATTTACTCAAATTACGAAGCATAAAATTCAATCTATATGGTATAATACCTATATGGTAAGATATTAAGAAACAACCGAACAGCAAGAACCTGCTCGAGCGACGAGCGCCGCATCCCCTGCTCGGCCGGGCCGCGTCTTCATCACTTATTTTTTTAATATTATTATGTATAAGTATTTATTTTTATTATGTATAAGTTTTATAAATAATTGACGTTATTATGTTCCTATAAGTACCTATGTTAATAATAGCTTTAATAATTATGATGTAACCTATAAAAAAAAACTATAAAACAGTCTTTCATCATGGAATTTATTCTCCTGCGAAGAAAAAAAGAAGAGTTCCCTTTTATAATTGTGCAAGCCGCAAAGTTTTATGTAATAAAATCTATCGACTTTATTACGTAATACTTTTTGATAAACATTCAAATCTTATAGATTATGTTTTCTGATTTTTCCTTGTGTACACACAATTACCTAGCTGGATACCAAATTTGAACTTTCTAGGTCACTTTGATTGGATTAGTTTTCTGTGTGAGCCAGTCAGCCAGATTTTTGGACATTAATATCTACATATACATATAACTGTTTAAGCTGTGTTTATAAAAATTGGGATATAATTATTATATAGATATACGAAATTTGGTTTATGACTTATGAAAGCGTTTATGTTAAATAGTTTTTGAGTTATAAAAGCGTCAAAAGTTGCCTAAATCGGGTCTATCTTGTAAACAGGTACACACGGTACGGCTGGCCACTATTCTTCGCTTGAATTTGACACGCCCCCGCGTGTCTAGATACGACTTCCTCAAAAACCAACTAATAAAATATCACCAGGAGAATGAAAGTCTTTTTTGAGAAACTTGTTCACTAACTATGATCACCAACCTCTCTTGTGGCATTTAAAGCATGAGTGATCCCCTTGCGAGGTGTATGTCCGGTGGTGAATAAATAAGCCGCGCGATAGAGGCAACAAATATTAAACAATTCAACACGACTAGTCCAAGAGCCAGTAACAGATATATATGACCAAGTTCCTCTCAAGTCATAATTAGTAAAATGCATCAGAAAATGGAACCATAAAGTCTCGTGAACGTCAGCTAAGGCTCGGTGGGGGGCATGAGCAGTAGAAAAAAAAAACATTCACTCATTTCCTCTCTGCTAAAAATTTATCAAATTATAGCTAACCCAATATCTCAACAAAAAAAAAATCAGCTGGCTATAACATAGTGTATTGTACGTCAGCTGATGTCTCGACCATGGAAAAAAAATCTTCACTTTCAGTGATATCCTCTCAAATAAAAATTTACCTGATGATAGCTTATATATAACTATTTATAAATATATACGTCAGCTGGCTGTATCTCGGTGGAAAAATTATCAGCTGATAATTTGAAGGTAACGTAGAAGTTAGCCAGAAGCATTTACTGACTATTTAAATGCACCAGCTGACTAAGTTTCCCTCGACTTACTAAAGTGCAATCATGAACATACGCAGTAAGTAATTAAGAAATTTGATTGGTATATTTGTTTGTTTGTGGTGTTGGCGAACTAAATGGAGCTTTGAGTCAATAAAATTGACCTTATTCATCCAAAACCCGAGTCAATGGAATCGTTCTTAAATGTAAGCATTTGGTTCATTACTCAAATTCCTAACAGATGTCAACCTAACAATAACTTCAAATGTACTGTTATTGTTAATCATCTTTAATTCTTACAATAAAACAAATCCCCAAGTCTCTATCAACCAATTAAAATAATATGCAATTCATGAAAGCGTAAAATTAATTAAAGTAAAACTTAGTTAAGTAACAGCAATTCTGTTAAGTAGTTTAAGTATATAAAAATATTTTGACCGCAATCGTTCTTTAAATATAGAAATATAAGAATACTTCTTCAGCAGTCCTCTACCTACGACGATAAAATCATCAGTGCTTTTTGGTGGTGTCCAGTAAATTAGGCTTTATGTCTATTACGTGAGACTAAGTACAATGACAAAACCTGGGTGCCTAAACTTTGTATATTGCGTCTAATATCAGAAAAGTGATCTTCTACGTTCAGAGAAGAAGCGTAAGATAAAAAATGGTCATTTTAAAACTTAACTATTTGATGCTGGAATTCCTTTTTGTCTTGGAACTGTTTATGGTTAAGTATTTTATACGGACTGTGTTAATAGATATAATGGCTAATCCCTTCCGAAGTTAAACAATTTATTATATACATATGTTGATATTATAATTTCGTTTAAATATTCATTTATGTACCACATTACTGTGTCTTTTTTTTTGAGTTTAGAAATAAGTTAAATCGTAAGACGTATAAAACAATTTTACTAGACACGTATTTATATTGTTTGTACATATGACCTTGGCATATTTGATGCTGAATTTGCTTTCGTATACCCATGTCAATTTTTATCCTTTAAGGTTGCAAAATAGGGATTCAAAATTTGAGGTAATAGATACCTGAATTTTACTTGATTACTTTTGAAGTAAAAATTAGTAAAATAAGTACTTCACATTTAACGTGGCCGTCATATATATATATATATATATATACCTATATATATAATTCCTACGCGGACGAAGTCGTAGGTAAAAGCTAGCACAGAACGAATAAGAACTGATAAATTTTATCAAAGATTATTTACGTACAACGTCTCCAGGATAGTAATGCACACCGCCGGGCGGGCCACCGAAGACAAAGATCGGGTACCGGTGGCCCGCTCGCACGGCGAAGAGAGGTGCTTGCAGGGTTGGTCTATGGGGTCGCGCGCCATCTCTGCCGTCGCCCCAGACCAATTTGGCGGAGCGTGGCCAGTCCATAGCCCATCGCAAAAAAGAAGAGGATAGTAATGCACTACATATTACTTGTAGCATTTTTGGCGCTTGAGTGACAGCACATTATAAAACGTACTCACCAGTAAGACATAATGTATTCTAAGATCATTGTTTATGTTTATAATTATCATAAGCCCGACTGAATAGATAATTACCCTTGAATAATAATGTAAAAAATGTTTATCAGTAGGTCCATGAGTAAATATTTTTTAAGATTTACTATCTTTATTATGAGGAGTTTTGGCTGCAATGTGAAAGCGTCATGTGGTGGTGTTATATTCAATATCATAGTGTTTTAACGTGTAAATAACTTTAGAGGTAAATATATACTATATATTAAAATAAAGTAACTATATATAATGTGAAGCGGAGGAACTGCCGGGGTGTAGCAAATTTAATGTAAAACTGTTCTACGAAATTTTTCGTTTTCCAGTAAAATATAAAAGTTAAAGTAATTACAGATTGAAAATGATTACTTATTAATATTCGATATTCTATCGCATTAAATTTAAAATAGTCTTGCTCTCTATTTATTATTTAATTATTTATGAATTTTACAAATAATTGTAGTGCGTTTTTGATGACAATCGAAAAGGTAGTTCGTTAATTAGACCAATCTGCTATCTGTCATTATCATCTCAGCTCAGTTTCACTGCTGGGCTCGTGCCTTTGCCACAATAGAGAGAAATTGGTCTACTATATCACGCTAATCATACGTGATGGTATAGTGTCATATGCTGTTAGAAACCTAGACTATTTTGGGAGTTTTAGCGGGAAAAGAAAAACGTCATGTGGTGCTCTTGTATAATATTCAATATCTTAGTGTTTTAACGTGTTCTATTAAGTAGTTTTGATGGTATTTTATATAATTTGATGCGCAAGAAGTACTGAGGTGTAGTGAATATGATATACGGAATATGATATACGAAAATGTTTGAAAGGACAGTGCCTTACATACATTTTCGTTTTCCACCAAAATTCCCAAAAGATACCTTTAACAGTGTGGCCATGGCACTATTGAAGGCGACGATTTGACTTTAATTGACAGACGATGATTAAATGAAGTTAATTTATTAACCAAGTCATAAACACCAAAAAAAACTAGACTATATATTTTTTTTTGTTAAGTAGGCTTCTTGTAAAATTACTGTTCTTTTTTTAAATCTTCTATTCAATTTCCAAATTAATTTTAATTAAAGATACAGCCATATATTTCGTTAGCCGTTTTAGCCAGCGTTGTGGAATATGCTGAATAGAAAAAGCTTGATAATTAAATATTTTGTAATATGTAATGTAATTGCAACAAGGACAAGATAAAGACACCGCGTGCTACTAATTGCCAGTAACGGTAGGTACCATAATATTTAAGGAGTTTAAGTGCCTCATAATAACTACTTACTACGTGGTTACGGCGTAAGCATATAATTTACCACCTGCATTTGTCGTAAAGGATATTTAAAACACGTTAGCTGATGATGTCAATGCAAAAAGAAGAAATTGTAACATCAAAATCAATACCATTATGTCTGTCTAATAAGGCAATGGCGCTTTAATTTCCTTCTGTATTTAAACCTATGAACTCTTTATTTAAATCTAATAAAAGACCCAGGTAAGGCTGTCCAACCCGTTGCTGGCACAACAGACATTTGTTTCCCTAACGCACGATGCAGGAACACTTTACGGTTAGCGGTCCGATCGTATGATAAACCATTCGAAATAGGAATTCATATAAGCAATCGATTAATACTTATTTAAATTCATATTTTATTTATCAGTATATCTATTACTCATTTATAGACATCAACTTATTATTTTCTGCAAAAACAGATGTATAGAGCAATCGCAGATCCAGTTAATAAAAAATAATTCATTATTAAAATAAATTAGGATTCAAAACTTTCTAAATTAATATTATTTACAGTCTTAATAATTAAAATATTTAACATGTATTAAAATCTCACCTTCATTTGGATCAATTTCGGCAACAGGAGTAACAGTTGATATTTGGAATATAATAAAACCAATCAGAAATAAACAAATGTGATTAATATTAACCATTATGATCAAATGTCTTATTTTTTCACATCAATAATAAATAATAACTAATTTATGTAAAACGTTCGCGTATCGTGTTTGAATTCGTACGCAAGGCCTATGGCCGCCGTATACGATATGCTACATGCGCTCACGCTGCAACAGACATCGAGAGACTAAAGTAAGCAATAAAATAGTTGCGACTCAACATCGGCAATGCTCTTTTGGTTGTGCATTGCACAGTTATAGCGACCTCCGCGCTTGAAAGGATTTAAGTTCGCGTACTATTAGGTGTGAGGTCTAACAGATCCCACAAACTATGATTAAATAATTATATATATCATTAATATCATTATACAGACTGTTACTTAAAAAAAAATATTTTTATTGTTTTAATACTGTCTAGTACCACTTACAACTTTACTTTCGTTAAAAGTTTAAGTTAGAAGGATGGATTGGACAAATTTTGTACGGATATTATATATGTTTTGTTTTTCTACTTAAACTTTCACTAATCAAAATGATGTGTGTTTATTTAAATTATTAAATGCAATTCAATTCAATTAAAGCTAATTAGGATTCCTTGAACTGGATTTTACCATTGCCGTCCGAATAATCAAATAACAATTTAAGAAAATCTTTTCTTTATTTTTTTCATTTTATTTTTGATTGAATTAGGCGATACATGGCGGCAATCCATTATTATTATAAAATGGAGGAAAGGAAGGAAGACCCACCACTTTCTCACGGTATATTGATTAACCGTGAGAAAGTGGTGGGTCTTCCTTCCTCTCCTCCATTTCATTTAATTTTTGTTTTTTTGAAAGGCTGCACTAAGTAAATAATCATTTGTATGGCGGGAAAATTTACAGACATGTAATTAACGGACGTAAAACACACCCAGACTCAGAATAACAATACGTGGATCGTAAATATTGTCCTGCGTGGTAATGGAACCTATGACACCAGGCACGGTAGGTCGGTATCCTAACCACTACACCATCTATGCTGTACACAAATTTTAACAAAGCGCTTCCGGTTTTTACAACATGCATTTTATTATTATAAATTTACAATGTCGTCATCAAGTGTGGGGGAACTGTAGGGGAATCATAATATCGCGCTTTCAGATTGATGGTATTATTTTCCCCTAACACGATGCGAATTACGTTCGATGAGAAATTGCAATTTCATCGTACCGAACCTTAGAGCGCTTTAAACTCTATCTTTTACAGACCTGTATCTTAACTTTATGCCGTAGAGATTCTTGATTCCTTAAACATATCACGTAGTGCAACCTCGAGTTTAGTTATAAAACCCATACTTAGAGACGACGTTTCATGAAGATACGTCTTATTTATGAGGGCAATAAAATTGTGACGTACTCGTACATGTTGTACCCATATCCCGGCGATCACTCTAACATCACCAGGTCGTATACTTTGTATTGTTTGACAAATGTAGTATATACTCTTCGAATTTCATCTTACATGCAATCTATATTGTAGCCTTTAAAAAAAATAATGTTTAATTTTCATCATTATTCGATTTATTTTATTCAAAGTTTACTGATTTTAGGCGAGTATTGAACATAAAAAAACAACATTTTAACCACTGTAATAACGGTAACTTGTTGGACGCGAAACGCCTTAGTCCTCCCGTGAGCGTGAATGCTGAAAACGTCGGGAAAGTAAAAATCAAATGCAAACACGATAAATTACGTAAAAATAGTAGTAATTTTATAAATTTAACATTTGCGTAAAATAGTAGTAACATTATTATAATTGCGTAGAAATAATAGTAATTTTATAAATTTATTCAAGAAAAATAGCCACTTTTTCTTCAATGGGCAGAATTTATGCGTGCTAGTCTAAATAAATTGTAAGTTTACTAACAAACCAAAACGCCGATTTATTTGCGCATGCGTAGACATTGTGCTTGGAGCAGTCCTTGCCCAGTTGCGTTTTCAACAACATATGGTTCACAAAAACAATGCAACTTTAAGATAGATATACTAAAGTATAAACATAATAAATTAATTAAAACAACATGGGTAATCAGTTCAAAAATGTAGCAGTGATCGCATGTCTGAAGACCTTCCTATTTGTTTTCAACATAGTCTTTTGGGTATGATATTTTGTATTAATATTTTTTTTTTATTATTTACGGTGGCAAACGAGCAAGCAGCTCATCTGAGCGTCAGTGTTATTGCCGCCCATGGACCTTAGCAATATCAGCGGTACAGCTAGGCCGTTGCCTACCAATAAAAACTTCAAATCCACCCAGGAAAATAAATATCATCCATCAGATCGACATGGACTCTCCTCAAGGGAGAAGATGTCATAATCACCATGCTTAACGCGGGTTAGTGATCGCAGTTGGTGTCATAAGTTTCTAAGGAGGTTGCTGCTGTCTGTTCGCCTGGTGATTTCTTTGCCGGTTTTGCTTTCCCGTTAGAGTAGTTTTACTACTCTCACGGGAAAGCAAGAGGTAGAATAATCATCATCATAATCTTATCCATCATCATTGACTCAGTTCATATATATATATATATAACTTATAATGAGCTGGGCCAACTCCATCTGATGCCGTTTGGTCAACAATTACGTTGCCAAAGAGGGTTGACGTCTGGCAGGCGGCCGGTCATAAAACTATTGCTAATAACTTTTACAAAATGTAAGTAATATGAAATAAGAGTACATATTGTATCGATCCCAAGTAATTGGGATAAGAGTAGGATAATGATGATGATCTCAGTTCATATATTGCTGGATGTGAACCTGTACAGCAGGAAGAAAAATTTACCTACTAAATCACGCTGGTCAGACGTGTTGATATAAGATTTTATTTTGAGTTAATGTTTTATGTCTGTGCCAACACGTCCAACCAGCGTGGTATAGCAATTCAAATACCCTCTCACAATAGAGTAAGCTCAAGCCCAACAGTGGGATTTATATGAATTGAGATGAACTATTGTAGTAGATACCCGATTACGAAACCCAAAATGATGTCACAAGCGGGGTACGAACCCGCACCTATTGGGAATCCGGCCCAACCGTGCTTGTGATATCATTTTTCGTTTCGTAATCGGGTATTTATAAATAATTAAGCATATTAAATGCTAAAAAAAATTCAGTAATTTGAATATTGTAGTAGACTTATGTGGGCAATATTATTTAACTCTAAAGATGGCAAGTACAAAATAATTTCGAACAATTCATATCTAATATCGAATAGATATATTACTACCCTCTACTGCCTTTAATAGATAAAATACTACTTTTTCCTATTATACTTTAGCAGACTTTCAAATGTGTATGAAATACCTATAGAAAGCTCTTGATAATTTATGAAATTAGTGATCCAGAGAGAACGTTAATGAAATATCCGGAGTTCACTATGTTTAATTATAGAGTATTGTTACTTCTTTAGTTTACCTACACGTTAAGTACGCGAAAAATATGTTCTGCCGAAGCAGGATATAATGTATCTCTATCTATACTAAGTATACTTATATTTACGTTGCACATGTGCCTAATTATACACTGCATATTTTTCCATTCAAAATAACTAAAAGAAATAAGTCAGATTAAAAGATTCAAATTAAGTAGATATTTTTGTTAAATAATGGATTTGAATATGTCAAATTTAAATTAAATATAGATTCCAGGATGGGAATATAAAAGTTCCAAAGCTTAAAAATTAAAAAATGTCTATGCTTTCAATTTCATATAACACTCAAAAGCGATAATTAGTTACATATCGCACGGCGAAGAGAGGAGTTTGCATGTTGGGTCTATGGGGTCACGCGCCGTCTCTTTCGTCACCCCGGACCGATTTGGCGGAGCGTGACGCATCCATAGTCCACCGCAATAAAAAATCGTGAAATCGTCGACGTTCAATTAATTACATATTCAAAAAATGAATATTGATAAGCACTAAGAAATAAATCCTCGTGTCAAGGAAGATTTTACATGCATAAAGTTCAAGATGATAAACCGCGTTAAGACTCGAAACGATCAATTGTTGACTGCAGAAAAATTTGTCCTGCATGAGAATTAATTCACTTGATATTTAAATATATGCGACGTTAATTAAATTCCTTTACCATTTGTGAACTCGGACATTCTAAAATGAAATTAAAGTTGCAGGTTTTGTATATCTTTAATACTGACGTTAATTTTACAGCTTACAGGTGTATTGCTGCTGATCATAGGATTATGGGCTGAATTTGAACTACACAAATATATGGAACTATCGCCAGAATTCTCGGGTACCGCACCACATGTTATGATTGGTATCGCTTGCCTCATAATCGTTGTCACATCCATCGCTTTCTCCTGCATCATCAAAGGACAACTAGTTCTTTTATATATTGTAAGAATGCATTTTCACCTAGTTTAATATAGCCTTTTCAACTAGTATGATATAGCCATTTAGAAGCTGTGTGGTAGTGGCACGAAACCACCTTTAAAGTGCTCGTCGTATCTTAAAAGCCGAATATGAGTTTTATATCAAACTAAACCAACTCCATCTGATGTTCTCTAGTCAACAATTACAATCGCAAGCGAGGTTGACGTTAGACAAACGGCCGGTCGTAAAACTATTGTCAAAACTTTTGTACATTTGTAATATGTATGATGCAAACGTGATTACACATTGCGACTCGACCCTATGTAATTGGGATAAGAACAAGATGATAATATAGCCATTATTTAGATAATATATACATTACCATAAATTAAGTTAAATACCTAATGATTATGTTAAGCTGAGATTAGAATCATAGTATTCGACGGAGATAAATTATGACAGTAACTCTTGCATTTAAAATTATACTTAAAATTTTGGCGGTTCTTGTATATTAGCGCCTCACGGTGTAACAGCATTTAATGCTAAGTGAGATTAAGTTAAATAAAGATTGTAATTATGTCTCTGACATCATATTGGAATCAATTAGTGCGAAAGTAATCGCAAATTTTATCATTTATGTTATAGTATTTATTTGCCCAGCTTTTTTCTTAATGATTATATTCATATGAAAGTTAATTATTGTACGTAGTTAGGTATGTAGGTAATATATGTAATATATTAACTTTAATTATGATATGGATTCGCTTAAGTGCAAGAGAAAGTGATTTAAATATCTTCAAAAAGTTTATATGGACATATTATATTGAGGTTAGCGTCTCACAGTGCCAGTGTTACAAATTTCCACCATTTAAAAGATATTTTATCATGTTTTATTTTTCAGTACGGCGGATTCTTGGCTTGTATATTCATGATGGACGCAGGAGTGGCAGCTGCGGTATCTTGCTACCGCGATACTTTTGCCAAAAGTCTCAACGATGGACTCTCACAAACCATTGCAACCAACAACATGGGCAAAACCAATTTTGATTTTACACAGGCAACAGTAAGTACGATTTCTCTGGAAATTAAGTATCTAGGGTAACAAACGTGACCTTTCGCAAACTCACGTCTTAGAACTTCTAAACTATAACTAAATATTAAATAAATTAATAATTGGGGTATAGATACAAACGTCTTAATTGTCACCTGGTTATGTTATGTCATACATCTATAAGGTGATCCACAGCAATATTAATAACTGTAATTAATATTTCTGTGAGGCGACCTCTCATAATCATCTCAGCTTGTATACGACCTACTGCTGCCCTCAGGCCTCCTCTAAAATGCTACAGAAGTCGATCTACTATTCCACGTGGGTCAAATGGATTGGTAAAAGATTTTATTTCGAGGGTTACTGCTCTTAAGGGCCGTTACACGCTTTAAAGTCCTGAAATAAAAAATATTAAAAGTACTATGTTGGGCATAGTCCGGAGCGTGCTCGTTCGCGTCCCCTGCCAGTAGGGGGGCATAGTCCGGAGCGTGCTCGTTCGCGTCCCCTGCCAGTCTAATTAGACTGCTAATCCGGCTCGATATGCGTACCGCAATGCGGGTTAGGGCGTCCCCCGGAGGCGACGCGTACCGACCCGCCCCCGTCGGTACGAAAATCGGCAAATGCGGTTATGGGAGCTACCACCCATCACGCCTTGCCCAGTCAGGCGAGTCGAGGAGAGCAGAGTGCCGGGTGGGTACGTGGAATGTAAGAAGTTGTGTGGAAGGTAAGTTTCACGAGCTGATAACCGTCATGGCGAACAAACAGCTAGACGTGCTCTATGTAACAAATACCAAGCGAAGGAGCAGCGATGCCTGCGACCTTCCTGGTGGCGGGATGGCTCTGTGGTCTGGTGTACCACAGAGCGATCGAGCCAGGATGGGGGTAGGAGTGCTGTTGTCCTCTGGCTTGGCCTCAGGTGTGAAGGATTACGGAATGTATGATCCCAGACTTCTTTGGGTCCGTATAAAACTAGGTGTCACCAAGGTATTCATGGTTGTAGCATATGCTCCCGTAGGATCCTCGGTGGCATCAGACCTAGAGAAGTTTTGGGACAATGTTAGGGAAGTTCTGGATATGGCAGAAACCAGTGAACGCGTGATTGTATGCGGCGATTTGAACGGATGGGTGGGGACCAAGCGTCCCGACTATGAGGACGTACTTGGTCCATTTGGTGATAGGAAAGTGAACGACGCAGGTAAGCTCATAGCGGATGTATGCATGGAGAGAAACCTTATTGTGTCAAACACATTTTTCCAACATAAGGACATCCATATGTATACATGGAGAAGGAATGAACAGAAAAGCATAATAGATTTAATTTTGGTAGACAGTCGCCTCCGAAGCAAAATATTGGACGCAAGAGCCTACAGGGGCCCCACAGTTGATACGAACCACTATCTCGTTATTGCGAGATTTAGTGGTCTGTTCAGAAAGTGAAGGCACTGGCGAGAGCGTGTCCACTTCGGAGGGCTTGAAAGAATAAAGGTTGAAAGGTTGCAAGAAGAGTATGTAAGAGAAAAGTATGCAGAGGGTGTCCGAGAACGGCTGACGATGGCAAGCCAGCCGCAATCGGACATTGAAGAATGCTGGAGAGTATTGAAAGAGAGTATGGTAGATACAGCGAAAGAAGTATGTGGAAGTTCAAAGAAGCATAGAAAAACAAATGGTGATGCATGGTGGGATGCGGAAGTGGCAGCTTCCGTAGAGCAAAAGAAGAAAGCGTGGCTGGACTATGTCTCTTCTTTGAATCTGAATGACAGTATGACTGAACAGTGGAAAGAAATATATCGGCAATGTAAGAATGACACCCAGGCCTTAGTGAAAGAGAAACGTGATAGAGCAAGTATGAGTGCAGAAGATAGGCTGACTAAAAACTTCGAGGGTAACACCAAACTCTTTTGGAGGGAGGTGAAAAAGTCTCGGGGTGGTTGGTCAGCCTTCAGAATGAATAAAATAAGGTCTAAAGGTGGAGACATTCTTACACAAACACAAGACGTGTTAAGCCGATGGAGTGAATATTTTGGCGATATGTATGCGGATGCTACGGTTGGCGCTGGTGTTGGATGTGGTTTAGTAGATCAACATTCGACAACGGCGTCCTCCGATGGCATCAGTATGGATGAAGTTGAATGGGCGATAAGAAGTTTGAAAAATGTTGAAAAATTACAGAGCCATAAGCTTGACCAGTTTGGCAGCAAAAGTGTATGGTAAAATTATTGAAAGGAGAACTAGGATGGTGTCCGATGGTTTACTGTGTGAGATACAAGGAGGTTTCAGGAGTAGAAGGGGATGCATGGATCAAGTGTTCTCTCTGCGCAACATTGTGGAGAAGCATCTGGCTCTAGGTCAGAGGGTTTTCTGCAGTTTTGTGGATCTGGAGAGAGCATTTAACACGGTTGTATGAAAGGAACTTTGGGACATTTTACCGGAGTATGGTATTAGCGGTAAACTGCTACAGGCTGTGCAGTCCAGTTACATGGGCTGTAGAGCCTGTTTGCGGCTGGATGATGGAATGTCGCCTTGGTTTGACGTCAATATCGGCGTTAAGCAGGGGTGCGTTCTGTCAGCCAGGCTGTTTATCATATATCTGGATAAATGTCTCCAAAGGTTGAACGATATGAATGTGGGAGTCCAGATGGGCGACTCAGTGGTCACTGCTCTGCTTTATGCAGATGATGCAGTCCTGCTGGCACAGTCAGCGACTGACCTGCAGACCCTAGTCGACACAATGACCGAAGATTGTAAGAAAAGGGGTCTACGCGTGAATGTGAGCAAAACCAAAATAATGGTCTTTGAAAGAGATAAAACCAGAACAGATGGGAGTAACAATAGGTAATGATGTACTAGAGCAAGTGGATGAATTTGTATATCTTGGATGTGGATTTAGCCGAGATGGAAGGTACACCACTGATATAGAGCGAAGAGTGAATGCGGGAAATAGAGTGAACGGAGCGTTGGGGCAACTTCTCGGCAGCCACCACCTCAGCCAGAAGGCACCTGTAGCAATACATAACGCAGTGCTTGTCCCAACATTACTGTATGGAAGCGAGAATTGGGTATGCAGAAAAGAGTATGAAAGTAAAATTAATGCGGTCGAAATGCGATCTCTGCGGAAAATCTGTGGAGTTAGGCTGACCGACCGCATTCGTAACGACGACGTAAGAGAGCGAGTAGGTATGAAAGAGAGTATTGGTGTAAAGATGCGAAAGGGAATGCTCCGATGGTTCGGACATGTGGAAAGAATGCCGAACGAACGCCTGGTTAAGAAGATATACAATGCGAAAGTGGAAGGATGTAGGTACCGAGGGAGACCGAGACTAACCTACCTAGACCAGATCGGTCATGTACTGAAGGAAGGTGGAGTCAAGAGTCTCCGAAACCGGCGAGCGTGTATGAAGAGAACTATGAATGTTAAGGAAGCGAGTGAAGTATGCAGAGATAGAGTTCTCTGGCACTCTGTTCTTTCTGCCTACCCTGCAAGGGATATGGCGTGATGATATGTATGTATGTATGCACTATGTTGGGTATCAAATGAAACGTCTTAATTAGCACATTATAAATATGTATAGGTATATTACTAGATATTGCTCACTGCTTCTACTTGATAAATGTGTGTTATATGAGACAAAAATATATTATATGCTTATTAAAATAATATTATGTTACGATTTATTATTTTGTTTTTATTCTATAAAATTAGTTACATGTAAAATTCGAAATTCTTAAATCTTCGCTAGATCGGGAACTTAAAATTAAATGTGAAATTAAACGAAAAACAATTATATATATGAATACCCTCGACACCACTTGCACTATTTGTAAAAGCAGCAAAAGAAAAACTTGATAGGTGCACACCTGGGGGGCACACTTAAAACATTACTTATTTTTACTGACCGTCGCGCCGCCTACAGATTGGTTGTACAAACTTAACTGCTGCCATTTTGTCCTGCCTGTCAAACGTTTGACAACTGAGAATTGTTATTTTTTGTTCCTAGCGTAGGTACTTATTGTCATCGATCTATTTTCGGTTATTGATATTTTTCTGAAAATTATCTCAAGTTTCAATGTTAGGCTGATATTATTATTGTTTCATTATCAGCTGATATGTTTTTTTTTATATTTAAGGGTAGCTTTCATAGTAAAAGAAAATTCTATGTAATTACACATACACATGTAGATATGTATATATATTACTTCAAATTTAGTTCACCACCTAAGCTCTGGGTGGCAGCACTTTCCATACATGCATATTTTATCATCGAGTTGCCACTCTTTTTCAATTTAATAACTTTACTCTTTGGGTATCACTGAATCTAATACATCACAGCAGAGCTGTAACTAGAGTCGAATTTGAGGTAGGGCAGCATTGGTTACAGGTAGGGCGGTAGTAAAAAAATATTATAATTGATCTGCCCTCGAAGTACGGGCTCCTAAATCAATCACCATGTACACCATTGACCTCTAGGTCAGTGATGATCATCTCAAACTATGAACAAACAATTTAATTATAGGTAAAAGTTTGTCTTAATTTGTAGTATTTTTAACTTTCAAAGTAGGGCATTGCACCACAATGGCGCCCCTCTAGTTACGGCAGTGCGTCACAGCAGTACATGAATCAGGAATATAATAGGATTAAAATGTCTATCCAACACATACATACATACATATCATCACGCCATATCCCTTGCAGGGTAGGCAGAGAGAACAGAGTGCCAGAGAACTCTATCCTTGCATACTTCACCGCTTCCTCAACATTCGTTTGTCTATCCAATACAAATGGGTATAATAAACTTTTGGATGATATCTATGCTGGAATTCCCATGGCATGTTATGCAGAATTAGTGGAACTAGATGCCCTATTTTTTGCCTTTTTTAACCTTCTCTCCCCCTGTGTGACCATTCGTGATATAAAAAAGGTCCAGCTGAATTCAAGCGTAGTACTTTTGAAGACCAACTCCTTCCCTCTCTCTGAACACGTCACGTAGTTACGTACATTGCCTAAGATTACTATCCTTGTTATTTGATTTTTATAAAGATTTTAGTGTTGAAATTACAATTCAGCATCATCATCATTCGCCTGCTCTTATCCCAATTACTTGGGGTCGAAGCAATATGTACTCCTCTTCCTACATATTGCAAAAGTTATTGGCAATAATTTTATGACCGGCCGCCTGCCTGACGTCAACCCTCCTTGGGACCGCAATTATTGTTGACCAAACGGCAGCAGGCGGTGTTGGCCCAGGTCGAATAGGCTAGATAAGGCTCTGAGTCGTCTTTTACGACATCCACGAGCAAAGTAAGTGTTGGTAGTATTCGTAGCCGCTACCACATAGCTTTTTGTTTGTTAAAATTACAATTAAATATGTAAATAATTCATGCAAGCAAAGGTGTGGACATAACAGGTCTAGAATGTGCGGACGATATTAAGATACTTTGTATGGAGGCATACTTAGGTACATTGTTCTGAACACATCCTCAGATAATTAATTCTGGTCGCGTGTGCGTAACAGTTACAGTGCTGTGGCGTATCTAACTACACGGATTGGATACGACTGTCACCACAGAAGGTGATTCCTCCCTCATGCTGCCGCGACCGACATCAGAAGTGCGTCACGGCCAATTACAGCGAAGTCTATCAACGTGTAAGTATAGTAATAATTCTACTTAAATGCATAGCGCAAGATAACTGTTATATTTAAGGATATACGAGCTTGATAATTGCCTCAATAATGTATTTTGAGCGGGATATGCCCTGTAGTTTCTTTTAATGTGTATAATATTACATAAGTACATTCATGAATGATCTCATCTCATCTCATCCATTACGCTATCAGTGCCTGATCTAATAACCTATCTTAGACGTAAGCCTCCTCCAGGCAATCTGATGGAAAGTGCCAGTTACAATGAAATTAATACAGTTTATAGTGGTAGGACCACGCTATTGACTGTTCTCTGTCTACAGCCGCGGGTCGGTCCGCCCGGGGTAGTACCACACTCTCGCAGAAGATCGACGTCTGAGTAATGGCAATGTGTTAATGCGCTTCGTTCGATAAGCGGGAGAGCCGGCAGCCCCACTGGGTAGGTTTGGAGTTTGTATTGGTAGGCAGCGGCCTAGCTATACTCTTCGTATTACAAAGGGCGACAGTGACACTTACCATCAGGTGTGCTGTCGTTTTAAGTAAAACCGCGTGACATAGTTTGATAAAGTATGCGACAAATTGGAGAATTCAGGCCGCCGGCGCCGTTACTAGCAGAAGGACTTTAAAAGCTACCCAAAACATGGGAGGCTATTTTCGTCATTCGAAATTTATCTCGATTTGGTAATACAAACTTATTTCAAACGGGATTGGTCCGCATAATGACTTCTAATATTTACGCGAGTATTACACATTTGAAATAACTACTACTACTACTTTTACGGATTCTATCGCGTTTGTATTTGATTTTTAATTTCCCGACGTTTCGAACACTTTACAGTGATTATGGTCACGGGAGAACTAAGGTGTCTTACGTCCAATATGTCATTGTTATTACAGAAATTTATTTATATCTATAAGATATTAAATTTTGACCCACATTTTTATACAAAATTAATACAAATTCATTGCCAGTACAAAAAGAGAATGGTTATATATATATAAAATTTATGTTGTTTATGATTTGTTATTATTCAAGTATTTAATTTATGATAATTATTATTGTGGCAATTTTACAATTTTACAAAACTAACAAAACTATTCAGCTACCACCGGATCGGAACGCGGCCACACTGAGAAAGATCCGGCGAGAAAACTCAGGGAGGCATGATACTAATTTTATTACTGAAATTTTTGAGTGGCGGCCTACTTTATCTTACTAAAATAGGGTTTGGTCCGTTTTTTTTTTCGATGAGCTTCCAATTCGAAAAAGGACCAATCCTACTTCAGCACAATGCAAACTCGAATTTTTATCTCGATTTCGTGATATATTCGTATGACGAGAGTTGCCCCCGTGGAGGTATTATATCTCTGCTTACGTTTTCTAAGAATGTAATCAGAGGTAATGCTGTAATAATAATAAAAAAAACCACCAAAATAGAACTGTTCCTTTTCTACAGTACCAATATTTTTTAATTTATTATATTTTTTCAGGGTTGCTACGAAGTCATTGTAGAGTATTTGGAAGGCAACATCGACATACTGATAGGAATAGCTTTAGGTACGGCGTTCCTTCCTCTTATTGGTACTTTTCTATCGTGTTTTCTTGCCAACTATATCAAGAGATCCAAATACGATGCTGTAAATTAACGATATAAAAGACATACGAAGATTTATTGTAAACTTTTTCTATAACTTTCGACTGATGCAACTATATAAATTGGACGATGTAATGAGGTGTAATAGTTTAAATGTATTTAATTAAATTATTATTAAAAATTTATGTCTGTACTGTTGATTGGAAATATTTAATTAAAGTTGAAGCAAGTAATTAAATTGTATTATTTTGAAGAGAACGCAACGCGCCAACTTCATCAACCTGTTGCTGTGGTCTGTTGAAAATGTCTTCGCATAGCTAATCATTGTCCTGGTGCTTTTCCAAGCAGATTTTACGACTTCTACGGATAAATAAAGGATGTCAATGTCAAAATATTGTAGTTTTAAACAATCGTCATACGCATGTGTTACCTCACAGTAACTGATAAGCTGCAGTTCTCAATTAACTATTTTATCTTCACAGCCCATATATGTCCCACTATTGGGCTCGGGCCTCCTCCGTAATGGGAGGGAAATTAACCTACTATACCGTGCAGGTCAGACGTGTTGGTATAGGGTTTTGTTTCGAGTTTTCCTTCTCTTGCATAGATGTTATATGCTTTTTATATCCCTTAGTCGTCTCTTACGATCACCCATGGGTAAGATAGGGAGTGGTGAATTGTATTCTTACTCCGTCACCACACGGATAACTATTTATCAGTAGTTTACCTATTTAAGAGCCTCACTTTTTCTTTTTACTTTCACTCGGAGATGATGATGATGATATACACTTTGATGAAAGATAAATTGCCCACATCATCATTCACCATTTACAGCCAAGCATTACCTATGTACTTTTACGGAAGTAGGTATGCATATGTTAAAATAAAACTATTTCTACAGATTTCATTGAAAGTCACAATTTTTTTTTTAATAACGGATAGGTATTTCCTTTTCTTTTACTAATTTGGCTCATATTTAATTATATAGTTACAATATCATAAAAAATATTATTGAAAATAAATTATTGATATCCTCCATAAATTATTTATATCATAAGTCAAATAATCTGTGTGGTGACGGAGTAAGAAAAATATTGCAAAACATCGAATCGATCCGATGTTTTGAAAAGCTATCGAAATACTCGATGTATCGATGTTTTTTCATAAAACATCGAATCGATGATAACCAGTTAATGTCACAAAAACTCAAGTTTATGTAGTAAATTACAGTTTTATAAGGGATTGGAATAGGTATAAATGCCACAAAAAAGACCTTTTTTTTAAAGTATCACTTTTGATATGACTTTAGCTTTGTAATATATTTTAGAAAAAGTACTCGATGTTTTCATCCGATACATCGAAATGCGTCGATGTACAGTTTCGATTTATCGAATCGATAAAAACATCGATGTTTTTTCAAAGTGGACACCCCTAATATAAAACGCATATAACATCTATGCAAAACTAAGGAAAACTCGAAACAAAACCCTATACCAACACGTCTGACCAGCGCGGTATAGTAGGTTAACTTCCCTCTGATTACGGAGGAGGCCCGAGCCCAACATTGGGACATATATGAGCTGTGATGATGAAGTCAAATAAATAATTTAGACACCATATGTGGTGTTTATACCCTGCTGTGTGGTAGCGGCTGCGAATACTACCAACCCTTACTTTGCTCGTGGATGTCGTAAACGACGACTAAGAGCCTTATAACGACCTGGGCCAACACCATCTGATGCCGTTTGGTCAACAATTACATTCCCAAAGAGGGTTGACGTCTAGCGGGCAACCGGTCATAAAACTATTGCCAATAACTGCTACAATACGTATTATGAAAGAAGAGTACATATTGTATCGACCCCAAGTAATTGGGATAAGAGTAGAAGAATGATAATGATGATGTGGTGTTTATACCATAGTAATTTTCTTGCTATGTGGTTTATGCAATAAAAACTTTTATGAAAAATATGTTTTAAACAAAATATTTATTTCAATTTAATATATAAACAACTTGGTAACTTTAATAAAATAATGTCCCAACATTTTAGTCACTGTCGGAACTATTTTTATCCTCTTTAGGTTCTGCAGGTTGCTCTTGTTTATAATGTCTATATTCTGGTTTCAACTCCCACATGTTCTTGTGAGGATTCTTTAAATTATAGTTACATACTTCTTTCAAAATTTCTTTCAAGTAAACTATTGGTTGCCTAGTGATCTGTAAAAAAAAACAATTTAGCAATATAATTATAAATTTTTATTTTGTGCTACAGATTAATTTGTGCAAATTGAATAATCATCATCATCATCATCTTAGCTCATATATGTCCCACTGTTGGGCTAGAGCTTCCTCCACAATGAGAGAGTAATTGGCCTACTATACCACACTGGTCAGATGTGTTGGCATAGGGTTTTATTTCGAGGTTGCCTTCTCTCGCATAAATGTTATATGCGTTTTACATCCCTTAGTCGTCTCGCACGATAACCCACGGGTAAGATAGGTGGGTGGTGAATTGTATTCTTACTTCATCACCACATGCAAAATATATTGAATAATATTCAATCTAATAATATCTGTGTGGTGATGGAGTATGAATACAATTCACCATCTTACCCATGGGTGATTGTAAGAGATGATTAGGGGATATAAAACGCATACAACATCAATGCAAGAGAAGGAAAACTCGAAACTAACCCTATACCAACAAGTTTGACCAGTGTGGTATAGTAGGTCAATTTCCCTCCCATTACGACGGAGGCTCGAACCAAACAGTAGGACATATATGAGCTGAGATGATGAATAATATTCAACAACTAAATTCTCAGCTAATATGAGCATTGAATATAACTTTCCAATATATTTCAGAGCTTAAATCACAGGTGAGCTATGCATGCATAATTGATATATTCTATAACTGATGGCAGACACCTTAACACACACATATTTGTTAGAGCATCAACTAATTATAATATTTATAATTATACACAATATTTTTTAATTACCTTCTGCAAATCCTTGATATTATAATACTGATGTTTCTCAAATGCTGCAAATAGCATGTTTAGTACTGCATCTTTGTCATCTCTAGCTTTCTTGCCTTCAGCAGTCTTTTTCTTTAGATAGTCAATCTGCAAAAATTAAAAAAATAATTACTAGCTTGTCTAACTTTGCTGAAATATTTGTAGCTCTCTCATATACATATTATTTTGGAGTATCTATAGTCTTTAAAATATAGATTGATCTCTGTGACAGATAGATACAAAACCGATGAAGTAATTTTGAATACGCGTCATTTTTCCAATTTTATTTTGTATTTTTTTTTATTGCTTATGATGGCAAACGAGCAAGCAGCACACCTGATGGTAAGTGTCACTGCCGCCCATGGACTTTTGCAATACCAAGCGTAGCTTAGGCCGCTGCCTACCAATAAAATCCCCAAACCCACACAGTTGGACTACCGGCTCTCTCGCTCACCGAACGAAGCGCAATAGCACATTGCCATTACTCAGCCGTCGATCTTCTGCGAGTTGTGGTAATACCACGGATGGTCCGGCCCGCGGCTGTAGACAGAAAACTGTCAAAAGCGTGGTCCTACCAGTATGATCGCTTATATTTTCACTCTTTACGTGCCAGTTATATCTCAACTGAATTATGAATATAAAAAATGAATATTTACACCAAAACTTGTACCTTATATATTTTAAAATATTTAGTTACCATTTTATAAAAATATGATGCTTACGTAAATACAAGGTCATGCTGGACTGAGAAAAAGATAGAGATGGGACAATCGATAAACGTAAATCGATAACATTCTTATTAATTATTTATAAAACAAGTAAAACCAAATCATTACATATATAAACCACTTGGTTACTCTATAAAATAAGAAAATTGTGTTAATTTAGTATTCAGACATCAGTTATAATATTAATAAGACTATTTTTTTTTATATTAAAAATATAAATTATTTTATAAAATAAACATGATTATTCATTAAATAATCAGTGACCAAGAACTCGTGATCAACCTACAGGAATACCCTAGCGATAACGATAATAGTGACGATGAACTTTTATGCAATCCTTTCGAATAATAAAAATAAATAATTAACAGCTTTAGTTTAAATTAAATAAAATCCATTGATTTCAATTCAATAAAATTATCATAGATTGTTTTACTTTTTTGATCGATTCACCCATCCATTTGATTGAAATTCAATAAGATTTATATATATATATTGTTTTTCTATTGTAGTAGCAAATAACTTTAAAAAATAAGGAATTATATCAACAAAAATACGGACTGCATCGTAAGCGTGCGGCACTAGTGAGAACTGTCACAGAGATCATGCTATATTTTATAGACTATAGTGTTAGTATTTTTAGGTAAAAAATACTTATACAATCACTGTCATATTGGGATTGCTGACAGACACAAAGATAAAAACATGATGATAGAAATGACGTTTTCACCAATTATATATCACTGTGGTGACAAAGTGAAAATACAATAGTTGCCATCCTTTTATTGCCCCTGAATGATCATAAAAGACGACTAAGAGATGTAAGCAGATAACATCATTGCATGAGAAAAAAAATTGAGAACAAAACCATATACAAACCTGTTTGACCAATATGTAGTGTGGGGGCAATTCACCTAGAATTACCCCCACACTACAGAGAAGGCCCACTAGTGGGATGTTAATAAGGTAAAATAATGAAGAAATTACATAACACTTACATTATTCTTGTGATCCGATACAGGCTTGAAGTTCTGAACTATCCTATCCAGTTGTTGCACTTGTCTTTGAGGCATAGATGCTTTCCTAATTGATTCTGATTTTAACTTATAATATGTTGTATCTGCATATGGCCTACATTCCAATTTCTGTACAATCCTTCCTTCCATATAAAGTTTTTCAGTTTCAGGTATCACAGCATCTGTGTTTGATGCTAAAAATAAATAATATAAAATAAATGAATAATTTCAAGATGCATACATTTATATAATTTAAGGACATATTGCGTCAACCTTGCCATGTTGACTTGACTAACACAGATATAAATGTGATGAAGAGGTTTCAATTTTGATACCTAGGTTGGTAGTTTTAGATAAGTTATTATACTTTTCTTCCAAAGAAAATCCTGACAACAAAAACTAAATCTATAACTATGCGAAGTACATTCTCATTACCTATTACCAAAAGATGAATGATGGCATATGGGTGTGATACTTCTCTGGCTGTAACTTTAAATAAAATATAACAAACAGTTTTAGAAATTTCTAGTATCCAGGAAGCTTGTATGATTTACTTACGGATCATATGTGAAAATACTCCTAAAGACTGTCGGGTGACATTGGATACATCAAGACGATGTTCTTTTGGGATGTTTTGATCTCCGGCTTCTTTAAGGCAAAGAACAGCTTCTGACAATGACAATTGGACTTGAGCTCGCTGACCCGGAACACGTGATATTTTCAATTTGCCTACTTCAATATTCCCGGGAGCTTTTTCCCATTTATTCGCTATATACTTAGGAACTTTGACCAGCCAAACACCTCTTCCAGTATTAGATAAATCCAATTCACGGTCAATATGTGGAGCTGGAGTATTTGGTGTACTCATTATTATAAATGTTTATACTTATGTACAATATCAAAAATACTTTTCCTAAACAATAATAACGCCCCGATATAACAAGGCTAACAAACAGCAATCTCTAAATCTGAAATTCTGAATACTGACGTCTATGACTGACGTCGCGACGAAGTATCTACATATAATTATAGTATATTATCTATATGGAGGGTAAAAACTAAGGAGGACCATCTCAGCTCAGTGTATTAAGAAGTGTCCATTGAACGGGAGCAAATTAAGGTGGCGCTATAGTAGCAAGTGGAAGAATTTTAAAAAGAACGCCACAAATTTCATAGGTTCATAGGTTATTATTTATCAAATCACAGTTGACTACGTAACTCAGCACACTTCACTCTGCTTATTACTGCTACATTCATATCATTTCCACTTGCTACACTAGCGCTATTTCGGTGAGTGTTCGAACAATAATTTGCTGTTTACAAATGAACACTTTTTGGACTAATCCCCCATACAAGATGGTTCTCCTTAGTTTTTACCCTCCATAATTATCTATGATCATACTTCGTGTTTGACGTTAACAATTCCACACTCCACAGATTAATAAATATATAATAATATATTATAATATTTGTGTCTTAAAACAAAATTTCCTATTTTTTATTTATATTGTTTATTTTCTTTACCCGAATATTCCATAACTTCCTACTTTTGTACCATTCCAATATATAATTTTCGAAGAAAATTATAATTTACAATATTGTTTTCCCTCACCATAGTGGGATGAAATTATAGTGAACAGTGCCATCTATGGATTTGCATGATACTTATTTTACGGTGCCATCTATGGACATGCTTGGTATTTATTTAACAGTGTTAAATGTTGAAATTGATAAAGTTAGCCACAAATATTGATAGATGAAAGTGAAATGAAATATTCATTCAAATAAAATATATATCTCACGCTGCTGCCATCTCTCACTTGCTCTTGGGAATAATAAAAATTGGCTAAGGGTTTACCGAGAAAACGGGCAGCAGAAGAAGAGAACTTCTTGGAAACACAAAAGGCTAAATGCTGGTAAAATGCGGTGACAGAGTGAGAATATCAATCAATACGTCTTTTCTTCCCCGTGGGTACCACAAAAGATGACTAAATAGGATGTTACACAAATGTGATTGTAAACACTAAATCTGAAATTTTAAACAACTATTAAGTTATTTACATAATTAACATTGCCGGTGACTTTCTTGTACAATAATCTAATGTTGAAACTCGTAGAACTAATTTAAAATAGAAATAACATGGTAAATAGTAATTGTTAGTGACGACCTAACAATGTCACATCATCACGTTCTATACAGTAGTGCTTGACAACTTCCAATTCACGAATATTCAAATAATCGGTGAAAATATTAGAAAAATACAATTAATCGAATAGTAATTTTGACAGAGATGTACATTTCGGCACTTTGATTGATGAGGAAATAATTATTAATGTTCGCGACGCTGATAATTCAAGTAATAGTAGTAATTCTTAATAAATAGCTATTTTCAAATCCAGTTTTGGTTTTTAATTAACCTAATCCTACTAAATATGATGAGTAGATTCTATGCTAAAATAATTAGTTTAGTAGTAATTTAACACTTATAGTTGTCACATAATAAAAGGCCCGTTTTGACATTTGTCTTATTGATGGATATAGTGATATAACCATACGACTCGGTACTCGATACTCACGATATATCGATTCAAGTTTGCGTGAGTATTTAATGGATTTGAATATGTATTGTAAAGTGCATTGGATTAAAGTTCTGATTTGAAAATTTAAGTTAAAATTTTGATATTATGGGTATTTTGAAATGACACAATGTTATGAAAGGTCACTTTTCTATCATTATATATTTGTGTTACAATAACATTCACTCAATCACAAAATAAAAAATCGAGAAAAGTGAATCTTCAATTTCTTCATTTTCTTCAAATGATGAGCCAAAATTGTCGGTTGAGCTATCATCACCCGCATCTATAATTATTTCATTTTCAATTATATTGTCAATATTGATGTCTCTATCATAGTCTTCCTTAATTATTTTTCGAGTTTTCTACCACTTTTGTCCAGTCTTCTTTAGTAATTTTGGGACAAGCTCCATTCAACAATGTCATAATTTTCTTAGTGGAGAATGGCGGCTTTGTATTGTGGCGTGCTGCGTGTCCTTTCATTTGAGCCCAGATCAAAGTATTGTACGGACAATGGTATGGTGGCGCTCTTATCATTTTGTGTCTATGCTGAACGACTCTGTGAATTTATTTGCATCCTTTTCTTCGTGATATTTTTTTGTACTTTTAGACTCCATTGCAAACAAGGCATCATTAAAAAAAAACTTCCCCCAGCTGATTCAGCGTGGCAGATTATTAAGCGTCCACCTTTTCCCATTGGCACTTTTGAGCAAGATGCCTTCGTATCGTCCGTCCACGACTGTGGCACGGTATGATTCGAGTTCAGCCAAATCTCTTCAACAAATATGACATTATCCCAATTTGTGACTTTGTTAGCAGATTATTAAGCGTCCACCTTTTCCCATTGGCACTGAGCAAGATGCCTTGGTATCGTTCGTCCACGACTGTGGCACGGTATGATTCGAGTTCAGCCAAATCTCTTCAACAAATATGACATTATCCCAATTTGTGACTTTGTTAGCTCCAAACTCATAACTTTCAGTAAAGATCAATACACAGCTGGTGAAATTCAGTAATTCTAAACACTAGTATTAAAATTAATAAAACCAGACAGCTGCGAGTCCACCTTAAAAGAAAATATTTTGATCGATTTATTTTTTCTTTAACCGATTATTAGTAGTCTGTGGAGAATATGAAAAAATCGTTATGCACGGCACTTAGCCGAGTGGGCGGTACCCATCAATGAAAAATGTAATTACCTTCGAACATTTGGATCGGTAAAAAATAAAGAACTTCTTGGGTGTGAACTGTCAAAATGGACCTTTTATTTTGTGATTAGTATAATTTATTCATCACCTTTTTGAAAAATAAAAAATAAACCGATTATTAATTATAAAGAATCAATATCGATTTCTCTGTAAAATCGGATATTTTCGATAGCGATTATTTGGTTCACATACAACTTACTCAGACAGCTGTCAAAGTGCACTTCTTAGATTAGACAGACTATAGTTACAACACTTATAACTCGAGAACAGCTGCACCAATTTTTATGTTTTTGAGTTTGTTGTCGTCGGGAATAGGATATTAAAATATGATATTAATAAACAAAAAAACGAAAATTAAAAACCCATCAATTCTAAACGTCCATTTGTTGATGATGTAACCCACGAAGTATGTAATTCATCAATTTGCCACCGGGTCAGATAAGTTTGTGGCACTATACATGTAAACAACGTTGTGAGTTATACTTTCTTACAATTTCGTTATTTAAGTTTCTTTTTTAACATTACACTGTATAACTGTTTTTGTGCCAAATAAATAAATAAATAAAAGTAATATAGACAAAATTACAGGGCAATGACAATAATGGCTAGCCTAGTGTTATTAGCAGATTGCCAATGCAAAAAAAGAAATAATATCGTAAATGCCACTTCTGTCAAAATCGCATAGTTGTCGATACTTTTGAGTTATTCGAAAAATGACGAGGCTTAGTAAATTAGGTTTAAATGTTCAGTGCTTTATCCACAATGTGTAACAGTTATTATTACATTTCCTAAATAAATTATTTATTAAAGGTATAAAGGAAATGTGAAATCATGTTCGGTTACAGTAAAGAAGCAGTCAGAGTGAAAGTCAAGGTTTGTATTGTGTTGGTCAATTATTTTTTCATAATTATTCTTGTAACATCTGTTAGAATTAACTAATGTAACTTAACTAATTGTTTAATTTTGTAAGTATGCAACTTTCGAATGTATATATTAATTTAGAACCATTATTGTATAAAAATTTAATAATTCCATACTTAGCCACAATATACGCCCGCAACGAATATTTTATAACTATTTAAATGTACCTTTGTGTGTGAATGTAACTGTTTCGTTTGAGAAATCTTAATGAAAATATAGCGTACTACTTATGTAAATGAATGCGTAATGTTTATTAAGGTTTGTATATCTTTTTTTTGTGAAACAGAAATGTGAAGGTAAGCTACAGCCAGAATTAAGAAAGTTCTCAGTTGATCCCCAAATTACTTCTTTGGAAGTTTTACAAAGCATTTTAGTGAAGGCATTTGATATTAAGTCTGACTTTACACTGTCATATAGAAGTGCTGATGATTATGGACAAGAAGTTTATTTGCCGCTGTTATCAGATTGGGACTTGGATGCTGCTTTTCTCAAGTAAGATTTGATACATGATTAATTATTAGTTTTATTAGCTTAATAATAACAACTGTTCATTTGTTTTTCAATTTTCATAATAATAATTGAATCTTTTAGTTACCATATTATATCACAACTAACTTTCATTAGAATAATTTAGAAATATAAAATATAATTTGCATATTAATATGGCAACTTAATATAAAATATTGCAATTGTTATCTAATTTATATTCCATTATTCTTTCCTTTATTATATTTAAATTTTAATTTTTATCTCACAATTATATAAAAATATGCATGTGGTAGCAGCTATGAATACTACCAACCCTCACTTTGCTTGTGGTTGTCGTAAAAGCCAACTAAGAGCCTTATAACGATCTGGGCCAACTCCATTTGATGCCGTTTGGCCAACAATTACATGCCCAAGGAGGGTTGATGTCTGGCAGGCGGCCAGTCATAAAACTATTGCCAATAACTTTTACAATATGTACTATGAAAGAAGAGTACATATTGTATCGACCCCAAGTAGTTGCGACAAGAGTAGGAGAATGATGAATTATATAAATGATTATTGATACAATTCTTTTATATTTTTTTTTCGACTTTGTTACTTAGGGCACATAATATAGCTGTCACTCAAAGATCAGAACCATGTGTACAGTTGAAAGTAGATATGAAGCCTTTTTCGGAAGCTTCGGAGGATTGGGAACCACCTAGTGTGGGCCCATCCACTCCCCTTCTGAGCCAAAATCATAAGGAACAACCAACAGTAGCACCAACCCAACAACAAACTGAGAGACAGGAAACACAGACTGGAATCCAAGGATTGATCATGAACCAGGTATATACATAATATATATATTAATCTTTAAAAGCATGAGTGTATATAATATTTCATGAAGTTGAATTAAATAAAAGTAAAAATATCTAAGTATTTAAAGAAGTCCTTTATTTGAATACCAGCTGACAACTCTTATCTCATTGTGTAAACACTAAGGATATTTTGTTCTTAGCAGTTTGATTAATTGATATTTTTCATCCAAAATGTAGAGTATAATAAGATAGTGTAGAGTATAAACAATTAAATATTTACTGTATTTGATTGTTTTTAGAAAACCATCTTTATATCATACATAAATAACATAAATCTAGTCAAGTACCCAGTTATCTGAAAAATATAATGAAGTATGGGTGGCAACCCTTTTTATATTACACCAGTCCACCAGCTTCAGCATTTTGACTAAAATTTGTTTACAAACATGTTACGTCATGTAGCATTTTGGTGGCATTTTATTGATATAAATTGATAGCAAGTTTTATAAAAATAGAATTTCCCGAAAGAATTGCTGTGTGTACAAATAGTCACTACGACTATGAATACTACCAACCCTTACTTTGCTTGTGATGTCGTAAAAGACGACTAGGAGATTTATATCAACTTAGGCCATCTCCATCTGATGTCATATGGTCAACAATTACATTCTCAAGGAGGAATGATATATAAGCATAATGGATGAGGAGTACATATTGTGTCAACCCCAAGTAATTGGGATAAGAGCAGCACAATGATGAGAAAATTCTATAAAAGAATATTGAAATGATGAAAATGATAGATTTTCAAATACCTGATTGTTTTATGATAAGACAACCATATTATGATTACTGTTAAATCAAAAAATATCTGTAACTTTACTTTGATGTATTATTATAGTTGTTTTATCAGTAGATTTTCAAACATAATGTTGCTTATAAAAACTTGATTAGGGGCCGTTCAAGTATTACGTAACGCAATTTTGGGGAGAGGGGGGTCTTGTTAAATGTTACGATGCGTTACATAGCCGGGGGGAGGTTCAAATAACGCGTTACGTAACAATGTTTTTTAATGAAATAAAAAACTAGGGAATACTAATTTCCAAACACGTTTAAAAACGGTCACTTGGGTGTTACGTAACATTCAGAGAGGGGCAAGGGGAGTACAGACATACGTTACGGCGCGTTACATGTAGGGGAGGGAGAATCAAAAATCTTCAAAAATTGCGTTACGTAATACTTGAACGCCCCATTACGAGCGAAAAAAAAAATAATAAGAACCGAAAATTGAATGTCATACAAGAGCTCACGCTGGTGTAAGTGGCAGCACGATTGGAATTGATTTCCATTAGATGTAGGTTCAAAAACCATTTGTGACAATAATTTGTCGTTCGTAATCAAGTTATTATAAATAACCAACCGTGTTAAATGCTAAATTTCAGTAATTTGAATAATGTTGTTTACAAAATATAAATGCTCTATTCTTGAACAATTGAGTGATATTAATGAGATAAAATAAAGTGTCCTTTCCGGTTTAATATTTAAATTTAGTACACTACATATGAATAGATTTGTATGAACATTTATTTATTTATCAGGTTGAAAAAACATTTAACATGGTATCAAGAGCACTGAATTTTTATGAAGATCCAAACACTCCACCTCGGCCGCCACTGTGTGATATTGAATTTAGAGCATTTCTGGATAATGTTGGACTAATCACTAATACCTCCAAACTTAGAGAAGTTATCTATTGTGGTGGAATAGAACCAAGTCTAAGGTTTGTTTTAAACACTTGGTTTCGAACTTTATATACCTATCAAGAACTATGTTTTTTATGTATGTACCTACCATACACGTAAATTTTTCACCATCAGTGGATGTATAAAACCAAAATGAATTTAAATTGTAAAATTATCAATTAAAGAGTGGTTTTGATAAAACCATGCTTTTTGAGGAATATGTTTAATTAATTAAAAAATTTATAATAAAATTAAAGAAATGTCCAATGAATAATACTTTCTAAAGTCTTAATTATGGGCTCCATATAGTAACGGACTAAGAATACAATGTATCACCATCCCTCACTTGCCAATAGAGTCGTATAATCTGGATGAGGGATTAACAGAAGAATGAATAATAATACTTTCCACTGAAGACTTACGTATAACTATTGATTGATCGCATGCCTAACACGACGATTATAGCAACATTCTCTTCATCCTCTTTTGGGGACACCTAAGTCTAACAGAGTTTGATAGGACGACGAAAGCATACTTTATAGGGACACCTTCAAATTTAGTGTATCTGAAGTATCCTATTCTGTAAATGACTTTGGCAATTCATCGGAACCTTAAAATCCAATTGTGAATAGCATACATATTTCTTTTATTGTCAAAGATTTTCTCAGACAATTCTAAAATGCGGCATCGAAGTTCTTAAATGGGCTTATAACTTGTGAAATTACCAATGTTCAACTTTTCTTACTTAAGATCATTTGCCAACTATGTCTTCCAAACATAAACATGTTTGCCATAGACTTATTCTGTAAGAAATATAAGAATAATTTATTTTGTGTATTGATAGATGAATGCACATTGACATATCAAATTTGCTTTGTCGCTTAGCTTGATTGTCTTGACTGATGTTAGATATCGATTTTAAACTAAAATGCGAGAGATTGAGGTAAAAGCAGTATTACGAGTGAGATAATTATAGGGATACCATGATAGTAGACACTTTATATATTCTATCACTTTCCCTTTCTTAATAAATTGGTTGCACATATTTACATAAGTTTGATCATTTAAGTTTCGCATTTTCGTTTCTCTAGTTTAAAAAAAAGTTGTTTAAGTTGCATTTCAAAAAATACGTATATAATGCGCTCTATATATTGTAAATTAGATACTTACCCATGACCAGCCGCTAAATCATCCAGCCTTTTTATTTAACATGCTATGGTTTGCCCACACCTCGACGAAACCAACAGGAGGGCTTTATAACTTTGCCCAGCTTTCCTCTCCGCCAATTCTTCGACTACGATGGTATTATATCTACCTTACACAAAATTCTAACCCATAATGCAGTTTTAATTTAGTTATATTTTATTGTACATTTTTATAGCCTTATTTATATATTTTATATCAAACGATAATAGGGTTTAATTGTTATTATTCCAGAAAGGTGGTTTGGAAACATATACTTAACGTATATCCAGATGGCATGACGGGTAGGGAAAGAATGGATTACATTAAACGGAAAGCAAATGAATATTACGCGCTCAGGTCACGGTGGAAAGATTGTATACAAAAAGGAATGGTTAGTATGTGATTTACACAGATTAAATTATGGCTAACTTTGATAAATAAACAGTAGCATTTTTTTTATGCTTATGGTGGCAGAGGAGTAAGCGGATCACCTAATGGTAAGTGTTACTGCCGCTCATGGATGTTTGTAATAGCAGGGGTACAGCTAGGGCTGCCTACCAACCAAAACTCATCCAATTTCCGAATTACTCACTCACCGAACGAAGTGCAATAGCATATTGCCACTACTCAAACGTTGGTTTTCTGCAAGAGTACTGCCCCAGATAGACTGTCAACATTGTGGCCCTACCACTCACTTTGACTTATTTTCGCCCCATCACTTCTTTTCGCCCCATCACTTCTTTTCGCCCTATCACTTCTTTTATTCGTGCTAGACCATGCGGTCGCCGGTGCCTTGTTTTCGGTGGCCCGTCCGTTGGATTACCTCTACAGGTATCATCTCGCAGCCTTACCACACAAAATGGTTAAATTATGACCTATACAAGTGATGCACTAAAGATATAATCTGTTACCACTCTTTCCTGAGGACATCATCAAGATAGGCAACGACCTGGCTGGCAGCAGTATCGCTTACCTTTAGGTGTGCTGCTTGTTCGTTTGCCACCATAGTCATATCTTAAAAGAGTGGTATAGTGTCCTTGTGGTGTAGTGGTGTAGACTAGGGTTCTAACGGAGGACTTCTTAGCGGAGGCGAAGGCGGAAGTGAAAGTGAATGTAGAACAAATAGTAGTTTACGGTTTATTAAAACTATCAATAGTACAAAATATTTATTTTAAATCAAATACGTATGTACATACAAAGACTCATAGTGTTAACATATAAATAAATATTTCCACGGAGAGGCAGAGATAAATGACGTTTGCATCACCCCGCCCCACCCCAACCGCCTTCCCGCCATGCACGCGTTGATTCTTGTTCATTTGCCGCACGCGGCCAGACGGCTTAATCGTCGCTGCTTGTTTATGATTGGTAAAACAAACCTCCGTTATGACTCCGCAAAAATTACACGGATACGGAGGCGGAGGAAGGATTTCTTACGGAACTTCCGGTAACGGAGGCGGAAGCGAAGTTCCGTTAAAACCCTAGTGTAGACCCTCAGCCGATTTTTACGACTGCAACGGGCAAGTGACGATAATAATCGTATTTTTACCCCATAGCTGCTATGGGGTAAGAATACATTGTAAAAAATCAGCTGAGGATCTCACCAAGAGAATGTGTAGCAACTATCTCCTGGGAATCTTATAACTCCTACTGTGATTGCCAATTCGCCTGGAAAGCGTGGAGATTATAGCATTATTTCCTTTCAAAATAATGGATACAACAAAAACAACCGTCTCCATTCACGGCGGATGCAAATGGCACAGGACTGTTTTGAGTGACATTCACGTGGCCTATATCCACAGTGAACGTCTGCGCACTAATGAATGGATGGATCTTAAAAGGATGGATCTTTAATAGTGGTAGGACCACGTTGTTGACAGTTCTCTGTCTACAGCCGCGGGCCGGTCCGTCCAGGGTAGTCGCAGAAGATCGACGCCGGAGTAATGGCAATGTGCTTATAGCGCTTCGTTCGATGAGTGAGAGAGCCGGAAGCCCAACTGCGGTGGGTTTGGGGTTTGTATTGGTAGGTAGCGGCCTAGCTATATACCCTTGGTATTTAGTATTGCAAAGGGCGGCAGTAACACTTACTATCAGGTGTGCTGTCAGCTCGTTTGTGACCATAAGCAATAAAAAAAAGAGACTTATTCAAGTAACGGCAATAAACATAAAATCTCCTATTTATTCGTAGGTGGATCCTGATTTAGCGTATGTAACAGGCATGGTTCGAAAAGACGTTTTGAGAACCGATAGGCATCACAATTTTTACGCCGGCAGCGATGACAATCAAAACATAGCTTCACTCTTCAATATATTAACGACGTAAGTTATCTCATTGAATTTGCCATTTATCTAATAAACTCATACTACAACTATTGCCATGTAATTTTTGATGTTTAGCAATTCTGGATTCCAGTACTCAGTTCGATGCTACTGGGTTATAAAAAATATACAAATTTCTGTCTTTAAACTTCAACCCCATAACAACAGTTTCACTACAAGAGAACGGAAACTCCAAAACAAGAGTATGCCATCTAGTCTCGACAATGTGGTAGGTATACGCGAAAGTGTAGTCAGATTACTACACAACCACATATAACAGCCATATAATTTATAGATTTTTAATAAGGTTAGATTTTTCATTGATTCTTTTGAGAATTTCTTGACAAATCAAACTACCTTTACCTCATCAATTCTATATTTATGCCATCGTGATATAAAATTTGTATAATATAAATAGAAAGAAATCTCTAAATAAATCCCTAAGGCAACACATCTGACCAGCGTGGTATTATAAGGTTAATTGCCCTCCTATTGTGAAGGAAGCTCGAATCCAGCAGTTATATGAACTGACTTGACTAAATGGACTTTAAACAAGGATATCTTTTTATATTAGTTACAAAATTTAATAAGATAATATTTTTGTTTGCAGGTATGCTCTGAACCATCCTACAGTTAGCTACTGTCAAGGTATGTCAGATTTAGCATCACCGTTACTCGTGACAATGGGTGATGAAGCTCATGCGTACATTTGCCTGTGCGCACTCATGACCCGACTACATCCCAACTTCCTACTCGATGGTGAAGCTATGACTCTTAAATTTTCACATCTGACTGAATCCCTGCAAGTATATGACCCTGATTTTTTCAACTATCTGAAATCACAACAAGCCGATGATTTATTATTCTGTTATCGATGGTTACTACTAGAAATGAAACGTGAATTTGCTTTTGATGACGCGCTTAGAATGCTGGAGGTTTTATGGGCATCGTTGCCTCAGAAAACTCCTATGAATGAGTTGTGTCTGAAGGAAAAAGAATTTGATCCCTCAATAGAAATAGATGACGAACCTCCACCTCTAAGTCCGTTAGTTAAAGCGCCTAGAGAAAATGCGTACACAAAAGTTTGTGCAATGAGACGACAAAGTTCAAGTTTCAGTCTAGCAAACGTAAAAGCGCCAAAACTTGGTACATGTAAACCGATGAACCATAGCTTAGACGAAAACGTTACACGCAATGTAGGTAACAACGCCTCTCTTCGACATTCCAAAGAATTTCAAAGCTTAGATGATGCTGCTCTACAACTTCAGAAACAAAAACTAGATAGATATGAAAGCGAAAAAAATAAAGAAAATAACATTTCATTAAAGGATCCTAACTTTTATAAGGGAAGAAGTATGAAGAGTGTTCCAGAACATGAAAAGAATGAAAAATCCTTACAAACAAAAGACGCACATGGGGCGTGGTCGAGTACTGGCAATCTAATGAATGGAAAATCATATGTTGACGTTAAAGATACTGCATTAGGAAATCAAATAAGGTTGCTGCGCAATAAAATATCTGTTCATAATAATAAATTCTTTTCCTCCCTTGATAAACTTGATGACTCTATTAGTATAGACCCTAATAAACCCAAAGTTAAAATGATAAAAAATCTAAATGAATTTTTGAATTTTGCAACTGGAAGTAAAGTTGGTGTCGTCACCCCAGATAAGTTGCAGCGAACACATTCTGTAATTGAAAAAACTTCGCCAAAGGAATGTCCAAGAATTGCTCTTACTAAAACATCTTTAGATGATATAAGAACGCAAAATTTAAAGATAGATAAAGTATGTAAAGTTAGTAAAAATATTTATTTAGATACTAACGATGGCAGTAGCCCTGATGACTCACAAGAATATTATCCCATGACAACGTCTATGACGAGAGAATTAAGACTTGAATTAGAACATTTAGACCGTCAGGTTTTTGGCCCTTCGTATATTAATAGATGTAGCATGATATGCGACTCTCCTTCAGACTCTACTAGCACTGATGACAAGCCTACACACGAATGTACTGAAATCAAACAAGACATTAGAGAACCACGACCTGAGCTTTTAGAAACTACGAAAAAGTCGCCGTTTCTTGAAACTGGTAGATCGAACGCTAGAAGTGCTGAAGATATTTACTTGTGGGAAAATCCACTGCATAGAAATACTCCTACTACACGAACAACAACAAGTTGCCCCCAGACGCCCGATGAGCAAGCTGACCTTGATTTTGACGGCGATACCGGAGAAATATTTGAGGAACACTCGGGCAAAAAATCTATCACTCCAATAAGGTTACTGAGAAAGAATAAATCTTTAGAACCACAAGAATCATTTAGAGTATCGAAACGTACGCATTCTAGTGAATCAGAGTCGTCTGAGAAAGAGGCGGTGGAATTAGACATAGAAAATATTAAGCACCAAGGCCAAAATAACAATAATAATACTTCAAGGTCTCAAAAGTTTTTCTCTAACATGTCACAAGAGTTGGAAAATGCGAAAAAAAATTGCGAATCTCTTCTAAATGCCAAACAATCAAACTTACATAGCGTAGCATCCACAATAAATAGTTTTCAAAAGAAATACGAGGCGTTTAAACCGCCAATACAGAAAGCTGCTAGTGTATCATCGGTGACGAGCGACGGTTCCGCTAAAACTAGCGTGAGTGGACTTCCGCCACCCACAGTTTTTGGAGGAGGCAATCCTTTCTTGATGTTCCTATGTTTAACTGTCTTACTACAACATAGAGACTACATTATGAGGAATCGAATGGATTATAACGAATTGGCTATGCACTTCGACAAAATGGTTCGCAAACATAATGTGAACAGGGTATTGAATCAAGCGCGGCAAATGTATGCTCTTTATTTGAAACAGCAAGCACATAAGACTGGCAATGTAAATACTTAATTTTAAGACGGGATGATCTCTATTATAATGGTTTTATTGCTCATAAGGTATAATTTTGGCCTTTAATAATTGTATGTATTAAAAACACCAGTAGAATAAGTATTACTATATTAGTAATAACGTATTTAGTCCTAATTTCTCTAAAATACGCCAAAGGAGAATTAAATCTCTCTTCCAATTTCATTGGATTTAAGATTAAGGGCAGTAAAAGTGAAATCGATAAACTTTCTGGTTAAAAAATGCTTCATTTGTGCTTACTCTTCAGCAGTGCATTTAGATTACAAATTGTAAGTAAAAATAATTCCCTTTATACATTTTTAATAGTTATTATTGCAGTACACTTAATTATATATATATATATATATATATATATATATATATATTGTTATTTTACTTATATATAATGATGAACTTGGCCTCTTATCTAAAACAAACTTGCCCAATTTTACAAACGATTATATTGTAATATAAATTTTAGGTAGATAATAATTATGAACATTAATGTTGCATGTTGAATGAGTGCTACTTAAAATTTAGATTGCGTTATGATAACGGGCATAAACTCAGTTTAGGACAACGTTGTTTTCTATGCAGATGGGTACGCCTCCAATAAGCTTTTTGCAACTGAACCATAATCAGAAAGATCAAAGCTTGTGTTAATAAAATAATACATCGTACGTATAGAAAGATCAGTTTAATAATCTTATGAGTAAAGAAAGGGGACAATGTTCTTAACACTGTTATAATGAAATATTATTCCAAAGAGCCTTTATTTTATAAAAGATTGTGATATTTTCTTATTTTACTAGCATTTAAAAAATTGTTCCTTTTTGTATATACAGTAGACGGTATTTTAATTTCATATCATGACTCATGACTATTAAAGAATTTATTTTCCTTACAATATTTATAATGTTATAGATAGTTAATTTTTTAATGAATTTGACCTGCCTATGTATTATGCAACTATATTTAAAATTACTGTTGTTCAATATATTCGCCTTCACGATAATACATAATAACTATATGTTGCAATTTAGTATTGTAAATAAAGTAACTACTTAGACAAACGTCTAATATTATTTCGGTTTTTTTTATATATATTTATGAAACCACTTTTCACGTATTATCAACCGTCGTGGCAAAAGACTATGTAAACCTTATGTAACGAAACGCATTATTTTCGTAACTTAGTCTGTCAACGCAAAAAAATACAAACAAAACCAATACAATTCAATTTCTTTTTTTTTTTTTGGTGGTGACGCCATAGACCTGCCCTACATGTCATGCTCTCTTCGCCGTGCGAGCGGGCCACCGTCCGGAACCCAATCTTTGTCTTCGGTGGCCCGCCCGGCGGTTTAACCCCAGGGGTATCCTCTCCGGAAGGAGGCGGTGGAGCGCGTGCGCAAGGAGTGTCTCCTCGACGACGCGAGCCGTCGCCGGCGACTGGAGCGGCGCAGGCGCGATTACCTGCGCCTGATGCCGCCCTAGCCGAGGCCGCGGGTGACTGGATTGGAGAATAAGTCCGTCACCCGTCGAAAGGCCGACCGCGTGAATAAAGACCGACGTCCTCCCCGAGGGGGGGACGTTGGTCACTCCGCTCCGGTGGTCGGCCCAACGACGAAGGCGACGTGCCACGGGTGGGTTACGTGTGTGCGTGCTTACGCCCTTCTGTCGCCCCGGACGGAGTGGTGCGAGGAGTGCGCCGACCGTAACCCAACCCCAAAAAAAAGGGTAACCTCTCGAGTCGATGTCGGTGCACTGTCCTCATGCGGTGGCCTCGCCCCGGGGGACGAAATTAATCCTCAGTCCGCCCCTTTCAAACCTCACGTGATTAATGGACAGCCCCTTACTATATTATGTTCTATTCTCCGTGTTGCGACGGAGTAAGAATTCACCACCCCCATTCTTGCCCGTGGGTACCGTAAAAGACAGCAAAGGGTTATAATTTGCAGATAATGTCTAAAAGAAAACAAAATCTCGAAATAAAACTCTCTCAGCGTCTAGCTACCTCTACCCGTCTGATCAGCGTGGTAAATCAATTCCTATCGTATTATGGAAGAGGCAAATCCCGCTTCAGAAAAGTTCAAGTTTCGAAATCTAATTTTTATAGTATTTTATTGTAAACGTCTCATGGGACTATGAAAGTAAGGATACATGAATAGCACCACATATAAGCGCACAGGGTTAGGTAATAAGTACATATATACATACCATCACGCCATATCCCTTGCAGGGTAGGCAGTGAGAACAGAGTGCCAGAGAACTTTATCTCTGCATACTTCACTCGCTTCCTCAACATTCATAATTCTCTTCATACACGCTCGCCGGTTCGGGAGACTTGACTCCACCTTCCTTCAGTACATGACCGATCTGGTCTAGGTAGTAAAAGGGTAATAAGTAATCGTGCTATGTAGAATACTGCATTATAGGTAGCACTAATCAGCATCTAGCAAACGCAGATGTGCTAAAAGAACTTTGTAAGTAGATATATTTTAATAGTGGACCACACTGTTGACAGTTCTCTGTGCACAGCCGCGGGCCGGTCCGTCCGGGGAGCACCACACTCGCAGAAGATCGACGTCTGAGTAATGTGCTATTGCGCTTCGTTCGGTGAGCGACAGAGCCGGAAGCCCAACTGGGTGGGTTTGGGGATTGTAATGGTAGGCAGCGGCCTAGCTATACCCTTGGTATTGAAAGGTCCATGGGTGGCAGTGACACTTACCATCAGGTGTGCTGCTTGCACGATTGCCACTTAAAGCAATAAAAATAAATAAAAAAGATATGTTACAAGATTACCGTTATCTTCAATACCTACTATCAATTTTATTTTCTTTTTGAACATGTCACTATTATCTCCATATAATCGGTTATGTTTAAGTCAAGTCGCACAAATAATGGGTTCCTAATATGTACGCGAATTATTTTAAGCTATGTTTAAATTAAAAGCACTGAGCTATTGTTAAAATGAAGTCATTACCTTTTTTAACATCATCTCATCGAACAAAGCACAGTAGCACATTGCTACTGTTCAGGCATCGATTTTCTGTGAGAGTGTAGTACTACCCTGAACTACCAACAGTGTGGTCGTATTCAAAAACAAACGCGATAGAATCTGTAAAAATAGTTTTATTTCAATATAAGATATATGTAATATTCGCGTAAACATCAGAAATCATTAAGCCCTGTTTTAAAAAGAATGAAATAAAAATATAACTAAATATTGTTTCGATGGTTATATACATACATAGCCTCACGCCTGTTTCCCAGAGGGGTAGGCAGAGACTACGGATTGCCACAAACCACGATCCTGGCATACTTCCATCGCTTCATTCACACTCATAGTCTTCATGCATGCTCTACGATTACGCATACTCTTAATAAGACCTCTCGTCTACACATCTCCAACTTGGTGCAGAAAAGTATGACGTGGTCTTCCCCTTGTATTCGTCCCATTCACGCTTGCTTTATATATTTGCTTCGTCAACCTCTCGTCACTCATTCTTTCTAAATGTCCAAACCACCTCAGCATACCCTTTTTGATCTCTGTCACTACTTCTTCATTCACACCACAACGCTTTCTTATAACATTATTCCTAATTTTATCTTTCAAACTTATATCACACATAGGTACTACGAAGAGCTCTCATCTTCTACTTTCATGTCTTTCCTGCCAAATCCAACTTTCACTACCATACATGAGAGTAGATACTAATACTCCCTTATGTACAGCTAAACGTGCCTTTTTGGACACGTTTCTGCTTTTCATAAAGGTGTACAGTGCCCCATTCACTCTATTACCAGCATTTACTCTTCTTTCAACATTATCATCATTTTTACCATCTCTAGTAAACAAAACACCCAAATATAAAAATTCCTTCACCTGTTCCAGTTCCTCACCATTTATAAAAATGTTACATTCGTCATACATTTATCCTTTTCAAAAACCATAATTTTCATCTTACTTACATTTATTTTCATACCTTTTCTTTCAAAAGCTTCATGCATGGAAGGATGCAAGTATTACCTGATCATCGGCATAAAGAAGACATTTAATAAATAACTCATTTATTCGTAAACCACAATCATTATTCGATGGTTACATATCTACTTAAACCCTTTAAACAAAAAACTACTCTAAATAGTAAAAAAAAAAACGCTCAGACGACTTCAATAAAAAAGCTTATTAATATTTTTAAGATGATCGTCGCGTTGGAAGTTCGCTAAATGGAGAGGTATAATTAGTTATATCTACATCGGTAGAAAATATCTTCTAATTCCAAATTGTACTTATGAAGTTAGTTTTGTACAGCAATGTAAGATCATTACAAAGTCTGCTAGGTCGTGTGTGCAAAAATTTAACCGTTTATCTATGTTATGTTCTTACTGACATGTCTTTATAAAATTAACAATGAACCACATAAATTAAGTCAAACCATTTCCAAATTTATGAACTACCATACTATCGCTATCATGAATATCGATATGGTTTTGAGATCCGTATGGTATCAGGCCAATTCTTACAATATATAACAATAGCTCTCATAATCTATGTTTATTTTCTCAATGCAAGAAAAAGTACTTTGTCGTCGCCAGTTACGATTAACATTCAGTCATTTTTGCTACGTCTTTTCTGTTTTACCATTGGGATCTACATCTAAGACTAAGGCTTACTGTAATTTCGGCTACCTTTCATTTTAACCGTAACGTAGCTTACCGATTATTTTAAGATCTTTATTTACTACTAGCTTAGCGGCCCGCGACTTCGTCCACGCAGAAGTCATCTCTGACAGAGTTAAATAGAAAAAGCAATGCAAGGTGTTGAAGGTTTGTCACTAGGACGATAATCAACAGCGTCAGAAACTGGGATGCGGTCGCCGCCTTCTGCGAGTTAGTCGTCTAACGGAATTAGGCAATAGGGTGGGTCCGAGAGAAAATACTCTAGATTGAGACGCTCTACTGTCGGTGCTTTGGGCGGCGCAAGCGTGAGTACCTGTATTGAGGTTCACTGCGTAAGGGCTTCGACTCGAGATAATACCCGGTTGCGGTGGCCCGCCCGCACAACGTAGATGTACGTGTACGGCGCGCGTGTGTCTATACACCATTTCTTTTTTATTATTTTTTATTGGTGGGCTATGGATGCGTCTCGCCCCGCCGAATCGGTCCGGGGTGACGGAAAGGCGGCGCGTGACCCCATAGACCCACCGTAAAATCCTCTCTCTTCGCCGTGCGAGCGGGCCACCGCTACCCGAATTTTGACTTCGGTGGCCCGCCCGGCTGTGTCTATACACCATAGCTGGTCACTAAAGAAAAAGGTGGTTCAAAGTTCTATTCATTCTACAAATTATATTGCCATTAATATACTATTATTATTGGTATGACCATGGGATAAAAATATAATTATTGCCCCCCTTTATTTGACTGTTTTGTTTCACCAGCAGAGTTGCGACCTCGTTAGATATAATTTATTATTTGAGTTATAGAGTGAACATTTTTGAAGCTAAATTTAACCTGTATCTTAAACCATTAGGGAAGAACCTGTTGCTGTCTACTATGTGTATCGTGTGAGCTCTCACGCCGGCACTGGTGCGGGGTTGATGGAGAGGGAGAGAGAAACACGTGTTTATTTATTTTTACCGAAGAATATTTGTACCTACGTAATTTGAAAAGAATCGATAAAGAAATTTTCTCCCCATACACACTTTGCCGCTTTGTTACACTCCCTTAGGGGCGGAATTCATAAAATCCTTTCATATTGAATCTCTATGTCATAAATAGAAACGTGCTTCAAAATTTAATGTTTCTAGCTTTAATAGTTTCGGCTTGACGGTAATGAGTCGTTCAACCCGCTTCACAGGCCTAATTTACACAACCGGAGGGTGAAAATTGACAAATGCCAGATATGAATATTTGATTCAACTCGTAATTTGAAAAGAATCAATAAAGATGTTTTTCTCCCTATACAAACTTTGCCACTCTGTTACCATCTGTTACCATACCCCTAAGGGCCACCCCCTTGGCCCTTAGGGGTATAATTTCGTAAAATCCTTTCTTAGTAAATCTCTCAGTCATAGAAAGAAACCAGTGTCAACATTTCAAGTTGCCAGCTTCAATAATATCGGCTTGGCGCTAATGACTTAATGAGTCGTCCAACCCGCTTTGTAGGCCTGATTTACACCCCCAGAGTGTGAAAATCAACAAATGCTGAAACACGTGTTTGTTTATTTTTACTGAAGATAATTTGTATGTAATTTGAAAAGAATCGATAAAGATTTTTTTCTCCGAACATTTTTTAAATTGACACAACTTTTTTATTTATAAACTAATTAACATAAAGTAAGCCGTTTTTGAGATTAGCGTGCACAAACGCACAGACAAACAGATAAACAGACAAAAATTTCAAAAACCATTGTTTTGAAAACAGAACCCTGTTTGTGTTGATAAAGGTCCCAGTAATATTTTTTCTCATATATCTTCCATGTACAGACCGCGATCCGTTACATTTTTATTATATGTATAGATAGATAAAAAAACTTTTAAAATATCACAACTTTGTTAGTATAAAGTACCTATTAGACAAAGTCTATCTTCACACGCATAAGATGAATAATTTATGTAGAATAAACTATTACTGAACCCTGAAAAAAAGATATTAATGCACTTGCTACGTGGGTGGTATTATTGACAAGTCTAAATACTCGAAAGATAAATACCTACTCTTAGATAAGTAAAAGAGCCTGCCTATATAAATGTGATATGTGATTTCTGCAATAAACATTACAAATCTTGTTTTTTTAATTTTTATAATGTTGCGGCATCTTAGGTTGATGTAAGTATGAAGGGTTTTATAAATTTTATGACGGATTTTATAATACATATTTTTGAGATCATAATCATTTATATGTTTTTAATTAATTCACCAGTGTTGTAATATTGGCCTACACATCATTTTGTGAAAGCAACAATTTAAAAACCAATCGTCAGGATGTGAGAACCTTTCCAGAAGGATTTATGTTTGGGACAGCAACTGCCTCCTACCAAGTGGAAGGTGCATGGGATGAAGATGGTATGTGTTAACTTGTAAAGTTATTAAGCTAGGTAGGTCCCGTATTCAGGTTGTTGATCTTATTAATTAATTTCCTTTCGGAAAAGTATGTCAGTATCAGTATTATCGACAGAAAACATTTTTCTGTTTGGGATAGTGCAGACGAGACTCTCCAATGTCAGCTTCACTCATGGATAGATATATTTTTACGCGGCTACTAGAAAAAAGGCCATACCATACGGTAAAAATGTAAAAAAATGTCTGATGGCATAAATAAATGCATAGCAGGTAGGTGTTTATTGCCACTAATACCTAACCCATGCCGCCAAAAGTGATGTTTAAAAGTGGTGCATTTCATCCGTCAGTCCATTAGCCGTTAGTCCACTGTTGCATTATCAAGTGGAGAACAATACCAGAATCACTGCACTTGGCAGGTAATTAGCGAAAACTTATTTGCGAACGGATAGACTATTATCTCGCGGGGGACTCGAATTCACATATATAGCCGTTCCAGCTTCTTTACCAATTAAACTAGGATGACATGCGTGTGCAGTAAACAATTTATGATTCATATTCTTGTCTACTTTATTAAGTAGGTACATATTTGTATTCTATATTGAATATTTCAGGCAAGTCGATGAGTATTTGGGATTACATGACGCATAATGATCCATGCGTAATAAAGGACTGTTCCAATGGAGATATTGCTGATAATTCGTATCATCTATACAAAAGGGACGTTGAGATGATGAGGGAATTGGGAATCAAATATTACAGATTTTCACTCTCGTGGCCACGTATATTACCAACCAGCTTTCCTGATCAAATAAATGAAGCTGGTGTCCAGTATTATAAAAATTTTATAAATGAAATGCTCAAATATAATATCGAACCTATGATTACACTCTTTCACTGGGATTTACCACAAAAATTACAGGAATTAGGAGGTTGGGCAAATCCTCACATTGTTGATTGGTTTGGAGATTATGCTCGTACAGTTTACGGCCTCTTCGGTGACAGAGTGAAATATTGGATAACTATAAATGAACCGGGAGCAGTCTGCTACCATGGTTATGGTGACGATAGTTTAGCACCTCGCCTTAATATCAAGGGTGTAGCGGACTATATGTGTTATAAATACTTACTACTTGGTCATGCGAGGGCCTATCATATTTATGATGAAGAATTTAGACCATCTCAGGGTGGCTCCATTTTCATTGCCTATAATGCTCAATGGTACGAGCCGGAAACCGAAAATGACATTGCGGCAGCTGAAGAAGCTAATCAATTTTTGGTAAGTCCTCATCAACGATGTCCCCTTTGGATAAAGGCTTTAAATTATATTATTACATTCTTGTACTTATATTTCAGTGGGGATTATACACTCACCCAATATTCGCAGAGTCTGGACTCTGGAGACTATCCACCGGTCGTTAAAGAGAAAGTAGCAGCTAGAAGTGCTGAACAAGGTTTTGCTAGATCTAGATTATTGGCATTTACCCCTGAAGAAGTAGAATACGTGCGAGGAACTTCTGATATATTTGGACTCAACCATTACACTACATTATTTGTATATAGAAACGACTCAGTCAATGGATATTATCCATCTCCATCGCTTTATGATGATCTAGATGCCGTAACATATCAAACAGAGGAACACAAAATCGGTGAATCGAATTATATAGTGGTAAATATGAAATTGTAAAAATATGACATAAAAATAATGTTGCTTACGTGCAAGTGCACTCATAGTGGTACCACACCCTAGCAGAAAAACGACGCCTCAGCAGTGGCAATGTGCTGTTGTGTTTCGTTCGGTGAGCTTTGTGTTTCGTCCCGAAAACTTTCTTGGTGGGTTTAGAGTTTTCACTGATAGGCAACGACCCAGCTATGCTCCGGGTATAGCTATGATCCATGGGCGCAATTTACACTTACTATCAGGTGTGCTGCTTGCTCGTTTGCCACCATAAGGACTAAAAAAAGGGAAAAAACGGATCATTAAAAACCAATAACTTAACAACCAGAGCGTTAAACATATATTACTTAATACATTTATTTACCTATACGAAATATTTCATCTCGGCTCATATACGTCTCACTACTGGGCTCGAGTCTCCTCCACATGGTAGGGAAATCGACCCACACTACCATGCTGGTCAGACGTGTTGGTATAGGGTTTTATTTCGAACTTTACTTCTCTTGCATAGATATTAATAATACATACATACATAGATATCATCACGCCATATCCCTTGCAGGGTAGGCAGAGAGAACAGAGTGCCAGAGAACTCTATCTCTGCATACTTCACTCGCTTCCTCAACATTCATACTTGTCTTCATACACGCTCGCCGGTTTCGGAGACTCTTGACTCCACCTTCCTTCAGTACATGACCGATCTGGTCTAGGTAGGTTAGTCTCGGTCTCCCTCGGTACCTACATCCTTCCACTTTCGTATTGTAGGTATATCTTCTTAACCAGACGTTCGTTCGGCATTCTTTCCACATGTCCGAACCATCGGAGCATTCCCTTTCGCATCTTTACACCAATACTCTCTTTCATACCTACTCGCTCTCTTACGTCGTCGTTACGAATGCGGTCGGTCAGCCTAACTCCACAGATTTTCCGCAGAGATCGCATTTCGACCGCATTAATTTTACTTTCATACTCTTTTCTGCATACCCAACTCTCGCTTCCATACAGTAATGTTGGGACAAGCACTGCGTTATGTATTGCTACACGTGCCTTCTGGCTGAGGTGGTGGCTGCCGAGAAGTTGCCCCAACGCTCCGTTCCACTCTGCTCTCCTCGACTCGCCTGACTGCGCAAGGCGTGATGGGTGGCAGCCCCCATCGCCGCAACTGCCGATGTTCGTACCGACGAGGGCGAATCGGTACGCGTCGCCTCCGGGGGACGCCCTAACCCGCATTGCGGTACGCATATCGAGCCGGATTAGCAGTATAATTAGACTGGCAGGGGACGCGAACGAGCACGCTCCGGACTATGCCCCCCTATTAATAATACTTAGGTACATTATATTCTTAGTCGTCTTTTACGACAGCCACGGGGTCAAGTAAGGGGTGATGAATGATATTTTACTGCGTTACGGAAGGAAATATTTAAAGTTTGCTTTGATCCGCTTATCGATACCTACTGTTCGACATAGGCCACTCTATAGTCCATAAAATATAGCTTGATCTCTGTGACAGTTGTCACTAGTCCTGTACGCCTACGATGTAGTCCGTATTTTTGTCGATATAATTCTTTATTTTTTAAAGTTATTTGGTATTGCAATTGAAAAATAATGTATAAAAATCTTATCGAATTTCAATCAAATGGATGGGCGAACCGATTGTTGATGTATTGATTTTACTTGTTTTATAAATAATTAATAAGAATGTTGTCGATTTACGTTTATCGATTGTCCCATGTCTATCTTATTCTCAGTCAAGTATGACCTTGTACCTGTGTAAGCATCATATTTTTATAAAATTATTATATTAATTTATATAAGTATTTTAAAACATATGAGGTACAAGTTGGGCTTTGTAGTTATCTGTTACAGAGATCAAGCTATATTTTAACGACTATAGGTGGTAATGCTATAATTGCCACCCCTAGCGGCAGGTTCGTGATTAAAGTTGGTGTTCTAAGTTTCATAGGTAGGTGGTGCTCCCTATGATCCTGCTGTTCTCTTAGCTGGTTTTTACAACACCCACGGGAAAATAAGGGGTGATGACATGATATTCTTATTTCATCACATCACGAACAATTTTACAAATTGCTTTAACCAAATTAAGTAAAATACTTTTAATTTCACATTTTATAACTTTTAGTCAGTTCCATGGGGCTTCTATAAACTACTAACCAATATCAGAGAAAGCTACAACAATCCAACGATCTTCATTTGCGAAAATGGTTATCCAACTCATGGCGGATTGACTGATGACGACCGAGTTCAAAACCTGAAAACATATTTGTCTGCTATGTTGGACGCTATGGAGGAAGGTTCTGATATCAGAGCTTATACTTTTTGGAGTTTAATGGATAATTTCGAATGGATGCAAGGATACCAGTAAGTGCATATTTATTTATAATAATTTGACTAAACAAATGTACTTAACAATCAAAGCAACAAGACTAAGCATGCGACAACGCATTCCAGCGAGGTTCGGAGTTTATTGTTAGTCGAACGTCTTGTTAGTATCAACCTATTCCATTTTGGTCAAGCATTCTGATACAAGAGGGCGCCAGGTTATTGATTGCGCTACATGGAAGGATATAAGGATTGGTTTTATAGTACGGCCTGTTAAAATATAAAAAGGGATGTTTGAAATAATTTATAATAAAGAAGAAGTCAAAATTTATCTACCTTCACGACTAATGTAATAATTTTTTTGCTTGTAGGTATAACTGTAATAATGTTGTACTATAATCGAATCATCAAATGCCCAAATCAAGCACAGAGTGCTAGGAACTCTAAAATATTGTATTTATTACAATCCAAAATCCCTCTTCTAGAACAATAAAATTCATTAAAAACAATAGTAATAATATGAAAATTATAATAATATTGTTTCTTTTATTTACACAGAGAGCGGTTTGGGCTATATCAAGTGGATTACGACGATGCTAATCGTACGCGTACACCACGTAAATCTGACTTTGTTTATAAGGAAATAGTAAAGACGCACACATTTGATTTAAATTTTGAACCGACCGAAACAGTTATGACCATTGACGAAGGACATTAAAAAATTATAGAACAATTTCCAAATATATATGTAACGTAATAATGGTATCTTTTATTCTGTCTATAATACTGTCTCACCAGCTTGTATAGTAGATCAATTTCTCCCCGATCAAAAAAATTCGAGCCCCACAATGATATATAAATAAAATATAAATGGCACATATATAAATAAATGAGATATAAAATTAACCTATGGAGTCAACTTTTACGAAAAGTCGGGGTCAAGACCTTGCAAAATGACTTCAGAGATGGCGTTTGCTACATTGGTTTATGTAATATGTAACGACCTCCCGCGCCGGTGTCGTCGGTTCGAATGCCATTTGGGGTGAGGCGATCAAACCGAATCTCACTAATTCTCATATGGAGGGGAAGGAGTGTTTCGGCAAATATCATGTAATTTTTTTTCTAGTAAAATATAGTGTAAAATTGTAAAAAATTAGATAAATCTAAACAATCTCAGCAGTAGCACTATAATAATATAATTATTTTATTCAGGGGCACACCTAGAAATTAAATAAAAAAGAAATTAAATTAAAAAAATCGTTCTTTTTTATTTTTTTAATATTTCGATAGGTTATACTTTTAAAAATAACTATAGTCTATCTAATCTAAGAAGTGCACTTTGACAGCTGTCAGAATAAGTTGTCTAGGTATGTGAACCAAATAATCGCTATCGAAAATATCCGATTTTAATGAGAAATCGATATTAATTCTTTGTAATTAATAATCGGTTTATTTTTTTTTATTTTTCAAAAAGGAGATGAAATAAATTAATACTAAACAAATTTAATTATTTAATCATAAAATCTATTCATCATATTTAGTAGGATTAGGTTAAGTAAAAACAAAAACTGGATTTGGAAATAGCTAGTTATTCAGAATCACTACTATTACTTGAATTATCATCGTCGCGAACATTAATAATTATTTCCTTATCAATAAAATTGTCGAAACGTACATCTCTGTCAAAATCTCTATTCGATTAAATATATTCTCTCTCTCAATATATCTAATATTTTTACCGATTATTTAGATATTCGTGAATTGGAAGTTGTCAAGCACTACTGTTTAGAACGTTATGATATGATATTGAAAGATCGTCAATAATTCTCTATAAAAACCCGATTACGAAGTGAAAAATGATGTCACAAGTAGACATGCGCGAAACAGTACTTCGCGAAGTGATGTGATATGACACATTTCGTGCCGAGTAATATTACATTTAACCATCACTTCAAACATCACACAGGACATTTCATGTCATGTGTGATGCGTAATGCGATAGCGCTCTATACATATGGTGGGCGGCGTCAAGAAATATAAGCCTTAATCTTCTGAAAATAAAGCTCAAAATAAATATTGAATTGCCAGACACCGAACATTGCAGAAATGCAGAACAGTACACGGGTGTTCGCGTCATGTTTAATGTGATGTGATGTTTAGTCGCGTAATGTGTAATGTGTCAGTACACGGTCGGATAATATTACGTGTGATACATCACTCGCATTACTTACACATGTCTGACCACAAGCGGGATTCATGGGATCATTTTTCACTTCGTAATCGGGTTTTTATAGATAATTAAGCATATTAAATGCTAAATTTCAGTAATTTGAATCGTCAATAATTATTACTATTTACCATGTTATTTTAATTTTAAATTTAAATTAGTTTTACGAGTTTCAACATTACATTATTGTACAAAAAAATTAACCCGCAGCGTTAATTATGTAAATAACTTAATAGTTCTTTAAAATTTCAGATTTATTGTTTGCAATCATGTGTATACGTTTGATCAAGGTTATTGTGTAGTCAAAATGCACTTCTTAGATTAGATGAACTATAACTAAAATTTCAAATCGATATCTCAAATAGTTTTTGAGTTACAGCCATTTAAAAACTAGCGACTTAGCAATTAGATAGTTGCATTAGCTACGGGAGGTACCTGAGGCGTCTGCCGTCTCTTCCAACCATTGTAATACGATTCTTGTTTCTAATGTAGGCTTTCAGTTATACAAAAATATATTAGTATATATTTTTGGGATTAATCCCACCACACAATGGTGGGAACCATTGTAACTCCTGTAAGCCAGGATCCACAATGGTCTCCGTAAATTACACCGAGGTTGACCCTCAGGCAGTCCCGGGATATGATTTTAATTGTCTTGGGACCCGCAACAAATTTAATTAGAAAAGGTTAAAGAGGAGAAGTTGGAATAGCTTAACGGGGCCTATATGTGAGCGTTAAGATTGATTGCTACAGTGGGTATGACAGAAACGCATGAACGCACTGTAATTTTCTCGAGTTTGGCAACTCAAGAAAATTTTAATTTAAGGTCCGTATAGTACTCTACTCCACAGGTGACTTGCAAACTGTCCCTAGAAAGATAATCATATTTTGTAGTTCGGAAAAGATACTCATGCGTAAAATTGACGCATGTATTTGAATTAGCTGAAAATCTAGGTTTATTAGTTTTTTTTTTGCATGCATCAACACTCTCACGGTGCGCTCTGAAGCGGACGAGTTGCGCTCGCTTCGCAGAGATGTCACTCGGCTCAGAAAAGAGAATGAGGCCCTCCAACAAGAACTAAAAGCCCATCGTAGGCAGTTCGAGGAGATGAGGGTCTCACAGCCGGTGACACCTGCCTCTGTACCAGAGGTGGATGTGATGGAAGATTTGAAGTCCTCTTTAATAAAGTCCCTGGGGGATATGATGGCTGCTCGATTCGCAGCAATCGAGGACCGTCTCCTCCCCGCCAAGACCATCCGTCCACCCCTGGCTGCGGATAAGAGGAAGAGTGCAACGTCCGTAAGCACCACCGCCCGTACAACGGCATTGATGCCTCCCGGACAGCTGGTCACCGGCTCTTCGGGCGTGACTTCACCGGCCCAGCCCACAACAGTGGCCAGCTGGGCCACAGTTGTGAGAAAGAAGGGGAAGAAGAAGAAATCCTCCCCATCTGCGCCGCCCTCCGCGGCTGTTGTGTCCTCTGTGGTCCCCGCTCCAGCTGCTTCGACGCAGAAGAGGCTAATGTCGGCACTCGCTGCCCCACGTTCCCCGGCTGTAATTTTGAAATTGCACCCGGAAGCCGAAAAACAGGGAGCGACGTATGCCGACGCAATGCTTCGTGCCGAGCAGGCTGTAAATCTTCAGGAGATGGGGATCAAAGAGGGCCTTAAAATGAGGCGCTCAGTGACTGGGGCTAGGATCCTACAGCTGCCCAAATCCCAGTCGGCAGAGGTTGCCGACCAACTGGCGGTGAGTTTGCGCACGGCGCTCGCAGGAGTGGCTGATGTCATTCGCCCGGTCAAACGGGCTGATCTCCGGGTGACCGGGATGGACGACTCCGCCACGGAGGAGAAAGTGCGTGCGGCAGTTGCCCGTACATGCAGCTGCGATGTCGCGGAGATCCAGGTAGGACCAATTCAGCGTGGGCCCCGCGGTATGGGCATGGTAAAAGTCCGTTGCCCCGTCGCCGCCGCACAAATGCTCGCCGATTCTGGCAGGCTCCTGGTCGGCTGGAGCTCGGCTGGGGTCCAGGTGCTGGAGAACCTCCCATTGAGGTGCTTCCGGTGCCTGGAGCTGGGTCATACGGCTGCGCTGTGCCCGCCTGCTGTCAACCGCTCTGCACTTTGTTACAGGTGCGGCGACAGCGGACATAAATCGGTTGTTTGTGTGGCAACGCTGCGCTGTGCGGTGTGCGCCGCCGCTGGTCGCTCTGCAGAGCACACGATGGGAGGGCGGCTCAGTAAAGCCCCCTCATCAAGAGGCAAGATGGCCCACAAACCTCGGGCCACCACATCAAGCCAGACAACCCAGGAGGGAGCCGAAATGTCGACCTAAATGGGAGACAAAGTACGCTTCCTCCAGGCGAACTTGAACCACTGCGCCGGGGCTCAGGACCTGCTACTGCAGTCCATGGCGCAGTGGGACATAGATCTGGCTGTGGCCTGCGAGCCCTACTTCGTCCCCCACTCACCCAATTGGGCAGGGGACAATAAGGAAGACGTGGCTGTCCTGTCCAGAGGTTGTGCCGGCCCTACCCTCTCTACACTGGAGAAGGGCAACGGATACGTTGTGGTGGGGTGGCGAGACTTCGCCATTATTGGCTTGTACTTTTTCCCCAACCGCGGGCTGGCGGAGTTTGAGTTATTCTTAGACTCCGTCAGTGCCGCGGTTCGCCGTCAGTCGCTGAAGCGAATTGTTGTCCTCGGCGACTTCAACGCGAAGTCTCGAGCGCGGGGAAACCCCACCACAAACGCTAAGGGCACGGCCGTCGAGAGGTGGTCCTTGCTCTCTGGTTTGTCCCTCCTGAACAAAGGGACGGTCCATACCTGCGTGCGACATCGGGGTGGGTCCGTGGTGGATCTATCGTTCGCCAGCCCCGGTGTCGCTCGCGGAGTGAGCGACTGGAGAGTGGAAGAAGGGGTGGAGACTTTTTCGGATCACCGCTACGTGCGATTCGAGATCTCCGCCCCCAGGGGACCACCAGAGCCCCGGCGCGGAAGGAGGGGCAGGCTCCCAAAATGGGCCCTTGGCCAATTCAATCCCGAAATGGCTAGGGAGTCTGCTATAGTACAGCGCTGGAGCGGGGCAGGACGCCTCCCCACAGATGTGGAGGGGCTTGCAGGCTACATAAGGAGTGCCCTGGAGGCAATTTGTGATGCGGCGATGCTGAGGGCTCGGCGGAGGCCACCGCATCGTCAGGTGTACTGGTGGACGCCCGAGATTGCTGATCTCCGGGTGGCCGCCAACCGAGCGCGGCGTGCCTACGTCCGATGCCGACAGCGAACTAACCGGGACGACGTCCTTGAGGGTCAGCTGCGGATGCAGTATAAAACCAGCAAGAAAACTCTGCAGCTGACATCAGCCAGGCGAAGGAGAGGGCCCGTGAGGAACTTCTTACGGGCCTCGACAGGGATCCGTGGGGGCGCCCATATCAGCGGACGCGCAACAAATTACGCGCCTGTGGCGCCCCCATTGAATCGATGGATCCGGTTCACATGTCGAGGCTAATGGGAGAACTGTTCCCGCGCTCCGTGGTACACGTTCCTCCCCAAATGGCACCTCGGTCGGTGATGGAGGTGGAGACTTTGGCCCCACTCATCACCGACCAAGAAATGGAAGTGGCCCTCTCCCGTTTTCGGGGCAAGAGGAAATCGCCTGGTCCGGATGGCGTCCTGGGGCTTGTGCTCGGCGTCGCCGCTGAATACCTCAGAGATGGGCTCCGGGAACTGCTCAATGCGTGTTTGAGGTCCGGGCAGTTCCCGGAGCAATGGAAGTGGGGCAAGCTCTGCTTGTTGTGGAAGGAGGGTCGGTCAGCTGACTCCTCTTCTGCATACAGACCGCTGGTGCTGCTGGACGAGACGGCCAAATTGTTCGAGAAGGTGCTCGCGGACCGGCTTGTCCGGCACCTCGAGGAGGTCGGGCCGGGACTGTCGGAGAGGCAATATGGATTCAGAGCCGGCCGGTCTACTATTGACGCACTGGCCACCCTAAAGTCCTTGGCCACTGATGCGGTGGCCCGTGATGAGGCCCTGGCGGAGGCCTACCGGCTGCGCGTTGCGGCGCGGGCCGACGGCGAGCAAGTCTCCACAAGGGAACTGGGCAGAGCACTAGAAGTGGCCCGAAGGGGAGTCATCCGGCGGTGGAGAGAAGAACTGGAGTCCCCCGTTGCAGGGCGGAGGACTGTGGAGGCGGTTGCGCCGCATCTCCACCGCTGGATTAATAGAAGGCACGGCAGCCTATGGCCTTCAGGATGGTGCAGGTGCTTACCGGACACGGGGTCTTCGGTAAGTACCTGCACAGAATTGGAAGAGAAGGGACCCCAGGATGTCACGAGTGTGGCGCGCCATTAGACGATGCGCGTCACACTCTGGAGGTATGCCCCGCCTGAGGTCCCCAGCGCCACGTCCTGATGGCGGTCATTGGCAGAGACCTGTCGCTGTCAACCATCATCTCGAAGATGCTTGACAGCGACAGGTGCTGGTCGTCGATGGCCTCCTTTTGTGAGGCCATCATGGAAAGGAAGGAGGCCGCGGAGCGGGAACGCGAGGCGCTTGCGTCCGCTGACTCAATCCGCCGCCGGCGACCGGGGAGGAGGAGGCGCCGTTATGTAAGCGAACCAAATATGTTAAGGCAAATCTTTTGAATGTAAAATGCACACATTTATTTAATCATGAAGCTTGTAAATAATCAATAAATAATATATTTTATTATTCAATCTAAAATTGTATTTGTTCATCAATGAAATCCTTCTGTAGGAGATAAATTCATCTATAATTTTCAATATAATGAAGTTTTCTAAATTCCTTCCACCATATCAGACTTGGTCAGACATTAACAGCGCTAATGATATATACATGTTTGAATCATGTACATTTATTTCAATAATTTAATTTGTGTCTAAAAACAATAAATTTTATTATCCAATTTACAGAATTATAATATATATATATACAGGTCTGATCAGGCCTGATCAGACCTGCTCATGTCTATACATGCATGATCAGGCATGATCAGATCTGAACGTATTTTACGGCCCAGACCTGATCATGTCTGATGAGGCCTGATCATGTCTAACGTCAGGTCTGATCAGGCATGAACAGGTCTGATCAGGTCAAATTTCAGGCCTGATCATGCATGAACAGGTCTGATCAGGCCTGATCATTTTTTCCCGGGTCCATAACAACGCCTGCTAGCCATTGTTCAATATTATTAAATCCACTAAAAGAGAACAAAACTATGCCATCTGATCTCGATAATGGTATAGTAGTATATGTGAAAGGGCAGTCAGTACACATATTACTTATATAATCTACACCTATTAAAAATTTATAGGTTTTTACGCTAAGGCTGTACCGTATAACTTATAGAATTTTAATAGGGGTTGATTTTTCATTGATTCTTCTGAGAATTTCTTGACTACTCATAATATCTTTTACTTCACCTTGTTCTACATTTATACCGTTGTGATATAAAAGTTCTATAATATAAAGAGAAACAAATCTCTAAATAAAACCCTATGGCAACACATCTGACCAGCGTGGTATTATGAGATCAATTTCCCTCCTATTGTGGAACAGACTCGAGCCCAGCTGTGGGATGTATATGAGCTGAAATGATGATAAATGGACTTTAAACAAGATACTTTTTTATATTAGCTATAAAATTTAAATAAGATAATATTTTCCAGGTATGCTCTGAACCATCCTACAGTAAGCAACTGTCAAGGTATGCCAGATTTAGCATCACCGTTACTCGTGACGATGGGTGATGAAGCTCACGCGTACATTTGCCTGTGCGCACTCATGACCCAACTACATCCCAACTTCCTACTCGATGGGGAAGCTATGACTCTTAAATTTTCACATCTGAGTGAATCCCTGCAAGCATATGGCCCTCATTTTTCAGGTCAGGGACCCTGCCCATACGAGTGCGCCGTACAGGACTATCGACCGGACTATCCCCACGTACAGCAGTCGGCACGTAGCGCTGGGTCCGCCTACATTCGGCATAAGTCAGGATAGGGCGGATGCCACACCGACAAGCCACGGAGCAAGTCGACGGAAATCTCCCGGAACCACCATCGCCCGTCGAGCATCAGGCCCGAGTACATCAGTAAAAAAAAAACCTAAATACGCTATTATATCTACTATATGTATGTATCTATAGCATGCATAATGGAATGTAAATACGGACGCTGCCAAGATAATCGCTTGTAGGGGCACGAGTTATAAGATCACATAAAACGTTTAGTTATCCTAGAAATATCACCAACGTGTGGATGGATATGGCGTCGTCTTTGTTCTATGGGCGATTTCACTATGTTCAAATAATTATGTATCGCTGACATATATGATATTTATGTGGTATGTATGTGGTATATACATGTATGGAAATAAATATAACATATTTATTAGATAGTATTAATAGAGTCTCGTTCCCAATTTCTTCCCTTCCTGTGAATATAGTAAAAGACGTTTAACGGTTGTAAAGAGACACCAGGGCGATACCATCAAGTTCGAAAACAAAGCAAACAAAACAAAGTTCTATGCGAACTCACCTCTATGTCAAAGTGCACAATACGTCAATTTTTTTTTGTGTATCTCCAGATTAATGTTCTTTGGAGCATAGCCTCTATCCTGTAATAGTAAAAGCGTACTTTGAGGAGAATTAGGCTCTCAGAGCGCGGGGTGACAGATATCCATGGCCTACCGGATGGAATGTGGTGTACTGCAGTACTCAGTTAAAGGTCCTATCCTGCGGAAGGCTCTTCTGTGAATGAAAGGAGTATTTCCCATAGGAAGCGAGATAATGGCGAAAAACTGATTTTTGTGACCTTTGACCTTGAATAACTTGTGACGCAGACACAATTATATGAGACTTTTCTACCAGTCATTAGAATACCATAATAAAGCTTTATACAAATTTACAAGTTATTTGCTTCCGTTCCGAGGTTTGACCCTAATTTCGTCTTATTTGACTGGGCTAGACGAGATGTAGCCAGAACCACTAGTGTGCTGACGACTGGACATCGTCGGATGACCTTATTGACGTCTGGCCTAGAAATACCATCGGTGTTTGCTATACGCTTTAACTGGTATTCTGGTTGCGTAGATATACCGGTTTTAAGTTTGCTACTGGTGAGTCTCATATACCCCCTGATTATCAACTATATGCGTATATGCAAGTCCACAGCGATAATAAAGAAAGTTAAATTTCTTAATTCGAATAACGAGAATTGACCTCTAGGTCTCATCGGACGATGAAAGTACGGCAATACAATTAGCAGTGTTATCAGCGCACAAGGTTAGGTAATAGGTATGTACTATGCACAATACTGCATTATAGGTAGGTAGCAATAATCCCTACAATATCTAGCAAACGCAGATGTACTAGAGGAATTGTGTAAGTAGATTTGTATCTATGTTACAAGATTATCGTTATCTTCAATACGTACTATCAATTTTATTTTCTTTTTGAACATGTCAATATTATCTCAATAATCGATTATGTTTAAGTCAATTCCCACAAATAATGGGTTCCTAATATATACGCGAATTAATTTAAGCTATTTTTAAATTAAAAGCACTGAGTTATTGTTACAATTAAGTCATTGCCCTTTTTAACGTCCGACGGCAAAAAGGGTGCTATAATTTTAACGTATTTGTTGGCATCGCAGCTCCTAAATTATTGGACTGGTTGTGATACAGTTTTTGTTTAATAGCTGTCATGATCTAGATGCTTGATCTAGATTCTTAGCCACAATTTGTGAATACGTGTTTAGATGTTTCAAGGTCATCAGCTCTTTGTTAGCTGCCATAGAGGTTTTAGACGCGTAATCGGTATTTATGATGAACCATATATAATATGTGACCTAACATTGAAATACCCATGTATGATGGTACCACAGAGCTAGCCTGATGATGGAACTCGAAGGTATAAATAGACGAAATCCTGGATTATCCTTGTATATTACTAATAGACAAGTTAAAAAGTATTCAAGTTCTATTAGTATTATTATTATACCAATCTTCTGTTATTATTTACTCATAAAATTTGGGCTAATTGCATTCGTCTTCACAAATCTGTTTTGAAATAAAACTATTTTACGGATTCTATCGCGTTTGTATTTGATTTTTTAATTCCCGTCGTTTAGAGCACCTTTTTATTGCTCTAAGACTCTAAGTGGTAAACGAGTAAGCAGGACACCTGATGGTAAATGTTACTGCCGCCCATGGACCTTTGCAATACCAGGGGTATAGCTAGGTCGCTGCCTACCAATAATCCCAAACCCACCCCCAGAAAGATGGACTTCCGGCTCTCTCGCTCACCGAACAAAGCACAGCAGCACATTGCTGTAGCTCGGGAGTCCCCGGGCGGACCGACCCACGGCTGCAGGCAGAAAACTGCCAACAGTGTGGTTCTACCACTATACTATACTACACTACCTTACAGAATTCATGAGCTTCATGACTTTACATCGTCCTCCCGTGTCCTCCATGGTGAAAATTAAAAATCAAATATAAACGCGATATGATCCGTAAAAATAGTTTTATTTCAAATGTGTAATACTTGCGTAAACATCAGAAAATGCTTTCTGGTGTTTGATGATCGCTCTGTTTTAAAAAGAATGAAATAAAACTAAAGATTGTTTCGATGGTTACATACTTAAACCCTTGAAACAAAAAACTACTCTAAATTGTAAAAAAAAGTTGTTCCAGACAACTTCAATAAAAGAACCTAGGACTTTTGGCGGGAATCTAAAACGTCATGTGGTGCTCTTGTATTATATTCGATATTTTAGTGTTTTAACGTGTTATATTAGATATTTTTTATGGTATTTTATGTAATGTGATGTGACTGAACTGCTGAGATGTAGTGAATATCATATAAAAGTGCTTTACAACGTTTTCGTTTTCCATCAAAATTCCCACAAGATACCATTAACAGTGTGGCCATAGCACTGTTGATGGTGACAATTTGACTTACTGACGGACAATGACTAATCTGAAGACACTAAAAACTTGAAGATAATTATAACTTGACATTGGCAACAATGGCTCATTTAAATAGCTGATTGCCAATACATAAAAAGAAGAAGAAGAAGAACCTAGCTACTAATATTTTTAAGATGATGATCGCCGCGTTAAGAGATTGCTAAATGGAGAGGTATAATTAGTTATATCTACATAGGTAGAAAATATCTTCTAATTCCAAATTGTACTTATGAACTTAGTTTTGTACAGCAATGTATCTTACAAGGTCTACTAAGTCGTGTGTGCAAAAGTTTAACTGTTTATCTATATTATGTCAGTAAGACTGACATGTACTTATAAAATTAATAATGGACCACATAAATTAAGTCAAACTACTTCCAAATTTATGAATAAAGAGTAAACTACAATACTATCGCTACCATTAATATCCATATGGTTTAGAAATCCGCATGGTAACATGCCAAGGCTTACAATATAGAAAAAAAGTAGCAATAGCTATCGTAATTTATGTTTATTTTTTCAATGAAGGAAAAAGTACTTCGTCTTCGTCGTCGCCAGTTTCGATTAACATTCTGCCATTTTTGCTACATCTTTTCTGTTTTACCATTTACCATGGAAGACTAAGATTTACTGAGATTTCGGCAACCTATCATGTTAACTGTAAAGTAGCTTACCAATTCTTTTAGGGCTTTTACTATAGACTTCTAAAATCATCACAACTTTGTTAGTAAAAAGTATTAGTACAAAGTCTATCTTCGCACTCATAAGATATAGGTAATACCTAATTTATGTAGAATAAATTATTACTGAACCCTGAAAAAAGATATTAATGCACTTGCTACGTGGGTGGTATTATTGACAAGTCTAAATACTCGAAAGATACATACTCTTAGATAAGTAAAAAGACCCTATATAAATGTGATATTTCTGCAATAAAGATTACAAATCTCGATTTTTAATTTTTACAATGTGGCGGCATCTTAAGTTGATGTAAGTATGAAGGATTTTATAAATTTTATGAAAGATTTTATAATACATATTTTTTTGTTGTCGTAATCATTTATATGTTTTTAATTAATTCACCAGCGTTGTAATATTGGTCTACACATCATTTTGTGAAAGCAGCAACTTAAAAACCAATCGTCAGGATGTGAGAACCTTTCCAGAAGGATTTATGTTTGGGGCAGCAACTGCCTCCTACCAAGTGGAAGGTGCATGGGATGAAGATGGTATGTGTTATCATGTAAAGTTATTAGAAAGTTATTAAGTTAGGTCGCGTATTCAGGTTGTTGATTTTATTAATTAATTTCCTTTCGGCAAAGTATGCCGGTATTATCGACAGAAACCATTTTTTTATTTGGGATAGTGCAGACGAGACTCGCCAATGTCAGCTTCACTCATGGATAGATATATTTTTACGCGACTACTAGAAAAAAGATCATAAGGCGTTTAGGAATGGTTCCGTGACCGCGTTGGAATCCAAATGTAAAAAAATGTCTAGTGGTATAAACAAATGCATAGCAGATGGTAGGCGTTTATTGCCACTAGTACCTAACCCATAGCACCAAAAGTCATGTTTAAAAGTGGTGCATTTCATCCGTCAGCCCATTAGCCGTCAGTCCACTGTTGCATTATCAAGTGGAGAACAATCCCAGAATCACTGCACTTGGAAGGTAATTAGCGAAAACTTATTTGCGAACAGGAAAGATTCTTCTTTACCAATTAAGGGGACGTCCATTAATCACGTGATCGTTTTTTTAGCATTTTTAAGCCCCCCCCCCCCCCTACCCTTGGTGATACATGGTGAGGTTTAAGGCTATGAAGGTTTAGGACTTCGTGATTATTGTCAAACACCTCAATTAAACCCTTCAAACCTCACGTGATTAATGGACGGCCCCTAAGATAGGATGACATGCGTGTGCAGTAAACAATTTGTGATTCATATTCTTGTCTTCACTTTATTAAATACATATCTGTATTCTATATTGAATATTTCAGGCAAGTCGATGAGTATTTGGGATTACATGACGCATAATGATCCATGCGTAATAAAGGACTGTTCCAATGGAGACATTGCTGATGATTCGTATCACCTATACAAAAGAGACGTTGCGATGATGAGGGAATTGGGACTCAAATATTACCGATTTTCACTCTCGTGGCCACGTATATTACCAACCAGCTTTCCTGATCAAATAAATGAAGCTGGTGTCCAGTATTATAACAATTTTATAAATGAAATGCTCAAATATAATATCGAACCTATGATTACACTCTTTCACTGGGATTTACCACAAAAATTACAGGAATTAGGAGGTTGGGCAAATCCTCACATCGTTGATTGGTTTGGAGATTATGCTCGTACAGTTTACGGCCTCTTTGGTGATAGAGTGAAATACTGGATAACTATAAATGAACCGGGAGCAGTCTGCCTTGGTTATGGTGATGATAGTTTAGCACCTCGCCTTAATATCAAGGGTGTAGCGGACTATATGTGTTATAAATACTTACTACTTGGTCATGCGAGGGCCTATCATATTTATGATGAAGAATTTAGACCATCTCAGGGTGGCTCCATTTTCATAGCCTATAATGCTCAATGGTATGAACCGGAAACCGAAAATGACATTGCGGCAGCTGAAGAAGCTAATCAATTTTTGGTAAGTCCTCATGAACGACGTGCCTTTTGGATACAGACTTTAAATTATATTATTTCAATCTTGTACTTATATTTCAGTGGGGATTGTACACTCACCCAATATTCGCAGAGTCTGGTGACTATCCACCGATCGTTAAAGAGAAAGTAGCAGCGAGAAGCGCTGAACAAGGTTTTGCTAGATCTAGATTATTGGAATTTACCCCTGAAGAAGTAGAATACGTGCGAGGGACTTCTGATATATTCGGACTTAACCATTACACTACATTATTCGTGTATAGAAACGACTCTGTCAATGGATATTATCAATCTCCGTCGCTTTATGATGATCTAGATGCTGTAACATATCAAAGAGAGGAATACAAAATCGGGGAATCGAACTATATACTGGTAAATATGAAATTGTAAAAATATGACATGAAAATAATGTTGTTTACCGGCAAGTTAAAAAAAACGGCACAATAATTAAAAACCAACAACTTAGCAACCAGAGCGTTAAACGTACATTACTTAATACATTTATTTATATGAAATATTTCACTTATATACTTCCCAATACGGGGCTCGAGTCTCCACATGATAGGGAAATTGATCCACCGTACCACGCTGATCAGTCGTGTTGGTATAGGGTTTTATTTCGAATTTCTCTTCTCTTGCATTATGGAGGGTAAAAACTAAGGGGAACCATCTTGTATGGGGGATTAGTCCAAAAAGTGTCCACTTGTAAACAGAAAATTATTGTTCGAACACTCACCGAAATAGCGCTAGTGTAGCAAGTGGAAATGATATGAATGTAGCAGTAATAAGCAGAGTGAAGTGTGCTGAGTTACGTAGTCAACTGTGATTTGATAAACCTATGAAATTTGTGGCGCTCTTTTGTAAATTCTTCCACTTGCTACTATAGCGCCACCTTAATTTGCTCCCGTTCAATGGACACTTCTTAATACACTGAGATGGTCCTCCTTAGTTTTTACCCTCCATATCTTGCATAAATGTTAATAGTAGGTACATTAAATTCTTAGTCTTCTTTTACGACAATCACGGACGGTGATAAATGATATTTTTACTCCGTTACCACACGGAAAGAAATATTTTAAGTTTGCAAACTTCATCCGCTTATCGATATCCACTGTTCGAAATAAGCCACTTTAGGTGGTAATGCCATAGTTGCCACTCTTAGCCAACGCGTTGTTGATGGCAGTTGGTGTTTAAAGTTTCATAGGATGGTGGCGCTCCCTATGATCCTGCTGTTCTCTCAGCTGGTTTTATGACTCCCACGGCAAAATAAACGGTGATGACATGATAAATAATATCATGTTTACAAATTATTGAAACTAAATTAAGTAAAATATTTTTAATTTCACATTTTATAACTTTTAGTCAGTTCCATGGGGCTTCTATAAACTACTAACCAATATCAGAGAAAGCTACAACAATCCAACGATCTTCATTTGCGAAAATGGTTATGCAACTCATGGCGGATTGACTGATGACGACCGAGTTCAAAACCTAAAAACATATTTGTCTGCTATGTTGGACGCTATGGAGGAAGGTTCTGATATCAGAGCTTATACTTTTTGGAGTTTAATGGATAATTTCGAATGGATGCAAGGATACCAGTAAGTGCATATTTATTTATAATAATTTGACCAAACTTATGGTGTGTACCTACTAAGTGGGTAATCTCGTTATCTACGTCCCGTGTCATTTACTGATTGAATTCGAATCGCGCACGGAGTAGGTAATTCTGTCACCCGCAAGTGACGGAAGACTCAAAGTCTGGGTGTAATTTATTTAAATACTCTGTTGACATAGATTAGTTCTATAATACCTAATAATATTGTTTCTTTTATTTACACAGAGAGCGGTTCGGGCTATATCAAGTGGATTATGAAGATGCTAATCGTACGCGTACACCACGTAAATCTGCCTTTGTTTATAAGGAAATAGTAAAGACACACACATTGGATTTAAATTTTGAACCGACCGAAACAGTTATGACCATTGACGGACATTAAAAAATTATAGAACAATTTCCAAATATATATACAACGTAATAATGGTATCTTTTATTAGTCCCTTGTAAAATACACCATAACTTTGATTCGTCATCATCATCACAGCACATAAATGTTGGGCTCGGGCCTCCTCCGTAATGGGAGGGAAATGAATCTACTATACCGCCGCGCTGGTCAGACGTGTTGGTATAGGGTTTTGTTTCGAGTTTTCCTTCTCTCGCATAGATGTTATATGCGTTTTATAACCCTTAGTCGTCTTGTACGATCACCCACGAGTAAGATATGTGGTGTTGAGTAGTATTCTTACTCCGTCACCACACGGAAAATAACTTTGATTAAAGGCGACTAACCCCGAGGCTTGGTTAGGAGAATAGTGCCTCACCAGCTTGTATATATCAATGTGTATAAATAAAATATAAGTGATACATGTGTAAATAAATAAGATAAAAAATTAAACCTTGCGGCCAACTTTTAAGAATAGTTGGATCAAAACCTTGAAAAATTACTTCATAGATCGATGGCGATTGCTGCATTGGTTTACGTAAAGACCACCCACGCCGATGGCGTCGGTTCGATCGCCATTTGGGGGGAGGCGATCAAACCGAATCTCACATGGAGGAAGAGAGCTAGTTAAAAACATGTCTATTTTAACAATTAGAGCTATACTCAAAGGTGACGTCATATTTCGCAATCTCCCACACTATCTTGTGGAAGGACCACACTGTTGACAGTTTTGTCTACAGCCGTGGGGCGGTCCGTCCGGAGTAGTACCACTCTCGCAGGCAATCGACGTCAGAACAATGCCAATGTACTGTTGTGCTTCCTTCGATGAGCGAGAGAGCCGGCAGCCCAACTTTCTCGGTGGGTTTAGGATTTTCGTTGGTAGTCAGTGGTCTAGCTATACCATTGGTATTGCAAAAGTGCGGCAGTAATACTTACCATCAGGCGTACCGCTTGCTCGTTTGCCACCATCAGCATTAAAAAAAAAACTAATGTGCATCACGCCTTAACGAGATTTGGCCTATTTAAGAATCTAAATCAAGGCTACTTACACCACTGCCTTACCCATGCAGTTAAATACAGGTAAATTAAGAGTAAACGGTAGACTAATTGAAAAACAATCATATGTTTGTATATTTATTGCTCAATAATTTAACATCTCTTTCAGCTTCTACCGCCTGACTGTCTTATAATATCACAATATCTTTCCTCAGTCGAAAGATTGCGATTTTTATGTTGTCTTATTTTATAATATCATTAATTTAAATTTCATCGTAGTTTCGTATCTTCGTTTGGTTTACTTTTTCTTGTTACCGCCACCAGACAAAATCATCGCAATACGCATGAAGATATTTAAGACGTCCAGGTATACCGAAATTGCTCTGTAAAAACATTACAAAAATATATTTTGTTTTTATCGTTACGATGCGGTGTTCCGAAAATTATATTTTTTTCAAGAGATTTTTAAATAATCGAATAATATGTATATATATATATATATATATATATATATATATATATATATATATACATATATATATATATATATATATATATATATATATATATATATATATATGCATATATATATATATATATATATATATATATATATATATATATATACATCCCCAAAGTGATGTTGCGTCATACATGGCGCTTTTTACCGATGATGTTGCATCCAACTCACTTGTTGCATCATTTATACGGACGCACGATTGTCCAGCTCTCAAATTCAGCCAGAGGCAGCCAAATGGTTGATACAACGCATGGGTGAAATATTGGCGTGGACTCCATTTTGTCACTGGGGTGATTTTTGCCGTATTTTTTAGTTCTGCACTATACCGCGCAAGTTCGGGAGGCCGCCTCAGCGCGGCGTATATTATTGGCGTATATTCACTATTTTGGTCACAGACATTATGTCGATAATGTTGCTTCTGTATATAAATTAAAAAGTTTTTATCGATTTTAATTAGTAGTTTAATTGCGTCACACAAAATGGCATCGTGCAAAGGCCATCGCGGGGATTACAGGAGTGAGGGGGCGGAGTTAGCAAAAAAAATTCAATACTGCGTGATTGTCGTTATTTGCTTTTTTTAATTTTTTTATGGTCTATATTAATAAGCGTATATTCGATGTTTTTTTTACATAGATCATGTCGATAATGTTGCTTCTGTATAGAAATTAATAAGTTTTTATCAATTTTAATTTGTGATTTAACTGCGTCACACAAAATACTAATGCAGGAATAAACATGATGTCGTCTATTGATCCAGCGATATAGATGTGGGCCAACAGCCTCCACTGTTTGTCTTCCTGTTACGGAGGATTCTATCTACCTTTCATCGCTGAATCAAGGTTCCCCAGGCCGTCACCATCACTCTGTCCAGTTCTCTGTCAGAGATCTGCGCACTCTAGGCTCGCGCCGTGGCACGAAGCCGGTAGGCGTCTACCTGGACCTCCGCTTCAAGCTCCCAGAGCGGATCACCTGGTGGTGGCCTGCGAGCCCTATTTTGTCCCTCACTCACCCAATTGGGTGGGGGACAATAACGAAGATGTGGCTGTTCTGTCCAGAGGATGTTCCGGCCCTCCCCTCTCTGCACTGGAGAGGACAATGGTTATGTTGTGATAGGGTGGCGAGACTTCGCTATCATCGGTATCTATTTCTCTGGCCATTGGTCAACTCGACCTGGAAATGGCTCGGTCTGCCATAGCACAGCGTTGGGGCAGGACGGGACAGTTATTCACAGATATAGAGGGGCTTGCACGTCAAATGAGAAGTGCCCTTGAGGCAATCTGCGATACGGCGACGCCAAGGGCTCGGTGGAGGCCGCTGCGCCGTCAGATGTACTGGTGGTCACCTGAGATTGCGAATCTTCGGTGGCTTCTAACCGGGCGCGGCGTGCCTACGTTCGATATCGTCAGAGAGTTGACCGGGACGACGTCCTTGAGGGTCAGCTGCGAGAAGAATACAAGACGAGGAAGAAGACTTTGCAGCTGGCCATCAGCCAGGCGAAGGAGAGGGCTCGTGAGGAGCTACGTGCAGGTCTCGACCGGGACCTGTGGGGGCGCCCACATCAACGGGCGCGGAACAAACTGCGTGCCTGTGGCGCTCCCATCATCGAATTTGATGGACTCGGGTTTCCTGTCGGGGATAATGGGGGAGCTGTTCTCGCGTTCTATGGGACATGTTCCCCCTCGAATGGTTCCTCGGTCGGTGATGGAGGTGGAGACCACAATTCCACCCATCACCGACCGAGAAATGGAAGTGGCCCTTTCGCAACTTCACGGGAAAAGGAAAGCGCCTGGCCCGGACGGCGTCCCGGGGCTTGTGCTCGGTATCGCCGCAGAATACCTCAAGAGTGAACTCCGGGAACTGCTCAACATGTATTTGAGGTCCGGGCAGTTCCCGAAACAATGGAAGGCTGGCAGATTGTGCTTGCTGCGGAAGGAGGGTCGCGCAGTTGACTCCCCTTCTGCGTACAGACCACTGGTGCTGCTGGACGAGACGGCTAAATTTTTCGAGAAGATGCTTGTGGACCGTCTCGTACAGCACCTCGAGAAAGTCGGGCCGGGACTGTCCGGATGTCAATACGGCCAGGGGCGGCCGGTCAACAATCGATGCATTGGCCGCCCTGAAGTCTCTGGCCACCGAAGCGGTGGCCCAAAAGGAGGTTCTCCTAGCGGTCTCGCTCGACATCAAGAACGCCTTCAACAATCTTTCATACGAAACATTGAAGGAGGCATTTCGGTGGCATGGAGTGCCTCCGTATCTCCGAAGGCTGTTAGAGGCGTACCTCGAGGAAAGGCACGTGCTCTCTTCGCATACGTCGCCATCGGGTGGAGTGCGGCGTCCCACAGGGCTCGGTCCTCGGTCCGGCTCTGTGGAACGTCGGATTCGACTGGCTCCTACGGGGTCGGCTTTTCCCCGGGATGGAGTTCATCTACTATGCGGATGATACCCTCGTCACGGCGAGGAGGCCCGACTTCCGGGGAGCTATCCGATTGGCAGAGGAGTGAGTTGCGCTCGTCGTGGGCCGGATCGGCATGTTGGGCCTGAGGGTCTCAGCGGAGAAAACCGAGGCCCTCCTATTTCATGGCCCGAATCGAGGTCCTCCCCGAAGAGCACACATCGGTGTGTCTGGGGTTGCCGTGCCAGTGCGGGCTCAGATGAGCTATCTGGGCCTGCACCTTGATGTAGCCTTGATGTGTCTAGATGGAATTTCGGCCCACACTTTGCCCAGCTCGTCCCAAGGCTCGTCAAGACGGCCGGGCTGTTGGGTAGGCTTCTGCCAAACACTGGCGGTCCCGGGTCGTCCTGCCGGCGTTTATACGCCAGAGTCGTGGGCTCCATGACGCTGTACGGAGCCCCTATTTGGGCTGATTCCCTCACCACCCGCAACAGAGCCCTTTTGCGAAGACCGCAGAGAGTCATGGCGGTGAGAGCTATTAGGGGCTACCGTACGGTTTCCTGGACCGCGGCGACGTTGTTAGCGGACGACCCACCTTAATCGTTAGTGGCTGAGGCTCTGGCGGAGGCTTAGCGAATCCGCGTTGCGACGCGGGCAAGACCTTTATGCCACGTCTTTACTTATCTTGAGATTAGCTTAATCAAATCAACATTTATCAGTAAACTAAATCGTCACATTCAATAGTGCGATGACCACACCATTAAATATTTCTTCTAGGTAATTTTGTGATTATTTCTTCTGACATTAATTTTATATCCTAGTTTTATTGTTGTTAACATAAACTGGAAGAGTTTGTTTGTTTTAAGCACTGATATCAAGAAGGATAAACTGCATTAAATTATATAAAATAAATTAGTTTTGGTGTGCACTACCAAAGTGGCGTATACGAGATCTGTTTAAAAAGTATCACAAATTATATAATGTATTAGCTTTTGCCCGCGACTTCGTCCACGCAGAAGTCATCTCTGACAGAGTTAAATAGAAAAAGCAATGCAAGGTGTTGACGGTTTATCGCTAGGATAATAATCAACAGCGTCAGAAACTGGGATGCGTTGAGGTGTTGATTCTGCGAGTTAGTTGTCTAACGGAATTAGGCAATAGGGTGGGTCCGAGAGAAAATACTCTACGTTGACACGCTCTACAGTCGGTGCTTTGGGCGGCGCAAGCATGAGTACCTGTATTTAGGTTCACTGCATGAGGGCTTTGACTCGAGATGATACTCGGTTGCGATGGCCCGCCCGCACAACGTAGATGTACGTGTACGGCGCGCGTGTGTCTATATACCATTTTTTTTTTTTTTTTTTTGCGGTGGGCTATGAACGTCGCACCCCGCCAAATCGGTCCGGGGTGACGGAAGAGGCGGCGCGCAACCCCATTGACCCACCCTGCTAGCACCTCTTCTTCGCCGTGCAAGCGGGCCACCGGTACTGTGTCTATATACCATAGCCGGTCACTAAAGAAAAAGGTGGTTCGAAGTTCTATTAATTCTACAAATTATATTGCCATTAATATACTATTTACGGTATGACCATGGGATAAAAATATAATTATCGCCACCCTTTATTTGACTGTTTTGTTTCACCAGCAGAGTTGCGACCTCGTTAGATATGATTTATTATTTGAGTTATAGAGTGAACATTTTTGAAGCTAAACTTAACCTGTATCTTAAACTATTAGGCAGAACCTATTGTCGTCTACTATGTGTATCGTGTGAGCTCTCACGCTGGAACTGGTCGCCACAACGGCACTGGTGCGGGGTTGATGGAGAGGGAGAGAGAAACACGTGTTTATTTATTTTTACCGAAGAATATTTGTACGTAATTTGAAAAGAATCGATAAAGAAATTTTCTCCCCATACACACTTTGCCGCTTTGTTACACCCCCTTAGGGGCGGAGTTCATAAAATCCTTTCATATTGAATCTCCATGTCATAAATAAAAAAGTGCTTCAAAATTTATTGTTTCTAGCTTTAATAGTTTCGGCTTGGCTACCGCCAAACGTTTGAACGACTCATTACCATGAGTCGTTCAACCCGCTTCACAGGCCTAATTTACACAACCAGAGGGTGAAAATTGACAAATGCCGGATATTACCCTTTTTTTTTTTTTTTTTTTTTTTTTTTTTGGTAGGCTATGGGTGCGTCTCGCCCCGCCGAATCGGTCCGGGGTGACGGAGAAGGCGGCGCGTGACCCCATAGACCCACCGTAAAATCCTCTCTCTTCGCCGTGCGAGCGGACCACCGGTACCCGATCTTTGTCTTCGGTGGTCCGCTCGGCGGTTTACCCTCGCGGGTTCCTCTCGTCGGCGCCCCGACAGATTTCGCCGTCGGGGCGTCGCCCTCACGCGGTGGCCTCGCGTCGGGTGACCGGACAATTCCCCGGTCCGATCACCCGAGGCCTGACCGGATATTACCCTAGAATATTTTATTCGACTCGTAATTTGAAAAGAATCAATAAAGATTTTTTTCTCTTCATACAAACTTTGCCACTCTGTTCCACCCCTTAGAGGTATAATTTCATAAAATCCTTTCTCAGTAAATCTCTACGTCATAGAAAGAAACCACTGTCAAAATTTCAAGTTGCCAGCTTCAATAATATCCGGCTTGGCGCTAATGATTTAATGAGTCGTCTAACCCGCTTTGCAGGCCTAATTTACACGCCCAGAGGGTGAAAATCAACAAATGCTGAAACACGTGTTTATTTATTTTTACTGAAGATAATTTGTACGTAATTTGAAAAAAATCAATAAAGATTTTTATCTCTGAACATTTTTTAAATTGACATAACTTTTTTTTTATAAACCAATTGCCATAAAATAAAGCCTAAATGTTAAGTGAAGTTTACCACAATATATTAGTGAAAACCGCGTCTAAATCGGATAAGCCGTTTCTGAGATTAGCGTGCACAAACACACAGACAAACAGATAAACAGACAAAAAATTTAAAAAATATTGTTTTGTGTTATATTAGTGTTGATAAAGGTCCTAGTAATATTTTTTTTCATATATCTTCCATTTACAGACAGCGACCCGTTACATTTTTATTATATGTAGGTATAGATAATATACGGAAGCGATATACCCATATATTTAGATGGATTTAGGAAAATCGAAGAAATGTATTGATAACTAAGAAATATACAAAGTGTCGGATGATTTCCATCATGAACGGACACCACAAACCAGCGAGAATTATCCAAATTGAATATTTTCATTTCGTGTTTAAATAAAATTTCTCATCGACAATGGAATTCATATGACAGCAATGTAACAATATTCGCACGATTAACTATTGGAATCCCATTGACAATGATTTGAATTGAGTGCAAGTTGAGGAGTAGAACGGTGTGGTCGCGTTTGTTTTGTTCAATAAAAAGTGAAAGTTTGCTATTAGTTCTTCAGACTATTCTCGGTCGTAACATCGTGACCGCTTGTGTCAAAGTGCCATACTGAATCTTTTCGCTGGCGAATATTAAAATACAAGGTCAAGAGTGCCGTGCGCTGAGGTAGGCTCCACCTCACCGCGAGTAAAAGAGACGGGCTGCGCGTTGTAAATAAATCGTCTCCCTCAGACAAGCGACAGTGGGCGCTGAACTTTGTACCTCACACGCCAGCTACTAGGTGCGATCGACGCTTCGAACAACTAACTTATAACTTATTATATTATTACAACAATACACATGGATAAAGTAAAGACACACGTAGAATGCGGTGCGTGCACCAAACCTATTCGTAACGTTAGTAGTAAGACTTCTTGCATTAAGTGCACGAAATGTCTCAATACATTTCATTTAGCATGCGTAAATGCAACTGACAAAAAAAGTCTTGATGACTCAATCTGGTTATGCCCGCTTTGCCGCTGTAAAGAGCCAAAAAGAGACAATACCAACACACCTGTACGCTCGATAATAACACAACTAGCGAGTCCCACTAGCCCTTCGCCCACGGAATCTTGTATGACTGCGATAATGGAAGAGATCAAGCTATTGCGCAGTGACATTGGCGAAGTTAAGTCTCAAATGAATGTTCTCTCGGACTTGGTAAAACACTGCGCCCAGCGACTAGATGAACAGGAAATTAAATTTACTGAGCTCACCTCGCGTCTATGCAAAGTAGAAAAATACGAAAAAGAGATATTGTTAAATCGAAGTAAAATACAAGAACTAAGACAAGAATTAGACTCGCGGGCCCAAGCCAGCCTTCGTAATGAAGTGGAAATTCATGGGATTAACGAGATTTCTGGTGAAAGTCCAATGCATATCATACAGACTATCACGAATAAAATCGGGGTTTCATTGGATGCAAGGGATGTGGACTATGTCACTCGCGTTGGGCCTCGTAGGGCTGTGGCTCCGTCCGACTCAAATGACAGACTACCCCCCCGCTTACAGCGTCCTCTGGTGGCCCGTTTCCTTCGTCGCCAAACTTGCGAGGAATTCTTGGCAGCCGCGAAAAGTAGGAGAAATCTTACAAGTGCTGATATAGGCGTAGGTGACACTCCTACAACTATGTATATTAATGAGCGCCTGACGCTTGTAAACAGACAGTTATTTCGTTCTGCCAGGCGTTTTGCTAAGTCGGCAGACTATAAATTCTGTTGGGCCAAAGGTGGCGCAGTATACTTGCGAAAGCGAGAAGGAAACCCAGCCATTCGCATTAAGACTATGGAAGATCTCGTTGGTAAGCACGGTTTCTCAACTTCTGGGGGCCCAGACCAACTTCATGAAGAATTCGGTATTTAAACACGCCTATATTTTAAGTATTTTAAAGAACCAAAAATTGCATTTATCTATAATTTATTATGCCCTACTATATTGCCTTGTAATTCAATTCGTTAGACAAGAGTTAATTGTAATTATTTATTGTATTCTAACCTCATACATTGCACAACAATTACACATTTACAAAACATATCCACCACCTACAATACTACCTTACATTGGTTTGGAAATAGTTTATTCTATCCTACCCTCACTTTTCTTAATGAATACCAGCAGACCTGGCTCGCTTAAAAATTTCACATGTAAACACAATCCGTACACCACATTATTAACACACTCACATAATTATGGCTTTTTTACTAATATCAAGATAAAAAAAGGTTCTGTTGTTCTTATTACGACACTTCAAAATAAGAGATACGACATTGTTTTATTTAAATTTTACCTAGATGGCTTTACTTAACATAGCAAACGAGCTGGATGATGTCGTATCGATAAAGTGTCATACAGCAACCTCAGCTGAATTATGCCATAGTTTCCTGAAAAAAGCCAACGAGTACAATTTCAGGGTGCTAGCACTGAATATCCGTAGTTTTCATTGTAATTTCGATAAATTTGTTGTAACATTGCAACTCTTAAACGCTGATATAGATGTGATAGTTCTGTCTGAGTGTTGGCTTTCCGATGGTCAAATAATAGACGAAATACCAGGGTATATAAGTTTCCACTCCAAGTCACAGAAAAACAAAAATGGTGGAGTGGTAATGTATGCGAAAAAGTCCCAGATAACTTCAAGGCTCTCCCTTGAGATTGAGGACGCTGACACTGTCTTGATCGAAGTTGATCACAGCACAATAATACTTGGCATCTACCGGTCACCGTCAACAAGAAATTTTACGCCATTTTTTGACTCATTGGACTCTACTCTTCATTCCCTGAAGCAGTATTCGACAATAATAATAACAGGCGATATGAACATAAATATATGTGAAGATACGGATCAACAAGTGGCGACGTTCTTGAGTCTCATGGCGTCTCATGGTTTGCTCCCAGCTATCACCAAGCCAACAAGAGGTAAGTCTTGCTTGGACCACATTTTTATCAAATCTCCCACAGTCTCTTTTGGTCTAACCTGTAACTCATCTATTACCGATCATGATATTGTGATTGGTTGCATGTCTTATACCAAACAAAAAAAGCCTCACATAATTCACAAATACAAAATCAACGAGGACGCCGTGGCTACTGAAATTAATCTCGCTGACTGGTCCTCAGTTACATCTGAGACCTCCGTGAATCTAGCTGTAAAAGCTTTTAATAATATAGTGGCGACCTCTTTACACAAGCACACAAAAACTGTCAAGTTGGGACGTAGTTGGGTTAAAATAAAGCCCTGGATTACCACAGGGCTCCTCAGATGCATACGTCACAGGGACAAACTACATCTAGACGCTAGATATCACCCTGGGGATCCAGTACGCCATTTAATTTACACACGATATCGTAACTTCTGTAATAAGCAGATTAAGAAAACGAAGAACGAATATTACAATAAACAACTAACGGAAAACAAAAATGATACAAAGGAGCTATGGAAGGTAATTAAGAATATCTGTTATCCATCATCTAAATCTTTCGATTCTTCTGATCTCCTGCACATTGTTAAAAATAGTCCATATGATTCACTACAAGACTGTAACCGTCACTTTGTATCAGTCGGTAATAAACTTGCTGAGGAGATACTAAATAAAAATCACACCACGCAAAATGCATTAGTATCAGCTTACAAATCTACAGCTTGCTTCCTCGATTCTCTATTTATGGTCCCAACAGATTACTACGAACTGTCAAGAATTATCTCTCAGTCTAAGTCACACAGCGCACCTGGTCCTGACAAGATCACCATGTCACTACTAAAAAAGTGTCTACCCTCGATCTCAACACCCTTACTGCACATATACAATTGCAGCTTAGCTACTGGCGTTTTTCCTGAGTGCTGGAAAACTGCTGCAGTGACTCCAATACACAAAAAGGGAGCCCAAAACCACCCAGATAACTACAGACCCATAGCCTTATTAAATATAGTATCTAAGCTGTTAGAGAGTATAGTGAACGCCCGTCTGGTCTCTTATTTGGCAAAGCATCAGGTAATATCTGACAAACAATTTGGTTTTCGAAAGGGCAGGTCCACTGAAGACGCTGTGACCCTCCTTGTAAACACGGTTTCGTCTCATGTGGAAACAGGACAAAAATGTCTAGCTATATTCCTAGATTTGGCAAAAGCATTCGACAGCGTCTCTGTGCACCTGCTTCTTAAGAAGTTGGAGACTCTGGGCATCCGTGGAGTGGCTCTAAAGTGGTTTGCGAGTTATCTGATTGGGCGTAAACAGTTCGTAAAGGTAGGCTCCTACACCAGCAGTGATTTAGAGATCCAATATGGCGTCCCGCAGGGCAGTGTCCTTGGGCCCCCTCTTTTTACCATGTACATGAATGACATTGTAAATTGCACTCTGGTTGATGCAGACATCATCAGTTACGCCGACGATACTGTGATAGTTTTCCACGGTGAAACCTGGGACCGGGTACATCGCACTGCCGAGGAAGGATTAACCGACATTGCTTCATTGCTCGATAACAACTTATTAACACTAAACGCCAAGAAAACCAAATACATTGCGTTTTCAAAGACTAGTATCGGCGGCCCGAGCAATGACTTTTATTTGAAACTACACTCTTGCAGCTCCGTCAAATCTCAGGACTACAATAGATGTACTTGCACCCGAATAGAGCGCACAACCTCTCTAAATTATCTAGGTGTAACAATTGACGAACACATTAATTATAACGAACAAATCGCTTCTCTCGCTAACCGTGCAAGAAAAATGATATTCCTTGTGAAGAAACTTAGAGACTGCACGCCACCTGAAACAATGCGACAAATATATCTAGCGCTTTGTCAGTCGGTCCTTCAGTATTGCATCACGGTATGGGGTAGTGCCTGCAAGACCCAAATGATAAAAATTGAGATAGCCCAACGTGCCATATTAAAAGTTATTCTGAAAAGGCCTTTCAGATACTCCACGGATAGCATTTACGGTGAATTCAAAGTCCTTCGCGTAAGACAACTTTATATTTTGAATGCTACGGTAAAAACACATAAGGTACTTTTAAACCGCGAGGACTTTGACTCTCTTACAGCACGCCGAGTATTCAGGATGCCAACTCCAAAATGGTACTCTTCACTTGCTCGCAGAAGCCCGAAATTCTCCCAACCAAACACCTACAATAATGTGTGCAGGCACTGTGCGCTCCTAAATTGTAATGCACCTAAATGTAAAAAACTGATTACAAATTGGTTACTCACCTTATCATACGAGGCGACAGAAAATCTTCTGGAACATAAATCGCCCTACCTGTGAAACTGTTTGTAACAATAATGCCACCCGTACCAGTATTTACACACACTCGTACATTCACACATACACACTCGCAAACACACACACGCACACTTAACGTATTGCACAACCTTTATGTCATCATATCCACATAGGTTGATGTCTATTTAGTTATATGTTTTGTATTGTCTTTTTCTAAAATTTAAAATATCTTACCTATTGTTATTACGAGTTAGGATCAAATGTCTTACATACCATCAACTTGTGCTCTGAATCCCAAGATACAGGCTCTGTTGCCTAGTTTGGGAATCTTTGTTTATGTAATTTTTATGTAATGACTTTATTGGTAATAAACATTATTATTATTATTATTATTATAATGGTGGACGCTACAGGATTCGACTTTGAAAAGACGCAACAACACTTCAGCGATTTAAATATATATATATATATATATATATACATATACATATATATATATATATATATAAATGCCTTGAAACGGAAGCGCGTTACAGTAGAAATGACATTTAGTAAAAAAATAAAAAATAACGGTTAAGAAAAATATAAGTTATATTATATTTTTAAACGAAATAGTTTTTTTTTGTTAGATTTTTAAACTAGTAAATTGCCACAATATAATTATTATTATAAATTAAATGTTTAATATAACTGATCATAAACAATATATTTTTTTTTTACATATAGAATAATTTTCTTTTTGTACTGGCAATAAATTTGTATTAAAATGTGTGTCAAACTTTTAATAACTGGTACTGAAGCGCCTAGCGGGTAGATTAGATAATTTCTGTAATAACGATGACTTTTGGACGTAAGACACCTTAGTCCCCCCGTGACCATGATCACTGTAGTGTTCGAAACGTCGGGAAATTAAAAATCAAGTACAAACGCGATAGAATCGATAAAGTAGTTTTATTTCAAATTGTAATACTCGCATAAACATCAGAATCCATTAATATAATATGAAATATAATAATAATTACCGGCTAAGTGCTTACTGTCACATACATACATCCCGGTTGTTAGTATGGACAGTAGACGATAGAGCAGCAGTAGTGTGTAAGACGGACAGAAGGAATTTTTCATCCATCCACAGTTTTATTATATTTTCCTTATTTTAGCGCTTTAGTTTTGGCGGGTACGTGACTTATGTATATTTAATTTAATCATCATCTATGACAATGTCCAAGAAGTATTACTTCAAAGGCGTGAGCGATGTAAAAGTTCTTGAACTTCATACCTTTATTGTTTTTAATTAAAATACTCACGAGTCTATTGGATCGTAAGGACGTAAGCCATATGTAGGGTGCATCTCTGCGCGCTTAATTATTGCTTGTGTGTCGTACAGAAGGAAACCGCCGAATACTATGAGACCGCCGTACACGCTGAGCGAATATAAACCTAAAAAAAGACCAATTATAAGCACAAGAGCAATTATAAGCACTTAAAAATGCTTCTCTCTCTTTAATGTTTATACAAATATATTACATCCACACCGCGGATATTTTTCGTGGCGAATATATATGTGAGAAATAGCATTCACCGACATTACGAATTTAATAATCATGGCATTATATTAAACATTTTCCGTGTGATAGTAGAGTAACCGCAATTCACCACCCCCTCCTACTTGCCTATGGGTGCCATAAAAGACGATTAAGGAGCATATTATATAATATACAGGCAACATAGATTAAAGAATAGGGAAACTCGCATAGAATCCTATGCTCGTTTTACCGTGGTATGCTAGGTCAATTGCCCTCCCATTGTGAAGAAGGCCCAAAGCCAAGTGGGACTTATATGTTAAAAATCCCTTTAACAAACAGTGAAGATAGTAATGGTTCAATAGCCTTACTATTGTAAACAATAGACTTGACTCTCCCATTGCGAAGATGGCCCGAGGCCAACAAAGTTAACTTAAATGTTAAAAATGCAATTTTTTTTTAACACTTGTGAAAAACAGACTTGAAGCTCAGTTTTTTCTTATCAATGTGCTAGAATTATTTAGTTAATATACCTGCTCCAAGTGCAGTAGTCGGAGGCAGGAACATGCTAGCTAGGGAGGCGGCGAACACGGCGCCGAGTCCCATTGCAAGAGGCGCGCGCATATTCAAGAATTCACCAGACGGAGCACAAATGGCAATCGTACTTAATCCTCCTACCACACCGGCTGTGTACCTGACAATAAATAATATTTGAAATATAAAAACAATACTGCTAACCTACAATAATTCGACTGCACAGATGGCGTAGTGGTTAAGATACCGACCTTCCGTGCCAGTGCCGTGGGTTCGATTCCCACGCAGGACATTACTTTGTGTGATTAACAAAGTGTTGTTGTTGTTCTGAGTCTGGGTGTAATTTGTCTGCGTTAATTGCATGTTTGTAAAGTCCCCCGCAATACAAGGTTTATTTACTTAGTGCAGGGTGGTATAAAAAAATAAAAAAAAAAAATAACATATACTATGAGATACCATACCACTTATATTTACGTCGTATAGAATCAAAACCGCCAATCTGAACTTTGAATGAATGAAATAGATTCAAACGTAACAGATGATTGTGGAGATTTTGTACTGAACTGCTATGTTAATTGGCTTTTTGACACCATATTACAGAGTTTACAGACTTTGACCACAAACAGGAAATGCGGTTATTTTAAATTTTGAAGTGATCACTCATTATAAGAGGGTAAACCGCTTCGTAACGTAACGCGTAACGGCGCCAGGGTGTCTGGCTTCCCTTTCTCTCACGCATAGGGCAGCGGTAGGCAAACGCCTCCTCTCACACTAACCCACATCGCTACCCGTATTAAAATGTGATGTTATACAATTTATTTAATAAATGACCTTTCCTTACGTTATCATATTACTTAATATACATACAATTTAAGTAATAACTTAAGCTTTTCTAAATTAAACAATTTCAATATTAAATAGTTCAACTTAGATTAGTTTAAGTTATCACTTCTGTCGGGCGTCCCATGACGCAAACGTTTTTCTTTTTTTTAAATGACTCTAATCATAATTTCATTTCTGATAAATGTTGTGATTGTTGTGCCTGTTCTAATTCTATATGACTCATTAATTAGAATGAAAAAATTAAAACAGAATAAAATTTTTGGCGCCATAGTTGATACATTTATACAGGGTGCCGATTTTATTAGTAGAATAACTTAAACTAGGTGTAGGAATGACGCCATAAAAAACATTAAAGTTAGTTGCAGACTCCTAGCTCTGCCCAATCCCGAGATAAAGTGAATCAAAATAGTAGGTTTGTCACCGTACATTGGTACATTTCGACCCAGCTGTGCGGCGGTGAGCGCAGCGCGAGCGGGTCTATTTGCCTACTATAATAGTTCAGTGTCACACGCATGAGTATATACCTACATGAAATTTTTATAGTACAAGTGTATTGACCGCTTATCAGGATGGCAATTTAATCAAAACTTAGGTACTATTTTTTTACTGATTTAGATAGTGTATCATGGTCTGATACAAACCCTTCAAGGATTCTACTAATTAAATCGGCACCCTGTATATATTACATGTTAGTATTCACACATGTGGTGGCGAGCTGAGAATACTATGTGGAGCCAACCCCTACTTTCTCGTTGGAGTTATAATGCTAAGGGAGCACCGAGAGAATGGGTAGCAGTACTCACTTGAGAAACTCAAGTGTTCCTTAATAAAATGTCAATATTTTAATAACTAAAAAATTCCACTAAGCTGTATAGCTAAAAAGAATTTTAAAATACCATTTAAGGTTGAATTTCAAACTTGATTATAATTTTTTGCTAAATCGTTTGACTTAGCGAAAAATTATGATCAACAATTAGCCCTAGTGGAGATCAGTCACTTTCCTACAAGAATAGATATTATTATTTATTTTTACAGTACACTAATTAGAGTAATAAATATCCAAATAAAAAACTATTCCCATGTTATTTAAATGGGCAATCAAACATCACAATGGACCTCTTAACACCATGAAAGAAACTTTGCCAGATTTTTTTCATTATCCTGAATGATATTGCATGGTATCTAAAAAAGTATTTTTACTCGTTATTTTGTAGAGGCTTACCATGCAGCTCGAATGAGTACAGGACCGCCGAGGAAGCAGATAGGTGCAATAACAGCACCCATAATACCAGTATGTACGATCCATGCTAATTGTTTAGCTCCGAGTCCTGGTGTATAGTCCATGCTGCGAACCACCATGCCAGAGCCTATCATTAACCCGAGTGTCACTAGGATTGACTGAAACATGTTAAAACTTCTATCAGACTGAATTATAACACAGGGGTACATATTCAATCATCTTGTTGAGATGGAATGGAGATTTCACTAATTGATAGATTTTCACTGTGGAAAATGCAGACTTATTGGGTGACCTCCTAGATTTGCTCCTTATGCAGAAAAAAATTCACTAATTACGATTTTGAGTCCAAGTGTAATCTATTTCAACAATTGAGTATTTGTAATATTCTGCAACAATTTTGGTATCTGCCACCAATTAAATAAAAAAGAGATCACACTACACCTAAATTATTGATAATAAAGAGGTATTAATGCTATATTTATTATAAATAATTAACCCGATATTTTACTCACCATCCATCCATTTCTAGACACAAGTTGGAGAAGTGCAGGAGTCCTGAATACTGTAACGGCACTACCGGCTGTTATGACTAGAGAACCAGCTATGTAACCATATGTAGATTTTATGCGATCTTTGACATACTGTGGCCAGAGACTGAAATACGACACAGTAAAGTTCAATTAATATTATTAATTATATTTGCACATGGCTCAGTCATCTAGACACATTAGATTCGCTATTCACCTCTTAAAAACAAATATGTTATATATAGACTTCAGCCAGTTAGTTCCCCAGGTATTATCATATTAATATATTACAATTTCAAGAGAAAACTACCAAGCATTTCGTATCAAAAACTAGAGAATATATAAAACTGACATTTTATAGATATTAACTCTGAAAGGACACTTTAAGCATTCCCTAAAACTTAGAACATTATTATGGCGAATTCCAGCTCCATAATAGTACATATATGAGAAACTTATGTGTACTTACTGTGTTTCTGCTAATGTGCCAGGTTTAGTGCTTGTTCCATAGTAGCAGAGGGCTCCCAGACCTACAGCAGAGGCTCCTGCTAATGCACCTTTCCCCAAGCCAAATGCTTAAATATAAGAAATTTTTAATTCATAATCCCAATTTTCAATTATTTAAAAGCAATAATAATGGCAATATTATACACTAATACATAACAAATCCACAAAATAGATTTAAAAGATAAGATTAGCTGTGTATATATACATGCTACTATTACATCAATCTTAATGTTATACTTCAAGGTCTGTAAACAAAAACAAATTGTCTTACCATTAGGTCCTGCAGGGGCCATAAGTCTTTCCCATATCGTGGGTGTAGGACGAGAACCCACACGTGTTCTGGTTTCTCTGGCATAATTTCTGACTACATAATTTTTTGGTACATAACTTTGTGGCACTGGAGACCTGAGGTTGTGCGTGATATTGACCGTAGAGCGGCCTACACACATTCGGGACAACATGATGCAATCTAAAACTTAGTCCAAATATAAAATTGTAAAACAGTGAACGATAAGCATAAAAACCATATAATTCTTTAAATAAAAAATATAAGCCGAAAATGACTATCAAACCTCACAATATCAGTTGCACAATATTTACTGGAATTTAACTCACTAATAGAACTCAAGTTAATTAATTAAAATACTGTGTAGACACTGATTTACTATGGTTGTTTATCGATCGATTATGATAATGGACCCAATAAAAACTCCGTAGCGAATGTAGTCCCTCTTTTACAAATTTATAATGAAAAACAAATTCTATAATAGCGTAGTTGTTTTTATACTCTGAATTTATAGTTCCACAATTTTCTGGAAAGTTATTTTTAATCTGTGTCAATCTTATATTTAGGGTTGAGGTAGAGACACGAAAATAGTTTCGATAAAGTATCGCTACTGTTTTAGTGACCCTTTTTTTATTGCCGGTGGTGGCAAACGAGCAAGCAGCACACCTGATGGTAAGTGATACTGCTGCACATGGACCTTAGCAACACCAGGGGCACAGCGAGGCCGTTGCCTACCGTAAAGAAAGTACTCTCCTTAAACGTCGTTTGAAGAAGGACATGTCATAGCGCTTGGGAAACACAGCAGCTGGTAGTTCATTCCAGATCTTACACGCACGTGGGAGAAATGATCGCTGAAAACGTACAGTCGAGGACCGTATCGTTTCCAGGTAAATCGTTTTTTCGAGTTAGATCCTGTTTCGTGTCCTTTATATCAGCTTCGGTGGTTCAGGGTTTTATACTCTGAATTTATAGTGAAGTTATTTTTAATCTGTGTCAATCTTATATTTAGGGTTGGGGTAGGGACAGGAAAATAGTATCGTTAAACTGTTTAAGCGTAACTGTTTTAGTGTCCCTTTTTTCGTGTTAGATCCTGTTTCGTGTCGTGTGTGTATGCTATTGTGTTGTATAGTATGTGAGCATTGAAAGTTTAATTATGTACCGTACCGTAACTTAATACAGAGAAAATAGGTACTAAAGTGAAGTAAATGTGATATAACAGTGATTTACATATAGCAAAACTTTCGTATTCTATCAAAATTCTTAAAAATACCATTAATTGCGGAGACAATTTCACTTATTGAGTGACTATTACTGTAAATTAAGTTATAATTTATAAATAAAGATTTAGTGTAAAAATCTCTATAGTCACGTAATAAAATTTCCTAATGGAGTTCTCCTTCATTTTATAGAATTGAGAAAGCACATGAAGTTTTAGTGGAAAAGGAAAAGTTTTATGTGGTGGTCTTTTTATATTATAATCTTAGTGTTATAACAAGTTATATTAAGTAATTTTGTTGCCATTTTACGTTATTGATACGCGAGAAAGTAATTAGGTGTAGTGAATATAATATAACAATGCTTTACATATGTTTTTGTTTTCCACTAATGCTAGGGCCGCACCTGCGTGTATCGTTCCGAAGTAATATGTGGCGAAGCTTCGTACGTTTTGTACACTAGAATGTTATCGCGATAATACTGTGGCTATATTAGCGACTTCGGTATTTTACACGAAGTATCGTGCAATAATTAAAGATGGCCGAAATCGTTTTCATGCACTTAACTATGGATGACAAATTGCCTTGCTTTTACAGCTATATTATGCTAATAATTACATAATAACCTTTTTGAATCCTTTCATGGGTTCAGCTTCATAATGGTGTAAAAATTCTAACACCATTTCATCACTCCACTCCATATTTATTGATTAACTGGAGATCCTCGAACGCGTCTAAAAACATCGAAAATTTCCGCTGAAATGAAAAACGCTAGTCTGACCACGCTGGCACGCTAAATCCCTTTGACTTATCGCCACCCAAGCGATAACGCACACGAAGTCCGAATGTTCGTGACGATAGCCAATAATGACCGGTCACATCTGCGTATATCGTCTCATTGCACGAGGCTTCGTGACGATGCACGCAGGTGCGGCCCTAGCATAAGATTTCAAAAAATGCCTTTAACAGTATGGCCATGGCACTGTTGAAAGCGACGATTTGACTTACTGACGGACGATGCCTTTAAATAAAGTTAATTTATAAATAACAATTTGGCTTAAAGGATTTGGCTTAAAAAAAAGAAAGCACTTAGCACAAGCACATGGTTAAAAACTGTCATTAGTGTCAGGGCTGCCGTAAAGTCGTATCTCACGTGGATGGACAACCAACGTAATATATACTTATTTACTTACTACTATTGAATGATATTATGATTGAGGGTTCGAGGTCGAAGCCAGTGCATGGATCTAACCAGTAGCTAATGTTAAACCAGTTAATCTATCTGCTGGTAGTTAACTTAATCGAAAAAAGTTTGTATCTATCACCTTAACTATGAAGCGTAAAGGTATCCCTCAATCTCCAGTGCCCATGGAAGCTTCAGACAATTCAGGTTCGTTGTGTATTTGTATGTTTTTTATTGATGTTTGTATAATATTCCTGTGTACCTACCATAATATACAGAATGAATTATTTTATACTAGCTGGCAGCTTACCACATACAATAATGTACTATACACCTTATTACATACCATGTCATAGACACAACATGTACTTAAGTGATTGGTATAATTGCACAAATAATATATAAACACTGCATGTGTAAAATCTTGAAGATCTCTGGGTCCAGAGCTTGTGCATGTATGATTATTGGTAGCTCCAAATATTATAGCTTAATGAGAGGAAAGGTAATTGTAAAGAAATTTATAATGTTACCCTTACATATAATTTCTTTGACCTCTATCTTAGGCATCTTTATATGTTACCTAGAATTATGCTTTTATTGTTGGACTAAGTACTGTTATAGAAATAAGCCTATTACCACTCTGGTTGGATAAGATGTAGGGTTTTATTTCAAAGTTTACCATTTCTCGTTGTGATTTACTCTTGTGTCGCTTAATTGGTTTTTATGGTACTCGTAGGAAACTAAGTTGTGGGAATATTGTATTATTACTCTGTCACTGCACAGATAGATACTCAAAATCTAGGAATAGATAGATAAACATATAGGTTAATAATCATTTTAAGGTTATTAATAATTGTATTTTTATATTCTCATAATTCCAAGGTATGAAATATATGTTATATTTTGTATTATATATATATATCTATTATTAGATTCAGAAGAAGAGCTGAGCCCAGAAACTCACAAAAAATCTTTACAAAAACTCAAAAAGATAGATCCTGATTTTTACACTTTTTTGGAAGAAAATGATGAGAATCTATTGAATTTCGATGTTGACTCTGGTGATGATGATGATAGTGGATCAATTAAAAATGATAATGATGACAATGATAGTGGAAATGATGATGATAAATTGCATAAGCCTGGACCACTACAGGGCGATAGTGATGACAGTGATTTTGAGGTAAGTTAATGTATCTGTTGCACAATTATATGGTATTATAAACTATATATAAAATTCTATATATACTGAATAACTAAAGAAGTTATGGAAATATTGGTTAGATCCATACTCTAGGATGCACTCTTTAAGATCAAGGTGTAAATCTATACATTTTAATTGTGATATTAACACATAATTGCACTCTCACAAATTTAGTAATAAGACATATGTAAATTTAAATAAAAATATATGCCAGGATGAGGATGCAAAACCAGTTCATGGTAAAATAACACTCAAAATGGTGGCTCAATGGCAAGCAGAATTGCAGAGTGAAAGTAAAGTGAAACTGACAACGATAAGCACAGTTATTAAGGCGTTTAATGCAGCTATGTTAAGGGCCACCAGTGAGGATGGCACTACGTCAGAGGGGGAATACAAAGTAGAAGGTAAAAGGCTTCATAATTACATTTAAAAATTGTTAACCTAATATTATATTGCATAACAAAGAAGGTGTAACTCCTATTTAATTTTATTATTTGTAAAGCTATCTGTATCATCATCACAGCCTATTTATGTCCCAATTTTGGGCTCGGGACTCCTCCGTAATGGGAAGGAAAGTAACTTACTATACCATGCTGATCAGACGTGTTGGTTTTGTTTCTAGTTTTCCTTTTCTCGCATAGATGTTATATGCGTTTTATATCCCTTAATCGTCTCATACAATCATCCACGGGCATGATAGGGTAGGGGGCATGATGAATTGTCTTCTTACACCGTCTCCACACGGATAGATAGCTATCTGTATAGATTAGAATTAATATTATGTATAGGGGGGCATAGTCCGGAGCGTGCTCGTTCGCGTCCCCTGCCAGTCTAATTAGACTGCTAATCCGGCTCGAAATGCGTACCGCAATGCGGGTTAGGGCGTCCCCCGGAGGCGACGCGTACCGACCCGCCCCCGTCGGTACGAACATCGGCAGTTGCGGCGATGGGGGCCGCCACCCATCACGCCTTGCCCAGTTAGGCGAGTCGAGGAGAACGGAGTGCCGGGTGGGCACGTGGAATGTAAGAGGTTGTGTGGAAGGTAAGTTGCACGAGCTGATATCCGTCATGGCGGACAAACAGCTAGACGTGCTCTGTGTAACAGAGACCAAGCGAAGGGGCAGCGACGCCTGCGATCTTCCTGGTGGCGGGATGGCTCTGTGGTCTGGTGTACCACAGAGCGATCGAGCCAGCATGGGGGTAGGAGTGCTGTTGTCCTCTCGCTTGGCCTCAGGTGTGAAGGATTACGGAATGTATGATCCCAGACTTCTCTGGGTCCGTATAAAACTAGGTGTCACCAAGGTATTCATGGTTGTAGCATATGCTCCCGTAGGATCCTCGGTGGCATCAGACCTAGAGAAGTTTTGGGTCAATGTTAGGGAAGTTCTGGATATGGCAGAAACCAGTGAACGCGTGATTGTATGCGGAGATTTGAACGGATGGGTGGGGACCAAGCGTCCCGACTATGAGGACGTACTTGGTCCATTTGGTGATAAGAGAGTGAACGACGCAGGTAGGCTCATAGCGGATGTATGCATGGAAAGAAACCTTATTGTGTCAAACACATTTTTCCAACATAAGGACATCCATATGTATACATGGAGAAGGAATGAACAGAAAAGCATAATAGATTTAATTTTGGTAGACAGTCGCCTCCGAAGCAAAATATTGGACGCAAGAGCCTACAGGGGCCCCACAGTCGACACGGACCACTATCTCGTTATTGCGAGATTTAGTGGTCTGTTCAGAAAGTGGAGGCACTGGCGAGAGCGTGTCCACTTCGGAGGGCTTGAAAGAATAAAGGTTGAAAGGTTGCAAGAAGAGTGTGTAAGAGAAAAGTATGCAGAGGGTGTCCGAGAACGGCTGACGATGGCAAGCCAGCCGCAATCGGACATTGAAGAATGCTGGAGAGTATTGAAAGAGAGTATGATAGATACAGCGAAAGAAGTATGCGGAAGTTCAAAGAAGCATAGAAAAACAAATGGTGATGCATGGTGGGATGCGGAAGTGGCAGCTTCCGTAGAGCAAAAGAAGAAAGCGTGGCTGGACTATGTCTCTTCTTTGAATCTGAATGACAGTATGACTGAACAGAAGAAAGAAATATATCGGCAATGTAAGAATGACACCAAGGCCTTAGTGAAAGAGAAACGTGATAGAGCAAGTATGAGTGCAGAAGATAGGCTGACTAAAAACTTCGAGGGTAACACCAAACTCTTTTGGAGGGAGGTGAAGAAGTCTCGGGGTGGTCAGCCTTCAGAATGAATAAAATAAGGTCTAAAGGTGGAGACATTCTTACACAAACACAAGACGTGTTAAGCCGATGGAGTGAATATTTTGGCGATATATATGCGGATGCTACGGTTGGCGCCGGTGTTGGATGTGGTTTAGTAGATCAACATTCGACAACGGCGTCCTCCGATGGCATCAGTATGGATGAAGTTGAATGGGCGATAAGAAGTTTGAAAAATGGTAAGGCAGCGGGCATTGATATGATGTCTGCCGAGATGATCAAGCTCGGTGGCTCTTGTGTCTGGGAGGCGTTCCTGTTGCTCCTCAATTTATGTTGGAGCTCGGGAATGGTTCCCAGGGACTGGAATAGCGCAGTCATCGTGCCTTTGTTTAAAAACAAGGGTTTACGTTATGACTGCGCAAATTACAGAGCCATAAGCTTGACCAGTTTGGCAGCAAAAGTGTATGGAAAAATTATTGAAAGGAGAATGAGGATGGTGTCCGAGGGTTTACTGTGTGAGACACAAGGAGGTTTCAGGAGTGGAAGGGGATGCATGGATCAAGTGTTCTCTCTGCGCAACATTGTGGAGAAGCATCTGGCTCTAGGTCAGAGGGTTTTCTGCAGTTTTGTGGATCTGGAGAGAGCATTTGACACGGTTGTACGAAAGGAACTTTGGGACATTTTACCGGAGTATGGTATTAACGGTAAACTGCTACGGGCTGTGCAGTCCAGTTACATGGGCTGTAGAGCCTGTGTGCGGCTGGATGATGGAATGTCGCCTTGGTTTGACGTCAATATCGGCGTTAAGCAGGGGTGCGTTCTGTCAGCCAGGCTGTTTATCATATATCTGGATAAATGTCTCCAAAGATTGAACGATATGAATGTGGGAGTCCAGATGGGCGACTCAGTGGTCACTGCTCTGCTTTATGCAGATGATGCAGTCCTGCTGGCACAGTCAGCGACTGACCTGCAGACCCTAGTCGACACAATGACAGAAGATTGTAAGAAAAGGGGTCTACGCGTGAATGTGAGCAAAACCAAAATAATGGTCTTTGAAAGAGATAAAACTAGAACAGATGTAAGAGTAACAATAGGTAATGATGTACTAGAGCAAGTGGATGAATTTGTATATCTTGGATGTGGATTTAGCCGAGATGGAAGGTACACCACTGATATAGAGCGAAGAGTGAATGCGGGAAATAGAGTGAACGGAGCGTTGGGGCAACTTTTCGGCAGCCACCACCTCAGCCAGAAGGCACGTGTAGCAATACATAACGCAGTGCTTGTCCCAACATTACTGTATGGAAGCGAGAGTTGGGTATGCAGAAAAGAGTATGATAGTAAAATTAATGCGGTCGAAATGCGATCTCTGCGGAAAATCTGTGGAGTTAGGCTGACCGACCGCATTCGTAACGACGACGTAAGAGAGCGAGTAGGTATGAAAGAGAGTATTGGTGTAAAGATGCGAAAGGGAATGCTCCGATGGTTCGGACATGTGGAAAGAATGCCGAACGAACGCCTGGTTAAGAAGATATACAATGCGAAAGTGGAAGGATGTAGGTACCGAGGGAGACCGAGACTAACCTACCTAGACCAGATCGGTCATGTACTGAAGGAAGGTGGAGTCAAGAGTCTCCGAAACCGGCGAGCGTGTATGAAGAGAATTATGAATGTTGAGGAAGCGAGTGAAGTATGCAGAGATAGAGTTCTCTGGCACTCTGTTCTCTCTGCCTACCCTGCAAGGGATATGGCGTGATGATATGTATGTATTATGTATAGATATTTGTATTAATATTATAAAGCTCAAGAGTTTGTTTGGTTGAATGTGCTAATCTTAGGAACTAGTTGGAAAAATTGTTCTGGTGTTGGTTAGACCATTTATTGAGGGAGGATATAGGATATATAGCATTACACTTTGTCTAATAGGGCCAAGCTTCAATGACAATTATTGCAAAAATGGAGAAGTTTACTTCTTTTGAGAGTTTCCATTGTGAGTGTTATAGGTTCTAGGTGACTATGACCCACTCTCTCGCCTTGATATGCAAAAGACATGAAGTTGTGCACATCAGTTAGTACCATATAAGTCAAATTATAGTAACATTTTAAATAAATTAGTTAAATTGATTAGACAATACTACTACTATTTACTGAACACAGTAGTGCTTATTATAAAGAATTATCCAATTAGCAAAAGATGCTAGAGAATTTTTTGTTCAATACAAGATTTGAGGATTTGATTCAGACATGACAATGGTCTATCGTTACTTATAGTTTCGTAGTTTCAACACTAATCAGGTATTTGATACTAAAATTGACATTTTAAATTTGCATTCATGAGAGGAGTGTTATAACATTTTAATTGTTCATGTTATATTTTTTTTTAGGTTCGTCTGTTTTCAATGCAGTGATACAGATGTGTGTTTTATACTTGCCTGATGCTGTAAGGAAATATTTAGGCATGGAAAAATCAGGCAAGGATCCACAGAAGTGCAAGCATTTCATTAAAATTAAAAATCACTTAATTGGATACCTTAATGATTTACTGAAACTCTTGAGTGGAATTACTTCAGATAATATATTAACTGTATTACTCAAACATTTGCATCAGATGTCTAATTATGTGGCATGCTTTATAAGAATTGCTAAACAATCTCTTAAAAAATTACTCACTTTTTGGAGCACTGGTGAAGAGACTGTAAGAGTATTATCTTTCCTTTGCATCCTAAGAATAACAAGAAATCAACAAACTACACTACTTGATACAGTGCTAAAAGCAATGTACTTAACATATGTTAAAAATTGTAAATTTGTCAGCCCATCTACTTGGCCAGGTATTAACTTCATGCGAAGGTCTTTAGTTGAAATGTTTACCTTGGATCTAAATGTTTCATATCAGCATGTATTTCTATATATACGACAATTAGCTATACACTTGCGAAATGCTATTGTTGTCCAGAAAATTGAGAATAGACAGGCAGTTTATAACTGGCAGTATGTGAACTCATTACATTTGTGGGCCGATCTGTTAGGAACCACATCAAATAAAGCTCAATTACAGCCATTGATTTATCCTCTTGTGATGATTATAACAAACACAATAAAATTGGTACCAACACATCAATATTACCCTTTGAGGTTCCACTGTGTTGAAATATTGATAACTTTGTCAAAAGAGTCCAACACTTTTGTGCCAATTTTACCGTTCCTTGTTGAGGTAAATATTTTGGATTAAATTTCTTGTTTCATATATTTCACTATTGTTGATTCTTTAAAAAAAAATGGAATTTATTTTCAGGTACTAACAAGCTATGATTTCAATAAGAAACATAAAAAAGTTTCAATGAAGCCTCTAGATTTTTCCTGTATACTTAGATTGGCTAAGTCTCAACTTGCTGAAAATGGATTTAAAGATTCTGTTATAGAGAGAGTGTATAGCTTAATGTTGGAGTATACTGCCAATCAGTCACATTCAATTGCATTTCCAGATGTTACATTATTGGCTGTAATGCAGGTAAGCATTTTCTTTTTATTACTAAACATCAATTATATTTAGGAATGTGTATGTATAAGAATCCCCATGTGATACGAATACAATATACCATGGAAGACCTAACAGTTGGCGAAAGGTTTACTAGGAGAATGGCAGCAGTACTCTCTTCTGGGAAATGTATAACACATTTCTATAATCATCAATCCACATGCCTAATGTGGTTATGGCAAAAATCTCACTAAAGATGATGCACTTGGTGGCCTTCTATGAGGAATGTCTACGTCCAGCAGGACAGCAAAATCCTGAAGGCTGATGAAATCTACAAATTAAAATGTTTACGTGACTATTGTATATAAATATAATAAAACAGCAATTGATAAAGTCAATAAAATGTCAAATATACATTAAATCTGGGACATTTGAAAGAGGACGAAATGTTAAGTAGATAGCCAAACACACAAAGGGATCCTAGTATTGCAGGGGCTTTTCAAAGGTGTAATTAACAGTCACAAATTACACCCACTTGGAACAAGAATATGTAAGCTGCACAATGGTGTTGCGTGAGAACCGAACTCACGACAGTAGCACAGTATGTTGGTACCTCAAAGCCCATGCTGTTTGTAGAGTCACTCATTTAAGCTTTATGTAGAGTGTTCTGTTCTATCCATCCAGAGCTGTATTAATTTCATATTGTTTTTAAAGGGAAGGAGAATTTACATTGGGACTTACATTTATTTTTTAATACATTTACAATAAACCGATAGATAAGTGAGATCAAACCGTATGCAGCAGCTAATATGTATAGTTTCTAATTTTCTAGATTTATTAAAAAAATCACAAAAAACTATTTAATTGTTACAGATTAAACAATTCCTTAAAACGTGTTCAGTGTCGAATTACACGAAAAAAATGCGTCAATTGCTTGATAAACTTGAAGAGAACGCGAAGTTCATTGAACGTGAAAGAGCTAAGGTTAGTTTCTCATTAGGTGAAGAAAAACTAATTTCAGCTTGGGAAACAAGTATCAGAACTAAAGGAACACCTCTGTTAGTATTCTATGAAAATTGGAGTAAGATAAACAAAATACAAAAACGTAAAAAGGTAACAAATAATGATGAGTTAGCTGGTGAACTACCTAAGATAAAAAGACCGAAGCTATCTGCAGATGCCCAAAATTCGAAAGCAGAGCATAAAGGGCCATTAGTGCTTTTCCCATCGGATGATGAAGATGATAATGGACATTTTAAAACAGAAGAGAATGATGATATTCCAGCTCCTAAGACTCAGAAACCCAAAAAGAAATTAAATAAAAAGTCACGTAAAACCATAGTTACTGAAAATGACGACGATATTGTTCATGAAGATAAAGATGACATTGTACAAGAGTTAAGTGTTAGTGACTGGTAATAAAGTGCTAATTGTGATAAATGTGTTTTTATTAATATTTGCCTTTATATATAAATCATAGAATTAATAGTAATAAAAATATAAAGAATATAATTACATATGTATTAAGTGCATATAAGTAAGCATTCCCCGTGTGGCGACGGGATAGAATACAAGTGTCGCCACCCGTGCTTGCCCGTGGGAGTCGTAAAAATTGGCTAAGGGTTCACCAGGGATGTGGGCGGCAGCACTCTCCTGGGAAATGTAAAACATATCACTGCGATCGCCAACCCGCCTGCCAAGCGTAGCGATTACGGTATTATTCTTATGATGAGCAGAAAAGAAATGGCTCCCAGTCACGGCAGCTCCAGTAACCTACGGGCTCATTTCGGTTCGGGTCTAGTAGTGATGGAGCGGGGCGTGCGAAGAATCTGGCAGCGATCCGGCTACCAATCAAAACGACCCTTCGCCCTTGGAACACACACACAACATAAGTGGTAGGATCACGCCGTTGACAATTCTCTGTCTACAGCCGTGGGCCGGTCCGTCCGGGGTAGTACCACACTCTCGAAGATCGACGTCTGAGTAATAGCAATGTGCTATTGTGCTTCGTTCGGTGAGTGAGAGAGCCGGAACCCCAACTGGGTGGGTTTAAGGATTGTAATGGTAGGCATCGGCCGAACTATGCCCTTGGTATAGCAAAGCTCCATGGGCAGCAGTGACACCATCAGGTGTGCTGCTTGCTCGTTTGCCACCATAAGCAATAAAAAAGAAAAATAACCATTCAGACACTCAGGACCGACGAGTAGGTCATCGAGCTGGAAGAGGAATTGTGGGCATTGTAAGATTATCAGAAGTGCGAAGAGAGGGCGAGGGCACGATAATCCTCCGGTCTGGAAATTTGCTCATCCGGGAGGGAGATCACCCGTCCCAAGGCGGTATAGGGTTTATTTTTCGCAGGTCTCTCGTAGGTAACGTAAGAGGTATGTTTTGAAGGCCATACACGCGTCCAAAACCCGCTTCACTGTAGTTATGGGGGACTTTAAGGCGAAACTAGGCAAAGGGAGTGATGATGAGTTGAGGGTGGGGAAACATGGATATGGACAGAGAAACCAGAGGGGCCAGAAACTGGCTGATTTTCTGGAGAAGAAAAGCCTCTTTATGATGAATTCCTTCTTTAGGAAGCAGCCGCAAAGGAAATGGACCTGGGTTAGCCCCGATAGTTCAACAAAAATGAGATAGACTTCATCTTGTCGGACAGATGACAGATGTTCAATGATGTCTCTGTGATCAGCAGGATTAAAATTGAGATCGAATAGTACGAGGCACATTACATATCCATGCAAAAGTCGGTCACGCTGCGATTCTCGAAATTGTCGATCATTATATTTATTTACCTTGGACAAACAGTCCAGTTAGTTAGATCCAATTTCGAGAAAGAGGTCAGCCAAAGAATCCAACTCGGTTGGGCAGCGTTCAGGGAACTTAAGAGGATCTTCTCATCCAACATACCTCAATGTCTAAAAACACAGGTCTACGACCAGTGTGTGTTACCAGTGATAACTTACGGCACGGAAACGTGGTCCCTAAATGTAGGTCTCGTAACCAAGCTCAAAGTCGCTCAGCGTGCTATGGAGCGAGCTATGCTCGGGATTTCTCTGCGAGATAAAATTCAAAATACGGAAATCCGCAGAAGAACGAGTGTAACCGACATAGCACGAAGAATTAGCACGCTGAAGTGGCAATGTGCAGGTCACATCGCTCGAAGTGCCGACAATCGCTGGGGAATAAAGGTTCTAGAGTGGCGACCACGTACCGGACGACGCAGTGTAGGACGCAAACTAGGTGGACAGACGACCTGGTGAAGGTTGCTGGGCACAGGACCACACTCTGTGGCGTAAAATGAGGAAGTCCTACGTCCAGCAGTAGACGGCGATAGACTGAAATGGTGATGGATGATGAAGTAAGCATTGCAGCGTCAAGAATGCTATGCGAACTTAGGTATACAGTGATCTTGCTCTCTAATTCCTCTGAGTTGTGGTTACTTATAGTACCTATACTGTTGCAAAAACTTATTTCTGACAATAATAACTACGAATGCCCATATGGCGTAGTAGTTAAGATACCGGTACGGTACGGTAGTACCAAGTGTCGCGGGTTCGATTTCCACGCCGGGCAATACTTTAATTTGTATCCGTTTATAGTATTTAAAGTTATATAAGCAAAAGTTCTGTGTCGTATAAGGGTTAGTTCATTAGTACAACCTATAGTCTTAAAACAAAAGAATGGCTTCGTTAAAGACCAAATGAAATCGATAATAATAGGTGGCCAAAATAAACCTTTCGACACCATAAATTAATTTATATCGTCATAAATATCCCGAAGTATAATTTTACTATTCTTATAACCATGACGTCCATGACTGACATAACTTGGGGTTTTTTTTGTATGAAGTAAGAAAAAGTGCGCGGTCCCATACTTTCTCGTGGGTATTGTAAAAGACTACTAATTTGTTCTAGTAACTAGGCAGAAGCAAAATTTCATCAAAACTCAACGATTTATGTGTGTTTTTTAATTAGAGCAACTCGAAAACATTTTATCGCTTAACAAATGAATATATATCTGTCACACTATGTTATTGTACATAATAATTGCTAAAAATGTATTTATCGTATCAGCTGATTTCTTGATCTTTTGAATAAGCTAATAATTGAATACGTATACGAAATTTCGTATATGTGACGTTCTTCTTTTTTATCGACAATCACTTGTCTTCTCCGCAAAAAAAATAAATATATTGCTCCTAAATACTAAATTTCTTATTTTTTTATTTATAAAAATACACTTGACAATGCAATAAGTATAATATCCTCAAAAGTAGATTTTAATTATTAATATTTTTTACAAAATTAGTGTGACATAGTATACAGAAAGCGTGACGGAGGTGTTTTACATACAAATAAAGTGTGTCTCTCTATGACCACTAATGTAAACAAATTGCTCTCGTAAAAAAAAAATACATCAAAAGTTTCTATCCAAAAACATTTACTGAACTACTTGACCTTTGTTATTAAATTAATAAGAAGAAATAATTTTTAATGTTTCTATTATTAAATAAAAAAAATATTTTATTGGCTGTCTCCTCACGTGTATGACTTTTGTTGCTACCTTCTGTCACTCATTTCATGGTGCAAAATAATGTGCGTTAGGAATTTTGGCCTTGGTCACTAGACAACACAACAGCCCCACTCCACCCCGGACCCACGGTATGCGTCCCTACGCCCCGGAAATACCAGTCAGTCACTCGCAAACAGTAAAAGGAGGTGCGTGTGTTTATTTAGCGACCGCTCTGTCACGTAAGTTACTACTTTCAAATGTTATTGTAATTTCTGTGTTTTAATATTATTGTATTGATTCCTGATAAGTATTTCATATATGCCCAGTTTTATGCGTAAATTATAATTAGGAAAATGCTGAGAGTCTCGAACACTACTATTTTACACCTCTGTCACAAAAATGTGACGGAGTGGTATAACTTGTGACGAAGTGGTCATTTTTGCTTGGAACTTAGAGCCTTAGTTAATATTCATAATAGATGTTGATGATTATATCGGATGTTGGTTATTATATCGTCGATTATTTTCTTAGTTTAAGGTGTTACCATCAGTTAAATGGAAAAATGGCATTATCTGCGGCTGAATGACAGCGACGGTGTCGTGAAAAAAGGAAACTTAACGCTGAAATCGTTGCAGAAGTGAAACGTAAAGATTTAGAAAAATATCATGTTCGTAAAAAGTTGGTTAAAGATATGACACCAAAAGAGCATAAAAAATAAAGAGACAATGGCAGATTAGAAATAAGAAGAGAAGAGAACGACAGAAAGCTTTGCAGAACTTTTTGATGAACACTCCAGCTTCAACACCACCTCTTTCAAGTCCCAGACTACTTCCATTAAGTCCTAGATCTCGTTCACTGACTCCACCTTCGTCTACTGCCAGTGCAAGCGGAAGAAAATAAGTTAGACGGGATAGATCACGACTTTTTAGACAAAATATTTCACTTTAAGACCAAATACAAGAATTACTAAGAAAAGTACAGAAATACAAGAAAAGACTTCAGCAAAAGAAAAAGAAAGAAAATAAAGTGCATAATACAACCTATAGTGAAAAGGAAAATGAACATGGCGAAGAAGAAAACAGAAAATATACTATTTTATCAAATACCATTAAGAAACATTACAAGGACACAAAAGACCACAAAAAAAACGCTATATCAAAAGTATACTTGAAAACCCAACAATTCAACGTTCCGGACTAAAACTTCAGCTGGCAAAAGAAACCATGGGAATTAAGAGAGTGACGAAGTATAGTTCCGTCTTACCAAAAAATACTATATTAAAACAAAAAATTCATGATTTTTATCTCAGTTCTTGTTGATAATACTGGAAAATTATTTAAATTGTTAGAATCTGATGTGTCGGATGTGATGTTTGAAAATTTGTTACAAATTATTCCACCTCCTAAGGTAGTTAAAAGAGGAAGACGCGTGTTTTACGAATACGATCAACCAATAGAAGTTTTTGAAAATAGAGTAAGTGAAAAGATATTGTGAAACTAAATTAATATCCACCAAAGAATGGATACCAATCAAAAGACTAGACTAGTAATATTTTAAGGAAATATTATAATTTGTTATTGTTTTCTAAAATTAAAAATTGTTATAAGGTTAACGCGGGTAAACATTATTTACCACTCCGCCACTTCGTTTACCACTTTGTCACAATTTTGTCCCCCTTATAATTGAAGTTCAAAGTAATGTATGAACCACTTTATTGGTAATATTTACCAAAATAACGTGTTCTAGTATTACATGCTAGACAATAAAGGTGTTCACTAGATTTTCAAGTTACTTTATTGGGTGACTTTCATAATATTAAATAGTATTTTGTCTTACAAATCAAAAATGTGACAGAGTGGTATTGGATATATTTTTTTAAATGTTTATTTTAATAATTCCGTCCAATGGAGCTAGGTAAAAATAAATGTTTATATTCTTGATAAGAAAGTAATAAGAAACTGAAGATCTGATTTTAAATGAGAAATAAAAAAAATAAACATTTCTGTGACTGAGGTGTTATTTTTTTGATACCATTCCTACTAAATTTGAAATAAAATAAAAATTACAAGTAATACTTCGATGCATTATATGTTTTTGAAATCTACAATAACGAGGCAATAATTTAAATCACATTTTACTAAACAAATCACATTTTTACTTTTTTAACAAATATAAAAATTTGCCGGTCAGATTGTTGGTAAAAAAGAAGAATGTCCCATATATGATAACTGTTGCGCAGCTGCCTCGTCGGGAACCAACCTTTAATGATGCAATACTTACAATTCCTTAGAATAATAACAATAATATGATTATGTTATTATTTTAAGTGCAATGGATTAACACAAAAAAAAGTGTCTGTGATCTTGAGCGAGTTTCCAACACACAGAGTGTTGATTCTCATCCTCATGCACCTATACTGGTTTTCCTATAACTTTTGACTTATCTATAGGGTTTCTTTGTGAAAGCTAACCTCTATCCATCCAATTCCTAAACATATTAATCTGATATTGTTTAAAGTATTATCTATGCAATAATAGTTGCTTTTGTTTTATTATTTGTTACCCAAATTCACTAAGTTTTCTAAATGATTAATAGATATTTTTTTAATTAATAAATAGATTTAATTATACTTGCGTGTACTTTCTTTCCTCGCTTATAAGGCTTATTATGAACAGTATGAGTAACGTAAGCAGTGAGATATATACAGAAGACAATCAAAGGTCACTATTATTTGGTCAGATTGATATTGTAGGCCCATTTCATTTTTATCGCAAAAGATATTTTTGTCCAATAGTGGGGATTATAACTATGTAAATACTATATAAGGAAAAAGTTTAATTTACGTTACAGCTAATTTTCCAAATAAATTTCTTAGGGGCCGTTCATAAATTACGTAAGGCATTTTGAAGAATGATTTGGCCAGTACCGTAAGACATTACAAGGTTGCAACTACTCGCTCCCCCTGCCCCGTAATAAGAATTTTTGTAAGAAAAGGCCCTATTGATCAAATATAACTCCGTTTATTCTAAAAATATCTTTTATTACAATCTTCTTACTATCTATACTATATACTAGTAGGTATCATTAACTCACTGCAATAACATGAATCTTATTAATCTATTACAGTTTTGACCAAAATTAGTAATTTTCAATTTAATATCTTACGTTATGGTTTACTACCCATCCCTGCCTCTAGTAAGAAGTCAGGGGAGTAGCTACCGCCGTATCTGCCGTGTCAATTATACGGGAGTCACGGGGGCCCTCGAAGTGTTTGTAAAATTTTTGGAAACAATGACAGATAGATAATAAGCAAATATTTTGTTTGTGAGAAATCTTTACCCTTCATAAGGGCCCCCCAGACAAGTTTTTATACGGGACCTCGCCAAGGCACGGTATGCCACTGTAAGAAGTTATAATATTCAGTCAACACCCTATAAAACGCCTTACAAAATTTATGAATGGCCGCTCAGTAGCTTAGCAATTTTATAACTCCTACGGGAAAGTAAGGGGTGGTGATTAATTGCGTTTTTAACTCATTACTACTTAATTAGATATGAAGTGATTAATCTACTATATTGTATTAGTTATATATATATATATATATATATGAGGCGTTTCACGTGAAAGCGGCCACCCGGCCCGGTCAGAATTGGTTGGGACCAAATGGGCCCTATGCGGGCTCAAAATGTTCGTAATAACGTAAACTTTCGAAATCTGAGTGGTGATTTTCAAAAAAAAAGATGGCTGACCCAATATGGCGGCCGGAAATGACCACCGTCGCGGGTCGTTTTCAACAGTTTTTTGCAAAATGGTTAAAACGACTAGGATCGGCTCGCCCGTGGATACTCGGGAGTTTTCCGGGTCGCTGAATAAGAATCCGTCTTCAGATTTTCGAAATCCAAGATGGCGGACCAGGTATGGGTCACGTGACCGGCCATATTTCTGAAATCTGGCTAAAACGACTAGGATCGTCTCGCCCGTGGGTACTCGGGGGGTTTTCGAGGTCGCTGAACAAGAATCCACCCTCAGATTTACGAAATCCAAGATGGCGGACCCTCTATGGGTCACGTGACCCCGGTTAACTTACAAAATCGCGCCGAACGACTCTGATTGTCCCGTAAATATCGATAGTCGATAATCTATCCAAAGAATTTCGATAGATACATGGAATCATTTTCGTTTCATTACCCATTGCTTCTTCGAAATTAAAAGCTCGCCGCGTTTTACAGGGTTGAGACTGTCTTCATGTTTAGTGATTACCCCCCACATTACTTTTTTGTATTTTTACATTTTTGCTTCTTTTTTCTATATAATTCTTCTATAATTAAACTATCTATAATTAATATATCAATTTTTTAGTCTGTATATTGTACGACTGCCACGACGTCCTTAGCGCCTGAGTACCTGAACACCTTCAAGGTCTGGTCGGACTACTCTGGTATGGACTGGATCGACTATAAACGCATACGAACTTTGAACTTAGCCAGATTCCAGAAATATGGCCAGTCACGTGACCCATATCGGGTCTGCCATCTTGGAATTCGAAAATCTGAGGACGGATTCTTGTTCAGCGACCCCGACAACCCCCGAGTACCCACGGGCGAGCCGATCCTAGTCGTTTTAGCCAGATTCCAGAAATCTGGCCCGTCACGTGACCCATACCTGGTCCGCCATCTTGGATTTCGAAAATCTGAAGACGGATTCTTATTCAGCGACCCCGAAAACCCCCGAGTATCCACGGGCGAGCCGATCCTAGTCGTTTTAACCATTTTGCAAAAAACTGTTGAAAACGACCCGCGACGGTGGTCATTTCCGGCCGCCATATTGGGTCAGCCATCTTTTTTTTTGAAAATCACCACTCAGATTTCGAAAGTTTACGTTATTACGAACATTTTGAGCCCGCATAGGGCCCATTTGGTCCCAACCAATTCTGGCCGGGCCGGGTGGCCGCTTTCACGTGAAACGCCTCATATATAACTATCGTTAATAATGTTATGTCGTAAAAAATATTTTAACTTTACAAATAGAAACTTAGTTTAATATTTATATATAATATTTATTGGTTTAGAATACTTAAATAATGATAATCAATATAATTACTTAAATTCTCAATGATTTTATTTATTGTTATCTGTATATTAAATATTTGTAGGTATTACATTAGGGTCGTAGGTATGTCATCTTTGACATATCATTATCTAAAAAATTAGTGTTGTACTAATAGGCGAACTAAATGAGGCCTCAGGGGCCCACAAACTTTCGTTGCAGTAGAAAGTCAGAAAACGTACCTAATAGCGAGAAAACGATGATTTGATCTGCTGGTACAAACTAGCCAAGTCAAATATTGAGATTCAATATATTATAGAGAGAAGGAAGGTAGGGAAGGAAGAGATGGAAGGTACACCACTGATATAGAGCGAAGAGTGAATGCGGGAAATAGAGTGAACGGAGCGTTGGGGCAACTTCTCGGCAGCCACCACCTCAGCCAGAAGGCACGTGTAGCAATACATAACGCAGTGCTTGTCCCAACATTACTGTATGGAAGCGAGAGTTGGGTATGCAGAAAAGAGTATGAAAGTAAAATTAATGCGGTCGAAATGCGATCTCTTCGGAAAATCTGTGGAGTTAGGCTGACCGACCGCATTCGTAACGACGACGTAAGAGAGCGAGTAGGTATGAAAGAGAGTATTGGTGTAAAGATGCGAAAGGGCATGCTCCGATGGTTCGGACATGTGGAAAGAATGCCGAACGAACGTCTAGTTAAGAAGATATACAATGCGAAAGTGGAAGGATGTAGGTACTGAGGGCGACCGAGACTAACCTACCTAGACCAGATCGGTCATGTACTGAAGGAAGGTGGAGTCAAGAGTCTCCGAAACCGGCGAGCGTGTATGAAGAGAATTATGAATGTTGAGGAAGCGAGTGAAGTATGCAGAGATAGAGTTCTCTGGCACTCTGTTCTCTCTGCCTACCCTGCAAGGGATATGGCGTGATAATATGTATGTATGTATGTATATTATAAATTAATAGGTTTATGTAAATAAACCGATTAAAAGAATTTAAAAAGTTCTATTAAATAAAACATTTTCGTAGTAAATAAACAAGAAATTGTTTTAAAATTATTTAAGAATGCTGTACCTTTTTTTTGTGGGATGGGCTACGGTCGGCGCTCTCCTCGCACCACTCCATCCGGGGCGACAGAGGGGCGTAAACATGCACACCCATAACCCACCCGTGATACCTCGCCTTCGTCGTTGGTCCGACCACCGGAGCAGCGTGAACTTGACATCAGTGGCCGCCCCGAAGGAATACCCCCTGAGGGTACCCTCTCCTTGACCGACGTCGGCCCCATCGGGCAGGACGTCGGTCTTCCCTCACGTGGTCAGCCTCTCGACGGGTGACGGACTAATTCCCCGGTCCACTCACTCGCGGCCTCGGCTAGGACGGCATCAAGCTCAGGTAATCGCGCCTGCGCCGCCCCAGTCGCCGGCGGCGGCTCACGTCGCCGAGGAGACGTTCCTCGCACACGCGCTCCGCAGCCTCCTGCCGCGAGACTACTGCCTCGCAGAAAGTTGCCACCGCGTCCCAGTTCCTGACGCTGTCGAGCATAGCACTGGCAATGCTCGGCAGCGTCAGGTCGGCACCGATGACTGCGACGAGTTTACGGCGCTGCACTACCCAAGCGGCACAAGCCTCGAGAGTATGCTGCGCCGTATCCTCGCCGCAATCGCAGTGGTTGCAGGATGGTGTACTCCCTCCGGACGACCGTGTGCAAGTTTTTGGCGAAGCACCCATGCCCCGTCAAAACCTGCACCAGTGCAAAGGAGAGCACCTCGTGCCGCCGTTCTAACCATTGCATCAGCACCGGCCAGAAGGTCTCCACGGTCCGCACACCGAACCAAGGCCTCTCCAGCCGGACTGCCCAACGGGCAATGACGTCTCGGCGGGCGTCGACGCGCCAGGCCGTGAGCTCCCTCAAGGAGACCGCAGCGTCCTCCGCTCGCACCCCCTACACCCGCCGATACAGTTGGCGAACATCTCCGCCTCCAGGTCCCACGGGGGAGTCCCGCCCAACAGGCACGCCGCCTCCGTCGCCACCCTGCGGTACCCACGTATGGCCCTGACCGCCATGGCCCTCTGTGGTCGCCACAGAAGAGCCCTGAGTCGGACGGTCAGGCCCACACCGGTGGGCCGTACAGGGTCATCGACCGGACAAGAATTATAGAAATTATAAGTATAACATTGAACGTGGCATTTTCACATTCATATTTTGAAGGGATATAATTACTTTTTGTAAATAAATATATTATTATTCAAAAGTGGTCTACCTAAAAAATCTAATTATTGTTTGCGTTTAAAGTTTAGGTACCTATAGGATTATTTTTATTTAGTAGTATTATTTACATTATTTTGAATATATTCTATTGCACTTAAATCTATTTAATCGAATTATGAAGCATACAACGTAACTTTATAAATAAGTTATAGGTCGTCCATTAAACATGGGATTTATTTTTAAGTTAAATTTTTCCCTCCTGAAGATTCATGATGATGTTTAAGACGAAAAAATAAGATGAGGTTTAAGATGGAAAAATCAGATTAGGTTTAAGATGAAAAAAATCACATGTATTTTTAGTATAAAGTATCTGGAAAATTTCGGAATAGGTACGTATTATTTTTAAATTCAGGTAAGTATATATCTAATGTAATTTAATTATCGAAAATTAGGGACAGTGATAAATATGCCCAAATAGATATTAAAGTTGCAGGTTATTTTTAACTTGTATAAAATTGCCAAAGGAAATATGTAGTCTAGCGAAAAATATATATTTAATTGTATTGGTACAGGAACATTTTGACGCACATTGTCTACGGACAAAATACTAACAAGTGAATAAGCATCTTGTAAGTCAGCTGTTCGCACTGTATTTAATTATAACTGACGACTGGCAAGGCGAGGCGGAGTCGAGGCGGGCGAGAGAATCATTGACTAGCAAAGGCGAATCAAGCTCACGTGCCGCTTTTCAGTGGTTTAAAAATCGCGCTTTTTAATTGTTTGTTAGGGCTGGTAGTTTCAGATGGTTTTCACAGCTTAGTCCAGTCTATGAGTGAGCGCTGAAGATTCTAACTCGGTAGAAATCGCGTGTTCAACAACTAATTCAATACTCGTGACGACTCATACACAATTCTGAAAAGATACACTATTACATTATACACTGCATAGGTGTGTGGAGTCGAACCCGAGATCTCTATTCTCACCAAAAGTGTTATAAATACTAAAAATCACTTCGTATCACTATCGTGGGCTATGGATGCGTCTCACCCCACCGAATCGGTCCGGGGTGACGGAAAGGCGGCGCGTGACCCCATAGACCCACCGTAAAATCCTCTCTCTTCGCCGTGCGAGCGGGCCACCGGTACCCGATTTTTGACTTCGGTGGCATCATCGTAATTACCCTGCTCTTATCCCAATTGGGATTACCCAATTGGGTAGACCCCAAGTAATTACTTGGGGTCTACGCAATATATCCGTTTCCTCCACACAATCCTATCCGATGTCATCTCTGCGTTCACTCCATTTCTATCCATATATTTTTTTTTGTATTTATTAAGAAACAATTACAATATCTTTATCATGCTTTATGGAATCCATCCATCTTTTCTTCGGTCTTCCCTTACCCCTAAAGCCTTCAACATTCATACTTAAAACTTTTCTCACAACATTACTTTCATCCCATCTCATCACATGTCCATACCAAGTCAGACATCCATTTTCTTATCTTATCCAGTCTCGTCAAGCCACACATCCATCTTAACACTCGCATCTCTGCTACATGCAGCCGTCTCTCATCCGTCGCTTTTGTAGCTCAACATGATGTCCCATACAATACGGCAGGTCTCTATTAAGGTTTTGTATATCTCTTAAATTTAATTGGCCTTATATCTGCTTGTGTATCATGGTGGCTTATGGCAATTGTTCCGCTTCTGAGATGAACTATCTGTAAAATTTTTGTTCTTTGGTTTATTGCTGGTAAAAGACTTTTATTATGTGGTGTAAACCTGACCTTCAAAACTTAAAAGTAGAAATAAAGATTTCCTTCTTAATTTACTTAGCCCCAAATGAAGTTATATGAAAGAGACTATTTTATATATCAAAAATTAAAAAAAAAAATCCCTTTCGCTAGATATTTCTCGTCAGCTCCAATGTGACTATAATCTGACTAAGTTCGAGAATAGCTAGGAAATGATTTGGGTGTAAAAGATTGCGATATTTCGACATAACTCTCGTAATTTAATGGGCCCTAAGGACGGGAGGTCCAGAGCATACCGTATTTGCTGCGCTTCACTAGTCCGTCACTGGATCGTAGATAGATTCTTATACGATTTTAACATAAACAACGAGCACTACGTTTGAACAATGTTGCTGTATCTTATTTTTTTGTAAGCAAAAAATAATAAAAATCTTTTAGTTCATTTTTTTATGAGCGTTATTATTATAAATAATTTTATTTGTTCACCAGAATTTTATTAAGAGTTTATACGTCAATAAGTGAAAATATAACTGTAAAGAGCAGTTACCAAGGCGTGAGAAATTTTCCAAAAGGATTTATTTTTGGAACAGCAACTTCCGCTTATCAAGTAGAAGGTGCTTGGGACGAAGATGGTAAGCATATTTTATTTCTAGAATCCATTCATCCATCCACCAGCCATCTAACTTTCTCCATTGCTCTTAAACGAGGATAAAATATATAATAGCTTTATACCTTCGGGTTCAACGGATTTTTGCGTCCTTTAAATTGTACATACATACATACATATCATCACGCCATATCCCTTGCAGGGTAGGCAGAGAGAACAGAGTGCCAGAGAACTCTATCTCTGCATACTTCACTCGCTTCCTCAACATTCATAATTCTCTTCATACACGCTCGCCGGTTTCGGAGACTCTTGACTCCACCTTCCTTCAGTACATGACCGATCTGGTCTAGGTAGGTTAGTCTCGGTCTCCCTCGGTACCTACATCCTTCCACTTTCGCATTGTATATCTTCTTAACCAGACGTTCGTTCGGCATTCTTTCCACATGTCCGAACCATCGGAGCATGCCCTTTCGCATCTTTACACCAATACAGAGAGTATTCATACCTACTCGCTCTCTTACGTCGTCGTTACGAATGCGGTCGGTCAGCCTAACTCCACAGATTTTCCGCAGAGATCGCATTTCGACCGCATTAATTTTACTTTCATACTCTTTTCTGCATACCAAACTCTCGCTTCCGTACAGTAATGTTGGGACAAGCACTGCGTTATGTATTGCTACACGTTCCTTCTGGCTGAGGTGGTGGCTGCTGAGAAGTTGCCCCAACGCTCCGTTCACTCTATTTCCCGCATTCACTCTTCGCTCTATATCAGTGGTGTACCTTCCATCTCGGCTAAATCCACATCCAAGATATACAAATTCATCCACTTGCTCTAGTATATCATTACCTATTGTTACTGTTACATCTGTTCTGGCTTCGTCTCTTTCAAAGACCATTATCTTGGTTTTGCTCACATTCACGCGTAGACCCCTTTTCTTACAATCTTCTGTCATTGTGTCGACTAGGGTCTGCAGGTCAGTCGCTGACTGTGCCAGCAGTACTGCATCATCTGCATAAAGCAGAGCTTTAAATTATCGTGTGTATATATGTGTTTATCGCTTTTATAATCACGATTTCGGTTCGCCATTCCGTTTTTGGCCGCGGCTATTATAAAAGATGACTAAGGGATGTAAGTACGTACTGGCTTTGCAGAAAAAGTAAACTCGAAATAAAACCATATACCATATATCAACTCATCGGAACAGTGTGAGTTAAGGATTAGTGCCCATGCCAATATCAATTTACTATCACGAGCATATTAATTCTTAAAAGTAATAATTTAATAATGCTTCGTGAGGTGTTTTGTTTTACATTTACACATTTTATGTACCATATGACATTCACAAATACATTTTACGTATAATTGTATCATTATGGTAAGTAATTCGTAACGACGACGTATGAGAGAGATTAGGTATGAAAGAGAGTGTTGGTGTAAAGATGCGAAAGGGAATGCTCCGATGGTTCGGACATGTGGAAAGAATGCCGAACGAACGTCTGGTTAAGAAGATATACAATGCGAAAGTGAAAGGATGTAGGTACCGGGGGAGACCGAGAATAACTTACCTAGACCAGATTGATCACGTACTGAAGGAAGGTGGAGTCCGAAACCGGCGAGCGTGTATGAAGAGATATGAAGAGAATTATGAATGTTGAGGAAGCGAGTGAAGTATGCAAGGATAGAGTTCTCTGGCACTCTGTTCTCTCTGCCTACCCTGCAAGGGATATGGCGTATTGACATGTATGTATGTAAGTAGTTTTATACCTTTAATTTAAAAGCACAAAAGTACTTTAATGTCATATGCATGTGGTTGAAAGATATAGCATTATTTATATTTGTAATATGTATATTTGTAAAAGAAAAATGAAACGTTCAATTAAAATTAGAAACTTTTGTTTCCACCAAATTTTACTCTTCTAGTAACTAGGTAGAAACAGAATTTCATCAGGAGCTAATGATTCATATGTTCAAATTGTTCAATTGTTGTTCTGAGTCTGGGTGTAATTTATCTGCGTTAATTGTATGTTTGTAAAGTCCCCCGCAATACAAGGATTATTGCCGTAGTGCAGGATGTTGTCTAAAAAAAAAGAAAATTGATTTGAGTAACAGGGTCATGTCATCGTTTAATACAATTCTAACTGCAAACTTTAAAATGTATGTGAGTATTAAAATCAGTATAATATATAAACATTGTCAGGTAGATGGCACACGTCTCCCATAAAAACACCAAAAATAATACAAGCCGCAAATTTAATGTCATTCGATAACTCACACTTGATGATATGTGATAGGGCGATTAGAACGGCTTTCCAATAGGTGTGGGTTGGAGTCCTACGCGCGACATCCATTTTTCACTCGTAAATAAGTTATTATAAAGATTCATATATTTTTTTAATAGTTTAAAACATTTTACCCTTTAATTACTAAATATATATCAGCTTCTGTCACCCTATATTGTACACGAGCATTGTCTAATTCTTACTAATCTTACTAATAATATTATAAATGCGTAATTAACTCTGTCTGTCTGTCGCTCTTTCACGCCAAAACTACTGAACCGATCTAAATGAAATTTGGTACACGGATAGTCTAGAACTTGACCAAGGACATAGGCTACTTTTTAAAAAGAGTTGTAAAGGGGGATAAAAGTTGTAAGGAAGTATCGTCATTTTCTAGCCAGAAGCTTGAAACATATTGCATCGCATAGGCTGTCGATTAGATATAAATAAATATGACATTAAAGTTTTGTAAAAAAAATAACCTTAAAGGGGTAAAATAAAAATAGGGTATAAAAGTTTATATGGAAATTGGTTATTTTAGCAACTACTTAGATTGACGAAACATTTTTTTTGCTTTTGATTAGATATAAATAAAAATCGCAAAACGTTGACCGGCTGTCGTCAGTAGCTCTGCGAGGTACCATGCCTCGCAGCTCAGACGCATAGTTGGCTAAATACAAAAATGCTGTCTCCTGCGATCAACTTTCTGTTATAATTTTTATGATTTTATATGATATCTTATATTTTAATTAGGTATATATAAATAAGTTAGCTATAAATTTCGTTTTGTTATTTTCTATATTTTTCAATTTTTCTTAGCCCAGTAAAATCACTTATGTTTATGTTTCCTTTGCAAGCATTTTCTAGATTAACGTATAGGATACTTTTATCCCAGTAATGTGTACTCTTGCGTTAATAGTTTAACTTTAGGAAAGTAACCTTTTACGCGGGCGAAGCCGCGGGCAGAAGCTAGTTCTATATAAAAATGTATTAATTGTATCAACTGCCTTGAATTTCATGTCTATCCTGCTTACAGTTGTGCAGTTACCCCCAACGAAAACCAACCTAAAAATGTTGCAACCATGGCTGTAATACTTGTAATGGATTAATAAAAAAAAAATGTATCTGTAATGTTAAGAGCTGTGGCCTCTCGGTATATTGATTACCATCTTCATGCGTCTGTACCGATTTTCCTGTGAAAATACGGCTCGAAGGACCAAATCTTAGGCCAATTCCTTAGATGGCATAAAAGTCGTGCACTGTATACTATTATATTTTATTTTAATAGTGTATTTTAATAGTGGTCTCTAAAGTAACTAGAGCGATCTTATGTTAGACATTCTGCTAGTCTAGGGTAGCGACTATGATACTCGCTGAGGAAATGAACGTAAGTAGATTTGTTCAAAGCTTACTACGAATAGTATAAGACGACTAATTCAAGCGGAATACATCACTATAAGAGGTCGCCACAGTGGCATGTAAGACAATTTTATTCTTATTAGAATGTCTTGTCCAATAGCCTACTATTATTATTTACCAATAGCCCACTATAATTGAGTATTATTGTACACTGTCTTGTCAAGAGTTGCAATGTATTTCTAATTTCATTTAAAATTAACTCCTAAAAATTAAACTGCAAATTTTTGTTTTAGATAAAGCTCCTCACATTTGGGATTACGCGACGCATAACGGTCCATGCATAGCGAGAGACTGTTCTAATGGTGATATTGCTGCTAATTCATATCACTTATATAAGAGAGATGTGGAGATGCTGAGGGAATTGGGAGTTAAATATTACAGATTCTCACTATCATGGACACGTATATTACCCACCAGTTTCCCTGACAAGATAAATCAAGCTGGTGTACAGTACTACAATAACTTAATAAATGAATTGTTGAAATACAATATCGAACCTATGATTACGATATATCACTGGGATTTACCACAGAAACTGCAGCTATTAGGTGGTTGGGCAAACCCACATATTGTTGATTGGTTTGAAAATTATGCCCGTACTGTGTTCAGGCTCTTTGGTGATAGGGTTAAATATTGGATAACCATAAATGAACCTGATTATATTTGCACTGGCTATAGTACTAAGAATTTAGCACCTCGAGTCAATATTGAAGGTGTAGCAGACTACATGTGTGCTAAATATCTGTTACTAGCTCATGCCAGAGCTTATCATGTTTATGATAAAGAATTCAGACCATCACAAGGTGGTTTTATCTTTATAGCATTTAGTTGTCCATGGTATGAGCCGGTAACAGAAAATGATATCACGGCAGCTGAGGAAGCTAATAAATTTTTGGTAAGTAGGTATCCATCTATGATATGATTATATAGTTTGTAAGTTTGAAAGTTCAGTGTAAGGAGTAATCTCTGAACTGGTTTAATATTGATTTTTTTTAAATATTAAAAAACCATATTATCCCGATTCATTTTTCATTTAATATTATATTAAAACATGTCTTTATCATGTTTTCAATAGCGAATCTCAATAAAATTTACAAAAAACTAGTCATTTGATTTATATATTGGCATGCGTGATGCGACATATAATTAATTAATGACAGTTTTCTAGCTAAAGCTCTTGTAGAGCAAAGAAACAACATTCTTTGAGGCGAAAGAATACGTAGCACTCACTGGCCCTTTGCCACCTCCTTTTTACGAACATTACTTCGGTGGCTACTTTCTAGACTATAAACCATAACAATAGCCTGTTTGTAGAGACTATTCATATCCTCTCTCTCTACTGATGTATACAGTAACTTGTCTTGACGGTCTTCGCAGATGGATAGCACCGAGCCAAGATTTACCGGTGTGCAGGTACTTTTCGAAACAACAATGCTTAGATAGGGCATCATAGTATCTCTATAGCCGGCACCGTTATCTTCTCAGACGGAACTAACCTTCGTTGCCCCAAACCTTCATTATATCACTAGTTATAAATATGTTAATCCATTCATTTATGTCTATTTCAGTGGGAGTTTTACACTCATCCAATATACTCTGAATTTGGTGATTACCCTCCCATCGTTAAAGAGAGAATAGCTGCAAAAAGTGCCGAGCAAGGTTTCCCCAAATCTAGATTATTAGAATTTACTCGAGAAGAAGTTGAATACGTAAGAGGAAGTTCTGACATATTTGGACTCATCCATTACAGGACGGCATTGGTAAATAGAAATGATTCAGCGAGAGATCATTATGGATCTCCTTCGCTTTATGATGACTTAGGTGCCAGTAGTCCGACCCTCACATTGGTAAGTATGATAAAATGACTTACGAATAAAAAAATAAAAAAAAAAACACTTGTATTTAGGTACTTTTTTAAATTTCTGCTGCCTTCAAAATAATTTAACACATTCACTGCGACTACGGCTAAACTAAGCTATTAGAGTAGTCAAATATAATTTTATTTAGTTAAATTCTTATTCTTATTAAACTTCTTTATTCCTCCAGCACCTATAGCGTAATTCGAAACGCAAATTCTTTTAACATAAAGTAGACACATTAGTCATTTAATATTGTCAGTAATATGTTTTTTTTTTAATAATTACATAATAAATGTGTTGAAATTTGTTGTGTGATGTATTGCCAAAGCGAAAAGGTTTTATTTTCTAATTTTAGATTTATTATTTTTAGTCTGCACCATGGGGTTTCCACAAGATTTTAAATAGAATCAGAAATAGTTATAATAATCCCCCCATCTTCATTTGTGAAAATGGATTTGCAACATATGGGGGGTTGAATGATAGCGATAGAGTTCAGTACATGAAAAGTTATCTTTCCACTATATTGGATGTCATTGAGGAAGGTTCTGATATCAGAGCATACACGTTTTGGACTCTTATGGACAGTTACGAATGGGAGGAGGGATATGTGTAAGTCTATATGTTTAAAATATTATTACATTTAGCGAATTTAAAATGTTTAAAATATGTGCCACACCTAACACGATTAAAACATAAACAAACTCATATAAATAGATATAATGTATTTAAAATCAATTTTACAACGCATAATGCATATTTTTTTTATTTATACAGGAAACGGTTTGGCCTTTACGAAGTGGATTATAATGACCCCAATCGTACGCGCACACCACGTATATCTGCTCTTAATTATAAGGAAATAATAAAAACCCACTCATTGAATTTAGACTTTGATCCAACTGAAATAATTACGAACCTCGACAAAGGACATTAGAAAACACTCTTCTTCTAGCATAAGTTCCACCATATATATTGTTATGTATAAAGCTCTCATTTTATTCAGTCTAATTTGTGAGTTCAAAACCTAGACTACCTAATACTAGAGAATAAATATAAATATGGTTCAAATTAATATTATCTTGATCAGTTTGCATAGCACCTCCTCTACGCCCTGACTTCCAAAAAGTTTCTGAGTGAGTTTTTGAGGTTGCTCCATGTGGTTAAGGCTTTAATACAATGTGTCACCACTCCTGTTTTTGCTATGGAAGTAGTAAAAGAAACTAGAAGATCACCAAGATAATGGACAACAACACTTCTGTGAAAATAACACCAACTTCGATCGTAAATTTGCTTAATAAACGTTAGGATTATGGCATTCTCATCCCTCTTGGGGATGTCTATAACTATGGACTTCCATAGCTGTTCATATGCACCCAGCATATATTACGTATTGATTGTATTTTTGAAATGAGAGATTAACAATGTATTTGAATAATGCATAGAGTTTGAATTTAATTGGAATTCTTCGCTTGCCTTGTGAGTGAAATAAAGGAAATTAAATATAAAGGGCGATTTTATTAAAACACGTCATCACAATGCACATATTTTAATAATAACATGTATATAGAACAAGAATAATAAATAACAAACTAATATTGAGTGAAACTATATTTAATTTAAACAAATTAATTACATAACGCCTTGCAAGAAATAGGTCCAATTGACTTTAGGTGTGGTTGGTTCATAGTTTTCTATAGTAAGAGTACCTATAGGCGCTGCGCTCCAGCCTTGCGTTGGTTCTTCTACTAGGAAAACTTCTATTTTCAGATCCTAACGAAAGAAACAGCAAGTCAGTTAAATTTTGTTGTTTTCCTAAAGAATCAATTTCGAGTATGTATATATATGTTTATCATTTTTATAATCATAGGTTATCTATGGTGGAGAACAAAATTTTTGAGAAGACATAGTTTTATTGACACATGCATTTTTTTTTATATTTTGCTTTACTAGGAGGGACATTGACCTACTATACTATGCTGGTCAGACGTGTTGGTATAGGATTTTATTTCGAGTTTTCTTTCTCTTGCAAAGATGTTATATGCATATTTTATCCCTTAGTCGTCTCTTACGATCACCCACAGGTAAGATAGAGGGTGGTGAATTGTATTCTAAATCTGTCACCACACGAAATATATACACGGAATATATATATATTATTTTACTTACTTTCTTTGATTTGATTTGCTCATAATTCGATTTGAAGTAAAACTCATCACTATCCACATATATTTTAAAAGTTCTAGCCTCATCAAATACATTTTTGAATGTAATCGATACGTATCCACCAGCTTTTATTTCGAAAGGTCCTTGAGGTTTTGGTTGTAGTCCAATACCGTGTATGTTATATCTGTGCAATTATTAATTGTAATCAAATACCTGACAAGCTATTCAAGTTTTTATTTAAGTAAATACTAAACTTAAGTTTTTAATAGAATAAATTTCATTTGAACCAGTGTAGTTATATTTACCTACAGCAAGTTCTATATTCCAACTTTGTTACTTTTATCCAGCTGCATATGCCTACTATTAGACAATGCTCTATAATGAAAACGAAATTGGCCATTATCGACTGCTAGTCAGATGAACAGGAATAGCTTTTATTTTCGAAGAATAATTAGCAATTTATTCCATATATTATTATTTTTTGATAACTTACACAAATTCACCAGCAATAGAAGAAGTAAAGGAAACTCTACAATTCTGAATTCCAAGTTCTGTGGGTTCGAACCATGCCAAAAACTTTCCCTTTTCTAAAGCACCTAACGTATATTCAGTGTCAGCTTGTATTGACGAGTGAGACATCTGTAATTTATATCAATAATAAGTTAAAAAAATTGCTTATTCTATATAGGTTACGTTTAGGTTACGCCTTTTCACCCGAAAGAGTAAACAAAACCGTAACACCCAGTTCAAACTTTTAATCCCAACTTCACGAACTAATATATTTGAGATGTATTTGTTACGGGATGCCTGTTTGACTTAGACGGCTGATTCAATGTATTCATCATCATCATCATCATCATCACAGCCCATAAATGTCCCACTGTTGGGCTCGGGCCTCCTCCGTAATGGCAGGGTAATTAAACTACTATACCGCGCTGGTCAGTCGTGTTGGTATACGGTTTTGTTTCAAGTTTTCCTTCTCTCGTATAGATTTTATATGAGTTTTATATCCCTTAGTCGTCTCGTACAATCACCCACGGGTATGATATGAGGTGGTGAATAGTATTCTTACTCCGTCACCACACGGAAAATTATACGACACGAATGACTACAAATTTAATACTTATTCTTAACTAACGCAAACAGTATGTTCAATATGAGACCTTTTCCAGAATTTGCAATGCATTTGTAATCGCTTTAGAGGTTGAGAGGTAATGGTCAATCTATAATACTACCAGAAAGAATATATAATACTGACTTAATTTTTTCGTTTGACGGAAAAAAATCGCTCAATTTTTGTTACCGCAAATCATTGTCTACGTTAAACTCCTAGTCGAATGACTAGAAAGATGAGAGTCATCACCAAAATATTTTTATATTTTATTTCCATACATGTGAGCAGATAGAGAGGGAGGCGGAACCCGGAAGGCGAAACCCTACTGCAGGCTGCGTCAGCCTTCGATTTGGCTGTTGTCAATACATTCTTTGAGAAGCGTGAAGGTCACTTGACAACTTATAAAAGCGGGAACCACAGCAGCCAAATAGATTAGTTTCTTCTTAGAAGAAATAACATGCACGCAGTAGTGGACTGCAAAGTAATTCCGGGTGAGCCTTTAACTTCTCAACATCGCTTATTGTTACTGGAAGTTAAAATTTCAGTGCAAATAGCAAAGTTTAAATCTAGGCCTCCATCAAAGATTAAGTGGTACATGCTAGAGAAAGAAGATTGCGCAAAAGAATTTCGGAAGAGAGTGGTTCATAGAATGATTGAAATGGAGAAAGGAATGAAGGAAAAGACTGTAAATGAATGTTGGAATGAAATGGCTTCCTATGTAAGGGAAGTAGCGAAGAATGTTCTGGGTGAGACGAAAGGTAAATGAATGATTGATAGAGATACGTGGTGGTGGAATGATAGTGTACAAAAGGTTTTGAAAAAAGAAGAATGCTTTTAAAGAATGGAAAAGTGTGAGTGATGATAACCCGGTGTTGAAAGAGCAAAAAAGAATAGCCTATGTGGAATGTAAGAAAAAAGGTAAGAAAGGTGTCGCAATCGCTAGAGATAAAGTTCAAGACAGACTATACCAAAGTCTCGACAGTCCTAATGGACAGAAAGAATTATACCGTCTAGCGAAAGCGAGAAAAAGGAATGCTAGAGATATTGTGCATGTTAAATGTATAAAAGATTGTAATGGAAGAGTTTTAATGAATGATGAAGAAATAAAAGGGCGCTGGAAGAGTTATTTTGAAAAATTAATGAATAAAGAGAACGTTCGGACTGGTAAAATAGAGGATCTACCGACCAACTTGGGTTTGGTAGAGGAAGTAAGTATAGATGAAGTAAAAAAGACTGTCCAGAGTATGAAAAATGGTAAAGCGGTTGGCCCAGACAGTATACCTGTGGAGGTATGGAAATTTCTGAAAGCCGACGGATGGAACTGGCTGACTTTGTTCTTCGGCAAGTTGTTGCATGAAGAGTCTATCCCGGACGAATGGTGTTCCAGTTCTCTGGTACCCATCTTTAAAAATAAGAGTGATGTACAAGACTGCAACAAATACCGAGGAATAAAGCTTATGTCGCATGGCATGAAGATTTGGGAGAAAATAATAGAGGAAAGAATGAGAGAGCAATGTGGGATAACCCAGAACCAATTTGGTTTTATGCCAGGACTGAGTACCACGGACACAATTTTTATCTTACGCTAACTTATGGAAAAATACCAGTGTATACATAGAAACCTACACATGGTATTCATTGACCTAGAGAAGGCGTACGACCGTGTTTCCCGGGCAGTTCTGTGGTGGGCTTTGAAAGAACGAGGAATACCTGGGAAGTATGTAAGATTAGTGAAAGCTATATACGCAGGAGCGCGAACGAATGTCCGGTCCGAAGCCGGCGTTACTGACGAGTTCAATGTGGCAGTAGACTTGCACCAGGGTTTGGCTATAAGCCCTTATCTATTTCTCCTGGTGATGGATGCTCTGACATCGGACATAGAGGGAGAAGCACCTTGGTGTATGCTGTTTGCAGATGACATTGTTCTCGTCGGTGAGGACGCAGCTGAGGTACAGAGCAGACTGGAAAAATGGCAAGAAAAGCTGGAAAGAGTTGGCCTTAAGATCAGCCGTACCAAAACTGAACATTTGTTCTGTAACTTCAGTGGCTCTTCCCAATTCTCTCACATTGCCATAAATGGGGTATACCTACCGGTCTGCTCCGATTTTAAGTACTTAGGCTCGCTTCTCCAAAACGACGACAATATTGACCGGGAAGTTAGTAGGAGAATGAATGCAGGCTGGATGAAATGTAGACAGGTTTCGGGAACAATATGTGACGCGAGGATGACCCTTAAACTTAAGGGGAAAATCTACAAGACTGTCATTAGATGCCATGCTACTGAGATGCGTATGTTAAGATGGATGTGTGGACAAGATTAGATATGATACGAAATGAGTATATTAGGGGAAGTTTGAAAGTAGCACCAGTGATAGAGAAGATTAGGAGCGCGAGATTTGTCTTGGTATGGACATGTGATGAGAAGGAATGAAAGACATGTGACAAGGAGGGTTATCAATATGCTTGTGGATGGGCGTAAGAATCGTGGGAGACCCAAAAAGAGATGGATGGATTGTGTAAACGAGGATATGTGTATGAAAGTTGTGAGTGCAGATATGACGGCTGATAGAAGATTGTGGAAGGCAAGAACATGTTGTGCCGACCCCACTTAGCGTGGGATGAGGGCAGGCAAATGATGATGTGAGCAGATAGAGAGACCATAACTAGACGCTGAATACTATGTGGCCCAATTTATCACCGATCCTAGCAAATTTAAAGTAGACCATTTTCTTATAAACGCATGTCTGCAACGCTTGAGTTCTCTCACACTAACCATTGTGGATCTTGGTTTCGAGGCGTTACAATGATAGGAATATATGGTTACATTGGTCTAAAAAAGCACCTTATGATAGTCAGCCGCAAAATTATTCTACTAAAAAACTATGCAATATATTACTTTTTATAGCAACATTAGTTTTACATTTTTTTGGAATTATTTCTAGTTTTGCTTCGGCTTTACACTTCGGCTTGTCCCTAAGTATATGAAATATAATGAATGCCTTTTATAATATTACTTTTCACATCCAAAACTATTATAGCTTAAAAACTGGTACCAACAATTCCCAAAATTTAAAATCGGTTTGAAGATTTCAGAGATTAGCTTGAACGAAATTATTGACACGTACTTTTTTTCATGTTAAGATAGATAACGTAAGTAATCCATCACCATCTCAAGTTGATTGCATAACTATATAGTAATTCGTTAAAATTTATGAAAATATTTATGAATTTACCCTGCAAATGAAATCCGTCTTGGTCTCAGTTCTATTCTGCACTCGTAGTCGTATTGGTATAATTGTGCCAAACGAAGTGGCGAATTCTAAAGTCTTTTCTTTAGCGGGAAGACATTTCAGTATAACCTTGTACAAGTAGGTTCCTATTAAATTATTGTTTACTTCTAAAATTTCCTGTGTCTCACCCACCACTAAAGGAGAATACTTCATAGATAAAGCTGCCTGTAATAAAATATTGTTTATCACTCTGTCAAATATTATATTTTATTATATAAAATAAATTCAAATATGATATTTAGATACACTTAACTAAAACCAATACCATCTATAAAAACCCGATTACGAGCGAAAAATGATTGTCACAAGTGGCAGTTTTATTCGTAATCGGGTTTTTATAAATAATCAAACATATTAAATGGTAAATTTCAGTAATTTGATCAATACCATCCTTGAATACAAAAAGTAAAAATTTTTTATACCTCTGAATTTCTGCTAATTTTTAGCACGTCAGGACATTGAAGATGTTCACATTTAATATAGAAGTCGGAATCGTTTGAAAGTGGATTTTTGATGATAAGTTCTTTTTGTAGAGACTCTCGAGCACGAGCTTCAAATACCAACGTATCTACGATTGGACTCGCCGTCACTGTTATTATTATGTTATAATACTGGTATTCACGACTCACTTCATTAATAAACATTACCTGTGATATAACAATAATAATTATTGATTAATATTTGTCTTAAGTGATAGAGTTTATTTATTGTTACGATTATGTTTATGCCTTGATTCGGAAAAAGAGCTTAAATTGATGTGTCATCACATTATAAAGTGAGCACGACTAGCAAATGATATAAATATAATTAGAAATTACGGACTTTTCATTTCCAGATATTTACATATATCAGATATTGGAAATTAAACTCCTATCTAAAGACTAAATATCAAATGAAAAAATGAAAAGGTCACTCGCTTATTTTAGCAAATTTGTAATTATCCTAGATTCCTAACAAATATTACAAACTATACGCAACTTAGCTCGCGTATAATATTAATCAAAATATGAAATTTTATCACTAAATTATACCAAGAGAACAAATTACTGGGATGAAACCTATCCTATGTGTTGATCCAGGAAATGACCTGTAAAGCAATTTTCATCCAAATCTATTCAATGGTTTACGCGTGATTGAGAAAGAAACATTCAAACATCTTCTCAAACTTTCACATTTATAACAATCAATAAGAAAAAGAATTAATAAGAAGTAATGTGGAAATATGAGTTTGATTGTTTATTGCGCTGTCACGCTTAAATTATTCAATGGATCATGTTGAATAACCGAAAAGGCTGTAGGATATTTTTCATCCAGAAATAGAAATATTTTCTAAGGTCAAAATTGCTTGATATCAACGCGCGTGAAGAATAGCTTGTAATATCGTAATACAATTTCAGCGTAATTGAAAGCAAGTGCTTATAGACAAATGGTCATTATAAATTATAACAGGCAATATTAATGTAAGTATAACTAGATTTAAAGTAACAATTTAGAAGGAACTTTCAACATTATTCACAAAATTATATATGTATTACGATTGATTTTCCGTGTGGTGGCGGAGTAAGAATATAATTCAGCACCCCCTTTCTTACCCGTGGGTGATCGTAAGAGACGACTAAGAAATAGAAAATGCATATAACATTTATGCAAGAGAAGGAAAATCCGTAACAAAGCCCTATACCAACACGTCTGATCAGTGTGGTATAGTAGGTCAATTTCCCTCCCATTATGGAGGAGGCTCGAGCCCAACAGGGGAACATATATGAGTTGAGATGATGATGATGTATTATGATATTTAGTTTGTACTAACTTGCAGGTGCATTTCACATTCCTCATAACAAACGTATGTCCATGGACAAGTGGCAGCGGCTTCACCCCAGGTTTTTATAGATTCCGGACATTTAATTTCGTAATATCCTTCAAATTTTTCTGGAACTACTTTTTGTAACTCCGTAACAACTATATACGTCTCGGAATGCTTAAAATAAATAATGATGAAATTATCATGTCATCAATTAAAATGGCATATAAAATTAAAATATTAATTTAAGGACGGAAACGAAAATCTCACGAAATTATTTTTATTTCATACTACAATATTAAATAGACATTTGTAAGTTAGCTCACATCAATTGACAAACAATTCTTTTTTGTTTTTTTTTTGTGTGTGTTCAGTTGTTAGCTGTAGATGGCATTTACAACTTTGCGCGGACAATGGGTAACCGCTGAGGGCTCTCAACTTGATAAGAGTAAACTAAGCGACATCACCCAAGGGCTCCCTCCATGGGGAACGGACCTCGGCTTGGGTTGTCGCTGGTGGCAAAGTGGGCGTGCCTACTTTAGGATTATAGATTTTACGCGTCGCGATTTCGCACCCCCGGCGACGAGGATGAAACCGCAGATGTTTTTGTGTTATGGCCTCGCAGAGCGAGTGTGATGTCGTCGTCGCATTCGTCAATCACGGACAAACAATTCATTACTTTTATTTTCTTGTATATTGCTATCCTATACGTATTTCACTATCACCATAGGGGCGGCCCACTGGTATCCAATCCTTGTCATCGGTGGCCCGTCCGGTCAAGTGAGCACCAACCCTAAGAAAGACGAGTCACATTATACGTTACTTTATAATGTACAAAAGTATACTATTATATATTTAAATATATATCTTCAACCTCCTTTATGTTCCCTTCTTCTTAAGATTGTAGTTGGTTTTGATGGTTTTCTGATATAATCGTAGCCTATTTTGATTGCAACAACAAAATGATGAATAGAACAGATGATAATTGATGAATAGAACAGAATGACAATGTTAATTGTGGTAGAACCACACTGTTGACAGTTTTCTGTCTACAGCCGCGGGCCGGTCTGTCCGGGTTAGTACTACACTTTCGCAGAAAATGGATGTCTGAGCAGTAGCAATTTGCTAATGAGCTTTGTTACGTGAGTGAGAGAGCCGGCAGGCCAACGGTCTAGATAGGTTTGGGCTTTCATTGGTAGGCAGCGGCTGAACTGTGTCCCTGGTATTTCAGTATTGCAAAGGTCCATGGGCGGCAGTAGCACTTACCAATGAAGTGTGCTGCTCGCTCGTTTGCCACCATCAACATTAAAAAAAATTACAGCACAAATAACGTCTATGTCACAGGACAATTCTTTGTGCAATCTACGCATGATTGAGTCTGGGTGTTTGTCCGTTAATAGTTTGTAAAGTCCCCCGAAAATAAAATAATAATGAATAGAAAATTCATAGGTGTGTAATGTTGTTTTCTTTTTTAAAAACTATCAGTCAATAATGGTTATATCTGAATAAAAAATTATGCGTGTGTACAACGTACACATATCACAAGTGAAACTTTAGCAAACCTTATTTTTAAATCTATTTTACATACATCAACCAATATCGAGTACTCTCTCCCTCTCCCTCTCCTTCCCCCTCCCCCTGGCGCGTAACGGAAAAATGTGATGCGTAACCGAAAAATGTGACGGTAAATTTTTTTCCAACGCCGATAAACAAGTATCACTTCTATAACCTTACCTCAGTAATATTGTAAACATATAATTCTTCTGTATGAAATTCTTTGGCCGCAACTCTAATGTGAACAGTGCCATTAGGATTTGGATGCTGAGCTACTCCAACCAATGATACAAATAGAACACTATCACCAAGCGGGGAATATAATACTTGACACTGTCAAATGAAAATGTACACCATTAAAGGTACTCCAATTTTGCAATCTTTCTTATAAATATCAAAAATATATGCAATTAGTATAACTTAGAGGAATATTACTACCAAAGTTTAAATAAAAATGTCATTTGAGAGTTAATAAGAAATTTTGATATCATAAAATAAATTTAATAAATAACAGAACTAAGTAAATTTGTGTATAATATAGGAAAATAACCTGATGTTGACCAATTGTTTTAGGTCTAAAATTCACAGGTATATCAAATGTAGAATTTGGCTCAACGTTAAATTCTTTTAACGTGTCGAATGGCCCACCAGACACTTCAGACAATATGAGCCACAAGTCATCCGTTCTGTAAAGCATTTATGTATATTATTATTTAAGGTATAAATAAACCTTAAGTTTAAGCAGAAATGTGAAATTCGCCTGATAACTGTTTGAGGAGAACATTAAAAATTAAGTCACTTTTTCCGTGTAGTGATGGAGTAAATATACAATTCACCACCGCCTTTCTTGCTTCGGGGGTGTTGTACAAAAGGACTAAGGGATATATGATGCAGATAGCAAAATAAGAAAATCTCGATATAAAATCCTATATCAACCCGTCCGACCAATGTGATATAGCAGATCAATTTTATTCCAATTCTGGTGGAAGCCTGAGCGCAGCAGTGAGACGTATATTGCAAACAAACCCCGTAGGGTACCCGTGCAGGTTGGAGCCCAGCTGGTATATGCCAGAGATGGCGTTGTTAAAGAAAATAGCAAATTAAGCTTGGTCATCCTGGTATATAAAACTAGGCATTGTTCGCTATTCTGTTTGCATTTGCGTTTAAGTGAAATGAGTCAAATAGTTATTATAAAACTATAGTTCTAATCTATAGTAATCTAAGAAGTGCATTTTGACGTTTTGTATTTTTTAATACACAATAACCTTGGTCAAACGTATACACATGATTGCAAAAAATAAATCTGAAATTTTAAAGAACTATTAAGTTATTTATATAAATAATGTTGCGCGAGACTTTCTTGTACAATAATCTAATGTTGAAACTCGTAAAACTAATTTAAAATAAACATATCATGGCAAATAGTAATTGTTATTGTCGATCTTACAATGTCACATCATCACGTTCTATGTACAGTAGTGCTCTTCTGTACAGTAGTGCTTGACAACTTACAATTCACTAATACCCAAATAATCGGTAAAAATATTAGAATAATATAATTAATCGAATAGAGATTTTAACAGAGATGTACATTTAGACAATTTTATAGATATGGAAATAATTATTAATGTTCGCGACGATGATAATTCAAGTAATATTAGTGATTCTGATGATTTTGATTTAAGTAATAGTAGTGATAGCTATTTTCAAATCCAGTTTTTGTTTTTACTTAACCTAATCCTACTAAATATGATGACGAGATTTTATGCTAAAATAATTATTTTGTTTAGTATTAATCTAGCATTAAATTTATTCATTTCCTTATTGAAAATAAAAAATTAAACCGATTATTAATTATAAAGAATCAATATCGATTTCTCACTAAAATCGGATATTTTCGATAGCGATTATTTGGTTCACATACCTAGACACTCCGACAGCTGTCAAAGTGCACTTCTTAGATTAGATAGACTATAACTGATATATTTAAAATACAGTAAAATAAAATTTCAAAAGAAAAACAAAATTCAAGTGCATAATCCGTGTTTTAAATGTAATTTATGTTTTTTTAACGACCCTTCGAGTCAAGTGACGCACGACTATGGCTACGCTGCGAACATCGCTATGTTGAATATTTTCTTGTTTAAATATTTTAGAGCAAGTTTTCGTAGTCGGGTTTTAGCTTTTTAACATATTTTTTATTCAGTCGAAGAGATCAAGATTGAATGTTACGAAATAATAAGATTTAATAAAGGCGATACTTACGGATTAGTGATCGTAATATATTCAGTATTTACTTCACGAACAGGGCATTCTAAATATAAGGTTTTATTCTGAACATCTCCAGCGTCAACACATGTGGCATAAAGGGCCAATTCAAGAGGCGTATAATTTTCTATATTACAACTTGCCTATGAAAACAAAATATCAACTATTTAGTTAGATTAAAATATTATTGAAGGAAATGAGGGATTTCGAATAGTCTTTAGAAAATATAAATGATTGCCGACCGCATTCTTATAAAACATAAACATTGTATTGATCACCCGTCACCCCACGGAGAAATAAATTTAGGTTAACTAGATTTTTCATCATACAGAAAGTGAAATTATTGTTTTTTTTTTAAAGATAATACGCAATGCACTAAGGAAATAATCCGTGTATTGCGAGGGATTTTACAAACATACAACTACATACATATAATCACGCCATGTCCTTTGCAGGGTAGGCAGAGAGAACAGAGTGCCAGAGAACTCTATCCTTGCATACTTCACTCGCTTCCTCAACATTCATAATTCTCTTCATACACGCTCGCCGGTTTCGGAGACTCTTGACTCCACCTTCCTTCAGTACATGACCGATCTGGTCTAGGTAGGTTAGTCTCGGTCTCCCCCGGTACCTACATCCTTCCACTTTCGCATTGTATATCTTCTTAACCAGACGTTCGTTCGGCATTCTTTCCACATGTCTGAACCATCGGAGCATTCCCTTGCGCATCTTTACACCAATACTCTCTTTCATACCTACTCGCTCTCTTACGTTGTCGTTACGAATGCAATCGGTCAGCCTAACTCCACAGATTTTCCGTAGAGATCGCATTTCGACCGCATTAATTTTACTTTCATACTCTTTTCTGCATACCCAACTCTCGCTTCCATACAGTAATGTTGGGACAAGCACTGCGTTATGTATTGCTACACGTGCCTTCTGGCTGAGGTGTTGGCTACCGAGAAGTTACCCCAACACTCCGTTCACTCTATTTCCCGCATTCACTTTTCGCTTTATATCAGAATTAATTGAAATATAAAATTCCAAAGCTGTTTATAGCAACAAAATATTCCAGTTAGTAACAACAAAACTGCCCGCGTAAGGATTTAAACGAGTATTTCTTGAAAAGTGGCGCGTTCTACCGGCAAAAGTTCTGTCCCCTAAATTGAGACCATTCATTTAACATTACGTTCGGACTCCTTGTATCTATACTTCGTGGTAGTTTCGTTAAATAATATTACGTACATATTTAATAATACACTATTTTAATTTTAATGACTACTATATATGAAGTGAATAGCGTCTACCGCTTCGGTTATAATGGCGTGTGGCGTTAAAGATAAATATACTTACCCAAACTTTCACAAATGGATTATGATTAGTAGGTCGGTATGTTATAGTAAAAGTAACATTGGTTTGCGCAGCTATAGTACCCTGCTGCGGAGATATAGTGAATTCGTTTGACTTTAAAGGTTGCCACCAGAATCTGCACATAATTTTTTTTGTGTTTATTATTGTCAGGACAAGGTTGTATAAAAGAAAATTTAATAAATCAGCCTTAGTTTTTTTTTTTAAATAATATGTAGAGAGAGTGAATGAGATAGTGAGAGATTTTCAATATATTGATGAACATTGACAGATTGACTATACGATTGACAGTAAATGAACCAACAGTTGACAACTTCAAAAATAATGACCATTTTTTTTTGATTTTTTATTCAAATTCATTTATTATGTATGAACTCTGCGAGGGCACTTAATTTCTCAACTTTAACATTATATAATTGAGAATATTAATCCAAAAATATACCACCAGATCGGAACGTAACCACTGCTGAGAAGAGCTGGCAAAAACTCAACGGATTTGTCTATTATTATTATTTTATAACAGCCATGCAAAAGAAACTAAATTCACTATACTTCATATCATTAATGGTCAATTTTATTGTGAAAGAGGATTCAAACTGAGACATGACGATCATGACTACAATACAAATTATAAATTAATTACCTAGCACCGAAATTGCCTTTATTTAGCAACATGACTTTTAAAATCTTGCATCCACGTTTACGTACTCGTCCAAATTGTAATGACTTCTGACTAAAACAGAGACTCATGCCTGTAGCACAACCACTAAGACGAACTAACGGCCTCTCAAATTGAAATACTTTCATATTTAGCTGCAATGCAATTTATATTAATATAATTAATTATCAAACTTTTTTTGTATTAGCCTTTTAATATCTTTTGATGTCATAACTACATCACAGAGGACAACAACATCTACAAGTAGAAAGGTTTTACTAATAACAAGACCACCAGCGCCAAGAAGAAACCCCAAAAAGACATGTAGTCATTTAACATCTATGACACATGAATTGCGCTCTTAACGCTTTAACCAACTGTAATAAAGCCCCTTTAAAAAAATTAATTTTGTGAACAATCCACCATTCCAAAGCCATTCAAAAGTCTGTGGAATAGCTTAAAATAAATTTTTAAAAAATATCTTTTGACGTGACTGTGCTTTCTGTATGCTGATAGTTCACCAACTCTACACGTCCCGCGGGTTATTGACGTCTAATTAACGTGTCATAGTAGCTAAAATTTTCTTCCTATTGTAGCGGAGGTCCATGTTTCACAGTAATGCGTGTATCAGCTGGGAAATGGGCTGAGAAGAGATAGTGTTCGTTAACAAGAGATTTTCGTCACCAAATTGCACCGCTTCATATTTTTGTTTTTACCACGCTAAATAAACAGGAGCATAATAGAGATGGAACTTATTGGTAATTGGTATATAGATAACCCAATAATGTCTGTCTGTCGATAGGCTAATGGCCAGATAGACAATGCCTGTCGTCAAAAAGCAAGCATCGGATAGATCCGATAGTATTTGGTGTATTGAAAATAAACGATCAATAATAAATTTATAATTCTGTTACTGTAAAATAATTCGATGATAATGATTTTTGTATTTCGGGAAGGAACTGTTTTTTGAGACAAAAATACTAGCCAATTCAAGAGGTAGCCTAGGTACAATTTAAGAGCAGCCCAAGCAAAATTGACAAATTTATTTAGTTTCAATAATGATTATTATTAATCACCGAATACAACTTCTTTCTAACTTCGTAAGGCTCTGGAACAGCAGCCGCTGAGTTAGCTGGTTAACTATACTCGAGTCCAATAAATTATAAGAAATACAGAAATTACATATTCATAATCATCATTCTCCTACTCTTATCCCAATTACTTGGGATTGATACAATATGTACTCTTCTTTCATAGTACATATTGTAGAAGTTATTAGCAATAGTTTTAAGACTGGCCGCCTGCCAGACTTTAACCCTCCTTGGGAATGTAATTGTTGACCAAACGGCGTCAGATGGAGTTGGCACAGGTCGTTATAAGGCTCTTAGTCGTCGTTTACAACATCCACGAGCAAAGTAAGGGCTGGTAATATTCGAAGCCTCGGTGCAAAAGTTACATAACAGCATACAACACGCCGTGGTCGCCATCTCCAGGCATACCAGATCCTGCACTTACTACACAGACACCCGTGAAGATGCCATCTGGAAACTCATGAGGAAGTCCATAGATCAGGATTCTGGTACTATACTGGAATACGTCAAGAAGATGGCGGTAAAACATAGAGACGAAAGGGTAATGAAAGAGCTTGGTCTACTACCCCATTAAACTAAAGTCAACACAAGCGTGGAGTCAATTACCATCAACCTAGACATAGACTTCCAAATTAAACAAATCATTAAATAAAACGTCAGAGACATTATTATCATCATCACAACATCACAGAGGACAGAAACATCTACAAATAGAAGGGTTTCACCAACAACAAGACCACCAGCGCCAAGAAGAAACCCTAAAAGACATGTTGTCGCTCAACATCTATGACACATTAATTGCGCTCTTCAAGCTTTATCCAATTGCAATAAAGCCACTTCAAGAACATTAATTTTATAAACAAACCACCATAACAATTAAATTAAATATAAAAAGAGCACGGACAAAAAGTCTGTGGTATAACATACTCATAATAAAAAAAAAAAAAAAATATTCGAAGCCGTTACCACACAGCCTAAATTCCATATTCAAAATAAAGAATGTAAAAACAAACCTGTACATTGAGATTGCTTATCATACCAATCGGTTTAAACTGTATTCTAAGCGGTACTCTCCTGTAAGGCTTTATGATACACTTATTCGGTACTACTTTTAATGACGATAAAGCATTTTCAATATCCATCACTATTTGTGTCTGGACTTTGTTATTCTTATAGTTTTGTAGCATTTCTAATCTAGAAAAAGGCAATCAAAGAACACTGTTTTTAATGTGCGACTGTTACATTGAATAAACAGTAGACATGTGTAGGTAATGCGAGTGATGTATCACACGTAATATTACCCGACCGCGTACTGTCATATTACACACTACGCGACTAAACATCACATCACGTTAAACATGGCGCGAACACCCGTGTACTGTTCTGCATTTCTACAATGTTCGGTGTCTGGCAATTCAATATTTATTTTGAGCTTTATTTTCAGAAATTTAAGGCTTATATTTCTTGACGCCGCCTGCCGTATGTATAGAGCGCTATCGCATTACGCATCACACATGACATGAAATGTCATATGTGATGTTTGAAGTGATGGTTAAATGTAATATTACTCGGCACGAAATGTAATGCCATATCATATCACTTCGCGAAGTACTGTTTCGCGCATGTCTATTAAACAGCCTACAACCACCTGCTACATTATTATTATGTTTGAATTCATGGCACTCACGACATATTGGTAATATCGCAGATAGTTTTTACGGGATTGAATAGCAAACAATAGTTATTTGATATTTCATATACCTAGTTATTGTTATGATGTCACAGTTCCATACTAGTCTAATCCACTATACTGTGTCTTTGATATCACAAATGAAATATTAAAAATATTTCAAGTATATACTGTATTTTAATATAGTCAACTAGTTCGCTTAGTAGGTGTTAAATCCTAAGTAGAAAATCAATTTTGGACGCATTCAGAAAATGTACTTTAGATATGTCCGAAATTATTACAGTCTTATAATAATTGTTTGATACAGTGTTGCAGTTAAAAAAATCGTTACACATTTTATTAAATGACGAGAAGAAGTATATTAAAAGACGTGATCATGTCAAAATTATTCCATATCTCAGGGTTCAGAGAGTTTCGTATGTATATTAAAAGGCGGAAAAAATTGCTAATATATTCTACATAGAATTTTAAGTTAGTTTAGCTTAATAATTGTTGTAAACAGTTATTTGAACATGTTACAGTTTTATTCATAGCGTGCCAGCTCAATTGTTATTAAAATATAATTTCTGTTATGTAAATGACTAGTAAGTGACTGTCCCTTGCCAAAAACAAATGTATCTATATCAGCGTTTACGATACTTCACATTTACGGTCACGACAGGAGTAAAAAAGTATACAAGTTCTTTCATTTATATCGTTCCACTTTCAGTTGCTGAAAAGTTGCAAATTCGGGACAGTGACTTAAATATACTTTGGAGACTTAACGATATAGACTTAATAAGTTATGTTTTCGAAATTTTGCAAAGTATCTTAGATATAGATTATCTGTTATATGTTATTCTGATATAATAATGATAGAATAATAATAAATGTTTATTGACGTAAAGTGTACATTATAATTAATAGGATTCCCTAACACCTGCACTAGTAAAGACTGTGTTGCAGGTGTTAGTGTCTTCCCCCTTAAACTGTATAACTTTAGATATTTTATTTCAAGATAAAACATCAAAAATACAAACAATATTAGTAGATCTTGTAATCTATTGATACCTCGAAGGTCCAGTCTCATTGTGTTGGGCTGCTGTTGGTGGAGTGAGGCACACGCTAGTAGCATTAGACTGTGTTGTTTCTACATCTACTGCATACATGTCTTTGAATATATAAGTAGCTTCAATAGGCATTCTGCTATAATTCATCACCTCTATGGTACGTATAATTTTTTCACCAACTTTCACATTACCTAAGTCGAAGCTTTTTTGACAGCCTTCATATAAATCAAACAGCAGAGGAATACCTGGAATAGAGTATATAATAGATTAATGGAATATTATCATAATAAGAGAATAATCTAAGGAAGTATTTTGACTTTATTGACATTATTAATTGACATCAATAATTTAAAAAATGACAAATAGTAATTAGGGTTCCATATTACTAATAACGGATGGGAGGATGAGGAGTTTATAAAGCTATCTCGAATTGGTAACATCAACTAGATTTTTAAAATATTGATCAAAGTTTCTAAATTCAAATTTAAAATTTCATTATGTAAGTTTAAAGAAATACATAGTCTGTTCAAAAAGTATCCGAAATATTGTATTTTTTCAAAAGTATTTATTTATTCATGAATATCTATTTTGTCCCCTTCAAAGCAATTCATATTCAGGCAATGGTCCGGATACACGACGTCCGTTCCATCCGGGACAATGGAAGAGCAGCGCGTGGCCCTATAATCCACCGTATTCCCTCTCCATCGCCATTGGGCCGGCCTCTGAGACCGCTTTCTTGACATCCGTGGCCAATGTCATAGCGCTCAGGAAATACAACAGCAGGTAGTTTATTGAAGAGTAATGTGAAATATAGAATAGAGATAGCTTATATCTTGTGCTAATCTATGTCTCTCTTATAAAATACTCAATACTTTATTTCGCAAGAAGACAAACCTTCTCCTTTAATAGTTACAATCTCTTCACATAGTGAGTTCACCCAAAACTCCATTTTGAATTCATACTCTTTAACTTGTTTAGGACGAAAGTATATTGATATTTTAAGACGCGTGCCTGGATCTATTTTTGGTAATATTTTATAATCAACAAATAGTTCAGGTAGATTAGAAAAATTTAAATCGATTCTGAAACAAATAAGGTATTCATTTTATAATTCTCTACATTAAATTCTAACTAGCACATCTACTGAAATCATATATTATGAGGGCAACGTGTAAAAGATTAATGTAAAGAGTATGAACACTGTTTTATAATAGTGGTAGGACCATGCTGTGGATAGTTCTCTGTCTACAGCCGCGGGCCGGTCCGTCCGGGGTAGTACCACACTCTCACAGAAGATCGACGTCTGAGTAATGGCAATGTGCTGTTGCGCTTCTTTCGGTGAGCGACAGAGCCGGAAGCCCAACTGGGTGGGTTTGGGGTTTATATTGTTGTGGTAGGCAGCACCCTAGCTATACTCCTAGTATAGCAAAGGACATGGCCGGCAGTAACACTTACCATCAGGTGTGTTGCTTGCTCGTTTGCCACCAAAAACAATAAAAAAAAAGTTATCAAACTTTTTGATCATTTCATCTTGATCATAGTTGCTGCGAAAAGCATTGTAGTAAAAAATAAACAAGCAAATTTGCAGTACAGTAGTGCAGACACTTCGCGAGGATTCTATTCAAATCAACAACTAAAAATATCTTCCCTTCAAATTATTTTTTCTTCTTAACTTTAAGTTAGAAGATAAATAACATTTTGAACTCCTAGTAATCTAAGTGTTGAATCTGTTTATTGGATTAGAATTAGCACGGTCTCACTTAAATATAGCGTACCACAGTTATCTTAAAACATCCGTCTCTATAACCACCACCATTACTTACTAGTTCCTCCACAATTAGGGGAAAATTAACGTATTAAACTTCGTAAATCAAATAAGTTATTACAGAGTTTTATTTTGAGTTTCTCTTCTCTTGCTATGCTATGTTATCTGCTTGCTATGTTATCTGATTATATCATTTAATCGTCTTTTGCGATATCCACGAGAAAAGAAGGTGGGGTTTTTCTTCATACATACATACATATCATCACGCCATATCCCTTGCAGGGTAGGCAGAGAGAACAGAGTGCCAGAGAACTCTATCTCTGCATACTTCACTCGCTTCCTCAACATTCATAATTCTCTTCATAAGCTCGTGCAACTTACCTTCCACACAACCTCTTACATTCCACGTGCCCACCCGGCACTCTGCTCTCCTCGACTCGCCTAACTGGGTAAGGCGTGATGGGTGGCGGCCCCCATCGCCGCAACTGCCGATGTTCGTACCGACGGGGGCGGGTCGGTACGCGTTGCCTCCGGGGGGCGCCCTAACCCGCATTGCGGTACGCATATCGAGCCGGATTAGCAGTCTAATTAGACTGGCAGGGGACGCGAACGAGCACGCTCCGGACTATGCCCCCCAATTTTTCCATTCCCCCATTTTTCTTCATCATGCATAATAATAAAATATATAAAATACAATAAAACTTTAAAAAAAAAAAAATCCTTACAATACAGGAACGCTGTCCAAATTTATAAAAGCAATATTCTTCTTGTAAGTGGCATCGGGAGCGTTCACGAAACATTTTCCAAAATCAACATTCATAGATGAAAAATGATACATTGGCTTTACTATATCTGCATGAAGATATATTTTATATTCTGGCCCATCAGATATCTAAACAAGAACAATATTATTATTTCTCGATTTTTTTTGAAATCGATGAAAACATATATTTAGGAGTATACCCTACACTACGGGCACATTTATTTTGCGTCAGCTTTAGTATAATATAAATAGTAGTAACACAAATTATAAGCGATCATAATTACGACTGACACCTTTAAAATCTGATATAAATTACTTAATAATTAAAAAGATTCACCATTAACATATTAAATAATATGAAAACACTTTACAATCATCGCAGCTATCCATCATACAGTCTATCGATGTCCACTTTTCGATAACGATCTAAGCCCATCATTCTTTCCGGTGGCCCGCACGGCGTCGAGAGATTCATTGCAGGGTCTATGGGGTCGCGCGCCGCTTCTGCTGTCACTCCAGACGGATTGCGGGGTGAGACCAATCCATAGCCCGCCACCAAAAGAAGCCCATCATTCTACTTATATATCATATTATAAACATCCAATTCACCCCTAGCAGGCGGGTTGGCGATTGCAGTTAGGCAATTATGTTTCCCAAGTGCTCTATCTATTCTCCTGGTGATCACTCAAACTGTTTTGTGATACCCACGAGAAAGTAAGGAATAATAACACATTGCTTCCTCAACCTGTCCTCATAAAATCGTTTAAACGTAGTTATGATTTATATATATTTTTTTTAAATAATCAATACATTGCTTACAAAAGATGTGACTATACGGACTCACCGACAAGTTGACTGGAAAAGCTTGAACTGGAATTTTCTTAAGACAAAAATGTAAAGTGCACTTTACTTCGTTGCCTGGAACGACGTGCCCATTCTTAGGTTCAACATAGACCTGCAGGTATTTTTTGACATTCGAAATATTGTATGTCCACTCATAGAAAAATGTCGCTGAACCATTGTTTTTAATGACAAACGGTATCATTCTGTCATAGGTCGATGCAGTCTAAAAATAAAACCACCATTTTGTGTGTTAAATATAAATAAAAGCAATTTTGCAGGTTTAATGTATTTTATTTTAGCTCTATAATTAGCTGTGTGGTAGCGGCTACGAATACTATCAACCTTTACTTTGCTCGTGGATGTCGTAAAGGACGACTAAGAGCCTTACAACGACCTGGACCAACTCCATCTGACGCCGTTTGGTCCACAATTACATTCCTAAGTAGGGTTGACGTCTGGCAGATGGCCGATCATGAAGCTATTGCCAATAACTTTTACAATATGTACTATGAAAGAAGAGTACATATTGTATCGACCCTAAGTAATTAAGATAAGAGTAGGAGAATGATGAATATATGTTAGAAAAAAAATATTCAAAAACAAGCTTTATATTTAATTAAAAATGAACTAAAAGGTTAAAATCATCTTTTTTTTCTTTACCAAAATAAAAGCGTATACAGTGCACATTCTCTGTTTTGCTGCTGTTAATGGTAATGAAAAAATCTTACTCGTGTGGCTAACAATTATATTCATACAAAAATTAAAACTTGGTTTTGTTTTAATTTAATAATTAATTTGAATGTTTTAGTTTTTGGTAGGATGAAACTGTTGGCAGCTTTCTATCTACAGCCGCAGATCGGTCTTTACGGAGTAGTACCACACTCTCGCAAAAAAAATCGACGTCCGAACAATGGCAATGTACTGTTGGGCTTCGTTCGGTGAGCGAGAAAGCCGTCAGCCCAACTTTCTGGGTTTAGGGTTCCATTGGCAGGCAGCAGCCTAACTGTGCCATCGGTATTGCTAAGGTCCATGGGCGGCAGTAACGCTTACCATCAGGTGTGTTGCTTGCTCGTTGGCCACCATCGGCAAATAAAAAAAAAATAGCAGTTCTAAATACGAGTATGTACAATGCCGCATACCCGCATATGTACATCCCTCATGATGGACTTGATGCATGATGGCCCTAAATACGACGGAGGACTTCTCTTGGTTCATGGGTTCTGCAACGGTACACCTGCTGGTATCTCGATTATCGCCAAGTCGCCCAAACCCCATTAGTATCGATGGACGATGCTGATGCGGACAGCATATATTCCGCGCCTGATGCCGCCTTAACCGAGGTCACGGGTGGACGAACTGGGGATTAATTCGCCATCCGTAGCGGACTACCGCGTAAGGATTACTCTCTGTTCACACTGGTTGCTGTGGCATTTCACGAGGACGATACTGGAAAGGGTAACTCCCTGAACTAACCATCTAAGTCAAAGAATCGGTACCAGTGATTAGTCTAAGGCCAATGGCAACTCGGTAGGTTACTAGGCTACGCGCCGCCCTTCCGTCATCCCGCGCAAAGTGGGCGGAAAATGCCCAAACCACAGCCTTTTACGATACAATGGTTGACTAGCCAAAATGCCCAAATCACAGACTCTTAGAAAACAATGAATGACTACCTGAAATGTGTTTGGCAACAAGTCCACGTTTGTGTAAATTTTGTTACACAAAGTTTAATAAAAATTTTATATTACTGATATTGAGGGTACCTTATTTAAGTGAATATTAGTATCAGCTTCGCTGTGTAGTACGTGTTCATTTCCAATTAAGTAGTAAGTTACATTAGGTTTTATAGAATAACTCAATGCATTAACGCAAAGCGTTAAATGTTTTGTCAAATAAGTAATGTCGCAGAAAATTTTGAACGACAATGGACCATCTTCAATTGGCTTATAAATCACTCTAGAAAAATACAATAGTGAATTAGACTAATGCATTATTATTATAAAGCTGAAAGGTTTGCTTTTTTACAGTATCTTTAACTTCATTATTAACGGGAACTAGCAGTTGGATTACAAAAAAAACTCTAATTATGTCAGAGAGCCCATTTGTCGAGAAAGTTTACAGGCATACTGTTGCAACAAATGGTAGTAGAGTCTCTATAAATGTTAATAAATCTGTCCAAATATATATGGCATTATGGCAAATATATATGGCAATAGCCATAAATTTTTATAATCTCAGTAGTTGCCATTCTTATGGCAACTAATGGGTATTATTAAAAATGTGATTGCTATATTATGGTTAATTGCGTGCATTAAGTACTCACTACTAATAAAGACTATGCAATCAAAATAATAACTTTTGAAAATTAGCTTAAGAATATATTTTTTTTAATTTAAAAGGTGAATTTATGCCAAGATTAAAACATATGCACCAATATTATGTACCATGTATAGTACATTAATACACAACCAATTGTAATCATTGGACAAATTAAACACTTAGAATAGAATAAAAATTTATGGCAAATCGCAATACTCACCACTAAAAACAAATATACCTATGAGTTAATCTCAATTTTAATCAACAGGAATATCGATCACCTTCATAGTTTCTCTATAACTCAGATGGATTACTTTTTACCCGAAATCCAGTTAGGAAGTCATTATTTTGTAAAAGTTATTATAGTCAGTATAATAACTTTTACAGAATAATAACTTCTTAACCGGATCTCGCCCTCGGTGCTCTCTACCAACACCTAACTCTACGAGAGATCTATTAGAGTAGCGTACGCTCTGATAATAACTAATTTTAGTTCTACAAGTATTACCACAGATTAATAAATAAGTATTACTACCGAACATGAATTTATAAATCATTTACTTACTGTATCGATGTTTCAGATCGTGGTTTAAGTGTGCCTTCATTGGGTTCTACAATAACCGGCGTTTTGCCCGATTCATTACACAGCGAGTTCCCCTTGAATTCGAACTTTAGCAGTTCGTCTTCATTGTTCCTTAACATAACTTCGCTGGTCGTAGTGAAGCCAACTAATGAGTTTCTTATAACGAGAATAGTGGGCACAAAAACAACGTCTGGCTCTCTCACTAACCCAACAACCAATAAATTCATTATCAAATTATAAACAGGAATTATAAATTTCCACTGTGATTCATATACCTATAAAACAAAGACAAAAGCGTTGAATTTTACTAAACATAATACATATACTATATACAAAGAAGGATGTAGGTACCGGGGAAGACCGTGACTCACCTACCTAGACCAGATTGGTCACGTACTGAAGAAAGGTGGAGTCAAGAGTCTCCGAAACTGGCGAACGTATATGAAGAGAATTATGAATGTTGAGGAAGCGAGTGAAGTATGCAAGGATAGAGTTCTCTGGCACTCTGTTCTCTCTGCCTACCCTGCAAGGGATATGGCGTGATGATATGTATGTACTATATACACACATATACAACTATATAATTTATATATAATCAGCTAGTATAATTAAATTCGTCAGTATATATATTTTTATTGGGCGACACCATCTGATATGCACTACCAAAAGGAATAATGAAATTCTAGTATTAAATTAAATGTTGGGATATTTATATAAATTAACTCCGCCTAGCATACAAGTTCAAGATACTCGTATATAGAATCGATGGTTTAATGTCCTCTCCGAAATATGGTTTCCACACATACTTGAGAACATTTTTAAACTATGCGGTTGTGTATTTCGACTCAGCATGTTATTACATCATTATTATATGGCCATCAAAATATATAATACAATTGGTGGTTAATGCAATTGTTGGATGTGGAATAGGTAGTTTCCTTTAAGGAAAAGTATATTAGCACAATGCGCATTGTGCACTTTCCTGTCTAGTACTGTTAGTGGTCTATGAACCAAATTGTAATATATCATAAAATTTGTTTATTAAAATTTAAATTACCCCCGGTGAAGTTGGAGAAAATGTGAATGTAATTTCAGCGGATGTGCCACCTTCCACGTAACCTTTCAACGTGTCACAATGAACTGGAATAAGCTCCAGTTTATCTGAGAGGATCATTTCAAATATGAACTCGTATGCTTCACTGGTAGGATTTATAACATTAAATTTTCTGAAATTAATTAGTGATGTTGTTCAGTAATATAAATAGATCTACATACTACTTTTTAAATTACTTTATTGCGATTAGTATTTAAGGAAGAAAGAAAGTCAATTTTAATTTGCTTTACTTTCAGAAAATATTTCTCAGTAAAAGCTTGGGATCTGTAACTATACCTGATAAACGGCAATGGGATCAACCTTATTACATGGCATTGAAGAAAATATGGTACGAAATATAACTGCATTGAGATAAAAGATAATAAAAGTGTGACACGACATCATCATCTCCTACTCTTATCCCATCTACGTCGGGTCGATATAATATGTACTCTTCTATCGTAGTACATATTGTAAAGGTTATTAGCAATAGTTTTATGACCAGCCACCTGCCAGACATCAACCCTCCTTGGGAATGTAATTGTTGATTAAACGGCATCAGATGAAGTTGGCCCAGGTCGTTATAAAGCTCTTAGTCGTCTTTTACGACATTTACGAGCAAAGTAAGGGTTGGCAGTATTCGTAGCCGCCACCACATAGCAAATGTGACACGACAAATTAAATAAATTTAACCATTTCTACTTACTTTTTATAACACCCAGACCCTAAAACATTGAATTCCAATACCGTCATGTGGTCTGGTAGAGTTACGCCTGAAATTTTCCTCCTGCCTGAAGTCAAATAGTCACTTTCTTCAATATCGAGATGAACGTGAGGAATTAATGATCTTGCCGCCATTTTGCATGAAATATTTTGATCGTATGGATCTAAATTATCTATTTAAAATAAAAACTATAATCAATAAACCATCTATGCATATTATAAAATCTCAATATCTTCCGATTTGGCCTCTTATTCCGTTTACATGCCTTTATTTCACTATAGATAAGCCACAGGATTATGTTCTATTACATAAAGTAATTCCTTATAGACATTTGAAATAAAATTATTTTTGAAGTGAAACTTCTAATGCGATTTCCAACAAGGTTGCGTTAAACGTTTAACGCTTCCATGGAGAGGGTATGAAAGCGCTGTTGCGTTAAACGTTCAACGCTCCTGGGGAGAGGGAATAGAAAGAGACAGAGCGAGAGTGAATGCATGATACTCGAATGTTAATACGTATAATATGTTAATAAAGTTTGTCTGAAAGAAACAATATGAGTTCACTAAAAATCTATTTCCTATTTTCATCCGCGCGGAAGGACTCCACGCACTATTGCTTTTATATTACCGATTCCATGGCGTTTGTATTTGATTTTTAATAGCAAGTTTCGAATACTTTACAGCATTCATGGCCACTGGAGGACTAAATATTGTAAAATCCACAAAAATAGTATGACCATGCGTAAACTATAAATCATTATGCAGCTCATAATCATAGTGAGTTGAGTCGGGCAAATACGGTTTTTAAATAAAGTAACATATGATGTCTCTTCAAAAAGTATCGCGAATTTTGTATTTTTTCAAAAAGTCTTTATTTATTCATGAATATCTATTTTGTCCCCTTCAAAGTAATCCCCCTCGGATATAATACACTTGTGCTAACGTTTTTTCCAATCCTTGAAGCACTTAAATGAATATTTTTTTGTGATCTTGTTCAGCTCCTCCGTCGATGCCGTCTTTATCTCCTCAATCGTCGCGTAGCGTCGTCCTTTCATGGGCCTTTCCACGTCGTAACCATAAACTCACGATTCGTCACCAGTTATAACCCTCTGGAGCACATTTGGGTCGTCACGGATCGAGTTCAACATCTCCTCAGCAATGTTAACGCGATGCTGTTTTTGATCGAAATTGAGCAATATTGGCACGAATTTCCCGGTGACCCGACTCATGCCCAAATCATTGGTTAATATCGAATGGCACGAGCCAATCGATACGTTTAGATCCTCAGCAACTTCATTAACGGTGATTCGACTATTGACCAATACTATTTTCTTCACTTTATCAATGTTTTCGTCTGTTGTTGACGAGCTCAGGCGTCCGGCACGCTGTTTGTCGTTCACATCTTCTCGGCCCTCTGAGAACATTTTGTACCACCGATAAACGTTGCTTTGGTCCAAGGTAGCTTCATCTTGTGCCACAGTCAATATTCAGAATGCATCCGCGCACTTTATTTTGTTTTTCACACAAAATTGATACAGATTCTTTGATCCATTTTTGGAATATGTAAAAATTTCAGACTTGTCAAAACACATCCAAGCACAACAGCATTCAAAATGGCCGACCTTGTCAGCATAAGTAAGGGACATGTGTACCAACATAACGCTACAAAAAAAAATTAAAAATCAAATACACGTAGCCCGCGGAAATTCAAAATTCGCGATACTTTTTGAACAAACCTCGTACATAAATGATTCATGAAAACCCTAAACAAATACTCTTTATACTTTACCCATAGCATTTCTTCTTATAAAAATGTATCCATGTGGAGTTCTTTTTTTTTTCAGGTCTATGTTAGATTTAGGCAGGGATAATGTTGGCCATAAAATTCGTCAAAACATGATTACAAAACCTCATAATTTCTCTACTATTACCAATTTATTATTAGAAAAATAGTAATTTCATGTACTTCATGGGGTTAATACACGTCATATGAATACATCACGAAATCGAGACAGAAATCCGAATATTTAACTTTTCTTAAAGGGGCTTGGTCCGTTCTTAAAGACTCGTCGAGAATGGATCAATCTCGCTGAAAGTTTGAATTACCAAATCGAGATAAACCTTGAATTGATTTTTTTTTTCAATTAAATTCCAACGAAATGAGTCTATTTTTCGAATTAAAAAGTAATCTATATGTTGATTTACTATACCTATAACTTTATCGCTGTGCTAAAAATAGCGTCGTGACTTCTAATGTACAGTACGAGATATTTTACCTACACGTTTAGGTTTATCACACACATTATTCGTTAAGTTACAAGAAAAAATGTACCTATTGTACTTTTCAATTTTACTCTAAATTCAAATGCATCAAGTGGTGAGAATGTCACTTTGAAAACTTTTCTTTCGTTAGCATTCAAACATCCTCTTGTGGGCTCAATTCTAAAAGGTAAATTTGCTTCGAACCAAGTATCGGCGCTTTGTCTATCAGCACTGCCACTAAATAGAGTAACGTTACTATGATCTGAAAATTATACCAAATATAAAGGAATGTTATTTTAACACTGTTAAATAACGTTGGGAACAAATGGTCTTCACACTTCAACGGTAAGATAATAATAATCAACAGCACGTTTAAACATATTTCTTTCAACCTGTTTATCTCTTTCAGAAGACTAGTAAAGCCATAAGCCCTAAATTGGATGTCTCTAAGTACATTGGTATAATCGTCCTATCCAAATTATTAGATTCATGGAACAGGAAGTGCACACAGAGCCTATCTACCATATGGCTTTTAAGGCTACAGCCTAGGGCCCCATGGATTCAAGAGGCCCCTTATCTAAGTCAAGTCAAAGTAAAAAATAGACGATAATAATTTAAAGAATTTGTCAAAGGAAACTGCTGAAAGGTTATTTTATAATTTGACAATTTATTTACGGTTGTATTTAACAAACACTAAGGCATATATTATAATATAAAGCAAATATTTTATTGTCTTTCTTTTTTCTATTTTTTGAGGGCCCCTAAGTAGTATTTGCCTAGGGTCCCCTAAACTCGGTCCGGTCCTGTGTGCACATCATCTAGATGTGCACACGTTGTGTACGATACTTTGACTAGTCTGCTTCTGTTCTTGATTGCTCCTCTTGTCTCCTTTTAAATTGGTACACGTGACTGAATTAAGGTCGCGAGGTATGAAGTTTGGACCTATGGATCCATTCATTCATCAGCTTAACGATATTCAATATTTGACATTGACTTCTACTCATCATCATCATCATTCTCCTACTTTTATCCCAATTACTTGGGGTCGATATAATATGTACTTCTCTTTCATAGTACATATTGTAAAGCTTATTGGTAATAGTTTTATGACCGGTCGCCTGCCAGACCTTAACTCTCCCTGGGAGTGTAATTGTTGACCAAACGGCATCAGATAGAGTTGGCCCAGGTCGTTATAAGGCTCTTAGTCGTCTTTTACGACATCCACGAACAAAGTAAGGGTTGCTAGTATTCGTAGCCGCTAACACAGAGCTACATTGAATTCTACTAAAGAGAGATAATGTCATAATCACCACGCTAGGCAATCAGATTGCTAATTGTAAAATTCCTAGAGTAGAATTGCGACCTGAGCCCTGGTGTTCTCTCAGCGGGTATTAAAATACCTCTCATAAGGAAAGAAAAGAAAGAAAGATAGATGAAAGAAATAATAATTTATACACCATTTTCAGGTAGCTCCACTGGTTTATCCACTACATTGTAGTAACTTTCACCCATAGAGGCTCTATGTAAAGCATCGTCATCCATTGGTACCTAGATATATAATGAAATATTACTCAGCTGTATTTATTATCTATAAAAATAAAGTGGTATTTAAGTCACTTCTATATATTTTACTACAGTATCTATCTAACAAATCTCATCTGTACGATATAATATATGGTGGCTATCTTATTCTATAATATACGTTAATGTTTTAACTTAAACATCACTTGAATAAAAAATCAAACTTAGGGAATATTTTTTTTCACCAAAAGAGGTGTATAGTGAATCTACAATAGTCTAGAATGGTATTACTCTATACAAATAATCACTTCATTCCCTTCATTCTTATTATGAGCTAATCATGACAAGATCAAGGCGGCTTCTTGGAATCGTTTGAATATTATGAATCTAGGATTTCTATTATAAATATTGGAATATTTTTAATTCTATTATAAATCTCGGCAATCAATGTTCAACAAATAACCGCGAGTATGAACAATCAGCACATCACATTCTCTGGGAGTGCGATCTCTGGCGTAACGAGCGCGACCTTATGTTAGACAGTTTGCAAGTAACATCTGGAGTAGTATACTACACGGATCTTGTAGCAACTCGAGAAAATTTCCGTGCGTTTAGGCGTTTCTGCCATACCTACTACTGCAACCAATCTTAAGGCTCACATATAGGCCCCGTTAAGTTATCCCGTATCCGTGGTGCCGTACTGCTACGCTTATCGTAGCTGTACAACCCTTTACTTATTGGCTGACTAGTCAATATTGCTTTCTGTCTCCCGCTTTGCCTGGGAGGGAAGTGGAATCACTCTTTTCCAACTCCTCCTCTTTAACTTTTCTAATTAAATTTGTTGCGGGTTCCAAGACAATTAAAATCATTTCCCGGGACTGCCTGAGGGTCAAACCTCGGTGTCATTTATAGTGACCATTGTGGATCCTGGCTTACAGGAGTTACAATGGTGGGAATGTGCGGTGGGATTAGTCCCAAAAAAAAAAAATCTATTTTGATTAAAGGAGGTAAAGAGATCAAGTGAATTGTTAGATTAAATTGCAAAGTTTCAGTTTCAAGTTCCTCAAACCTCTCAATTTTTATGAGAAATATAATAGTAGTTCTTGAAACATATTAGTACAACTATTAGTATATGCATGCAATAACTCTTAACTCACTAACAAAAATATTTTATTTAAATTATATAGTACGGTACCTCCACTCTATAACAAATGTATTTATCTATTCTTGCTGGATATTCCTCATCAATAATGAAGTTCCATTCGAGTTTCATTGGAACATTACCCACATTTTCCACAGCAAAATCAAACGTTCTAGTCTTAATAGGACAAAAGCAAACATTTGAGTTTAGTTAGGTCAGGTTTGGTTAAGATTCTGGGTCAGGCGTAATAAGCGCAAATAGTACGCCTATTTATATATAATGCGGATAAAGGGTTGTCAGAATTCTAAGTGGCAAAATAATTGAAAAAATTACTCTAAATAAAAAAGAGAATAAATCGAAATGATTACTTGATAAATAAAGGTATCCTTTAGAAACATTTCTTCGGGTAACGTGCAAGCATATTTTGTGTATTCAGTTTTTACTGAATAAATTATAACCATACTTATAGTTCCTAAGAAATAGTCAGGAGGTCGGATCACTTGCTCTTCAAGCATGATTTCGTCCCTTTCATTAAGTCCAATATCCCTAAAAAAATCATCGATAATGTTATTTGTAGCTGTATATAAATTAAGACATTGAACTTAATTTAACATCTTTTTATGAAAAGTTAAATTAGTTAAGAAAAATTTACTCATAGCTTCGAAACCGCAGCCAAAACTAGCACTTTCTAACTAGCAGATCTAAACTGTAATAGGAAGATTAAGGAATTTACATATGTAATTAGAAATTGTTCACAATTTAGTGGCTTTTATTATATTTTTAATATTCTAACCCTTTGAAGATTCAATTAGGTATTTCAATTTAAATTATGTGCTTAGATGGCGGTTGACTTTTAACAGTATTGTGGAATGTACTACGGTGCCTGGTGGCATAAATATTGTGAAATGTGTTACTGCATTTTAGTATAATCATAATATGAACTTACGTATTGCGCTGAAATAGCGTTATGAGTTGACGATTATCCCAAGTGGCATCTTTCACGTCAATTGTTAAAGAGTCATCGCTTACAGCTAATAACGAGCAGGTGAAGCATTCCTACGCATTATATATATTAAAGTAAATTAATGATTCACAATACAAATAATTTCCATATGGCAACAAAGTATACGTAAACAGGTAATGATATTGTAACGGTATGAACATTGGATAGAAAATAGTCTGTCAACTTATCTGGCTAGCGTAATACATTAAGTCAGTTTGCCTCTTATGGAAGAGGAGAGACTTTTACTCATAATTATCACCATCATTCAACCTTTTGCTTAGCAAGTGAGTTTGCGATTGCTGTAAGGTGTTATATCTTTCTCAGAAGACGGCTGCCATTAATTCTCCTGATGAACCCTCAGGTAATTTTTAGGACTACCAGGCAATGTATTTTATAGCCTGTCTTATTTTGTTGCCATGTGGGGATTTCTACTCAAGCATGAGATACAATATATATATAATATATCTAATATATAACAATATATATATCTAAGTTAAATAAAACATCTTTCGTCTGGTGAAAAAATACAGAAATAAATACAATTGGAGTAAGACTACAATTGATCACACTTTCTTTTTTCACTTTAGACATCGTAAATGACAACTAAGGCATTGTAAGAAAGCAAGTAGCTGAGAAAACGTAATAAATTCAAGGAAATTTTGAAATGAACAATTACCTGAAGTGGTCTAACTAAATTGTGTTAAGTCAATTTACCTCTTATTGTGGAGGAGACTCGAGCCTATGAGCATATAGCTAACAAGATTGAATTGAAAATATATAATATTTAAATTATCACTAGATAACGTTAGGTGCTTTTGACTTTATTTAACTCAAAGAGCTTGACAATAGTTAGATTTTCCAAGTGTGGAAAATAGTATAGAACAATTTGCGATGACCTAATATTAGTCTTATTTTCACCGCCTGTGGTCTGGCCTCGCCTACACAGTCGGGACAAAAGAAAGGTAGTGTAGAGTTCAATAACTTGCTGTATTTTCCCTCGTTTGCCTTAATAAAGTCGGCTACCGACATGCAGCGGTTTCCTTACCTTGTATGAACCTAAACTGAAATGTCCGCAACTTAAACAGGAACAGAAAAATGTTAATAACTCTTATTATATTTCACATTACCTTTTGTATCGTAATAGGTTGTGCAGAATAAAACATAATTTCCATATCTTTCTCTTCTCCAGGAGAAATATAACCCACTGATGGTTTAATTAAAATATGGTCTACAATTGCCCAATTAAATTTATAAACCTTTTCAGAATTGTTTACTAAAACCACACATCTTCTCTTTATTGAACATAATTCACATCCACCTGGTTTTTTTTAAAGAAAATTTAGTTTTGTATATATATTAGTTCTCTTTGTTGACCAAAGAAAAGATGAATGGACTGCGTGAGGCATGACATGGACAGACAGGGAGTAACTGCAGAGATGACGTCTGATAGGACTGTATGGAGGAAGATGACATATTACGTGGACCCTAAGTAATTGGGATAAGAGCAAGATAATGATGATGATGATGATGATGTAGGTTGTCAGAGTAAGAATCCAAGATGTCGACACTCTTTATTTCCCGGTAATGTAGTTAGAGATGACTAATGGTCATAGACAAATAAGAGTTAGAGGTTAATAGTAAAAATCTCAGGTTTAAGAACGGCTTTCAACCATGCACTGCTACATTGCTGGCCTAAGCGGAGATATTACATCTTATTTACATGTCGCATATTATGTGCTGTATACCTTTTCAAATCTGGCAAATTGAGGAAGACACTATTTTTTATAAAAAACATTTTGCACTACGTTGTGCATTTAAAATATGTACTGCTATCTCATTTGAGCGAAATTTGATCAAGTTGCGATTTACTCCGGATATCGGCAGTGGCTAAGAATGTTATCCGACACATTTGAAAAATTACCACTCCTACTTGATTTCCCGAATCGGTTACACCATTCGGCAATGCTGAGTAGAATTTGCGCGTTGCAAACAAACAGATGAATATAACAAAATAATGGCGGCACGTGCAAGGAATGCAAGAAACCTTAATGGCCAGTCTGTCTGTATGATTCCCAAATCAAGGTAAAATACACCAATTTCTCTCAAATCGTGACCGCGGCACTGTTCTGTTTCTTAAAACAGAATAAGAATTATTTACGTTCAATATATACTTGGAGGACCTACCGAAATCTAGTACATATCTTAGTTGAGGAGGCTGTAAACTGCTAGTAGCTATTGAAGTTCCTGATATTTTCTTGGAGTTCCTCTTGTCATCAGATTTAACAGATCTTTTCTTTTCATAAGGCAAGCTTCTAATTTTCTTTGTATTCGTTTCTGATGTATATGATGCGTTTCTAACACCAAACAAAAAGCTAATTATAAAACTTAAACAAACAGCTAAACCTATAAAAACAAGTTTATCTATTTACGTATATAATAACTACAAAATACCAATAAGTTTAGTTGTCTCTAAAAAAACATTATATAAAACATAGCTAAGATAAAATGATATCGTTGGGTGTAATCTGTTACGCCGACGATACACTCATCAAAACCCGGAGTGGGACGCTGGAGAAGGCGGTACGCCTGGCAACTCTTGGCACCAAGAAGCGTCAGGCGGATCGAGACGCTGGGGCTAAGGGTGGCCCTGGATAAGACGGAGGCCTTATTGTTCCATGGGCTTGCTTGTCCCAACATTACTGTAAGGAAGCGAGAGTTGGGTATACAGAAAAGAGAATGAAAGTAAAATTAATGCGGTCGAAATGCGATCTCTACGGAAAATCTGTGGAGTTAGGCTGACCGACCGCATTCGCAATGACGACGTAAGAGAGTGAGTAGGTATGAAAGAGAGTATTGGTGTAAAGATACGAAAGGGAATGCTCCGATGGTTCGGACATGTAGAAAGAATGCCGAACGAATGTCTGGTTAAGAAGATATACAATGCGAAAGTGGAAGGATGTAGGTACCGGGGGAGACCGAGACTCACCTACCTAGACCAGATTGTTCACGTACTGAAGGAAGGTGGAGTCAAGAGTCTCCGAAACCGGCAAGCGTGTATGAAGAGAATTATGAATGTCGAGGAAGCGAGTGAAATATGCAAGGATAGAGTTCTCTGGCACTCTGTTCTCTCTGCCTACCCTGCAAGGGATATGTCGTGATGAAATGTATGTATGTACTCACAGCAATAAAAAGCTCAAATGAAACGAAACAAAAATATGATATCACATACTTACAGAATAAGTCTGTTGGTTTTCTCATTTAGATCAAACATACATACCCTTCTCCGGAAACTTTATCAGGCTCAATTTCTAAAGGTAGCATTACAAGTCCTAACAGTATTACATCTTCCATAAATGCTTCACCTTCACATGTTACCTATAAACATTAATTCAAATCTACGAACTCCTTACTTCTTTTAATAAAAGAAACGTTGCTTTAATTATTAAGAAAAACTAAATTGGTAATGAAATTATAAATCTTAACACTCACTGTAAAGAGTTCATACGGATTATATTCAATAGTTAATCTCACATCACAAGTGCTTCGACCCTTTTTTAATGGGTTGAAATTTATATCTACACTCACTATTTCATCTGGCTTTAAAGTAACTTTTAAAGAAATGTTGAATTCATCTTCACCGTTAAAATTAAATGCATTCGTATCTATAAAACAAACACATTTTTACTGTAAAACTTTAATAATAAAAAGATTGTGATAATTGATGTTATTTTAAGTTTTGTTAATAATCACCATATTTTCTAAAAGGCTTCATGCCATTTTGAACACACTCTTATCTAACTATTGACATGATATACTTTTTTTTTGACAGTCTATAGTCTGGATACATGCCGTCCCTTCCGTCCGGGGCGACAAAAGGGCGACGCGTGGCCCTTATAATTCACCGTACTCCCTCCCCATCGCCTTTGGGCCGGCCACTAGTACCGCTACCTTGACATCCGTGACGAGCCCGGCGGATTACCCTTTCGGGTACCATCCCCCGTCGACGCCCAGCCTGCTGCCGGAGCGTCACCCTCACACAGTCAGCCTCTCTGCAGGTGACGTACTACTCCCCGGTCCAGTCACCCGCGGCCTCGGCTAGGGCGGCATCGGGTGCAGGCGCCGGCGGCGGAGCGTGTCCTCGAAGAATGTCATGATATACTTAAAAATAAAAATATAAAGTATAATATGAGTATACACAAACACATATCTTGTGTTAATGTGAATATATCACATACCTTTATTACTAGATGTGAGCATATGTGCGCTGTCTGCCGCTGCAGTTAACCAAAATATTGGTCTTTTCTCAGTTGTTGCTCTCATAACTTCTATAATAACTAGACTTTTTACGGTACTTATATTTTTAAAACGAATACTTTTGGAGCTAATAGAGCCAAGGCATGTCATAGGTAGTTGTAGCCAAGCTTGCTTTTGATGTGTAAGTTGTGGTGATAGCATCATTATTCTAGGGATTACACCTTCTCCAATTAAGCATATTTTATATGACTGTTCTTGATTGTCTAAAAGTTTTAATTTTATTTCCAGGACTGCTCGGTATTCCTGTACAGAAAATGATTTACATTAACTTAGTGTTTTTGGTAAGGATTAAAATCAAATTATATAACCCAAAACTTACCATAAGAGCCTTCGGGGCAAAAGTTATTCCCAAATTCTTGTGCATTAACGGTTCTATATGCGTTTGATATTTATCCAATGAGAATATATCCTCATTTGAATTTGTTTGATAATGTAATTTCATTGTCACTGCACTTGCAACGAGTCCATTATTATAAAGATCTATAGCTCCCGTGAAGCGTGTGTTCACTATGACGCAGAAAAAATATAATGCCACCGAATTCTCCTCGAAGACGCAATGTGGCGACGACTGAAAATCATATACTTTTTTTTAATAAACGATGCTTCAGACTAGAACCATGATTATAACTAAAATAGACTGAAAAAAATATATTTACTATTCGAAAACATTTAACTATATAAAATACGGATCCTAGTTTAAATAAATCCAAATTTTATATTTATTCAACATTTACTAATATTTTTATCCGTGTGATCATAAGAATTGAATTCATCACCTCTCTCTCTCGTACGTACGTACTCGTATGTGGGTATTGTGAAAGACGATTAAGGGATACGTTATGCAAATAACATCTATATAAGAGCAGTAAAACTCAAAACAAAACCCTACCAACCCACCTCGTCCACGTGGTATAGTAGATCAATTTCACTCCTATTGTAGAAGAAACTCGAACCCGGCAGTAGGATGCATATCAGCTGAAATATTTAAAGTTCTGCAAATGGGGTTATAGTTAATATTATATTTAGTGTATATATTATGGTGTGGATTTTACCTCGGGTACTTTATATTCCGAAAGATTTTTGACAATCAGATGTTCTCTAAATGTAGTCTCTATATTCCAAACATCCAAAGTTGGCATAGCGCCAGTGCCAACAAGTTTGAGCGGTACTCCTTGAGCTTCAGTGGGACAAGTATCGCTTATGATAAAATTTATAGTTTCCTCAAACTTTTTCGATGCTGTTGCAAAAAACTGTACTTGTATAGTACGGCTTGTACCGGGCGCAAGAAGATTGTCTTCATTTAATATCAAAAAATTGCCGCACTTTAATGGCGGATTCTTCACCCTTTAAATAATTTACACTCATTATAAGGATTGCATAGCTAATACCTATACGCATATGACATTAAAATAATACTTTGCATTTTTTCGAATGCTCAGCTAGTATTTTGCTTAAACGCATTTTAATTACTTACATATGTAGTTCAAGTGCAAAATCTGTTTATATATCGTTTTTAGTTGTAACCTGTTTTAAATATTTTTCAAACTATAGTCAATTTTAAATTTCTCTCATAAGTTTTTGTCTTAATAAGTCTGAATATACTCTTTCACTACGGAATACAAGAGAATCAATAGAATATATACAATATCAATATAATTTAAGACACTCACTTATGATCTTTCCCTTTAGGTGTTGGAGGAGGGACATTAGGATTTAGCCGATATTGTTCTGGTAATACTATTTCGTAGTTGACAGGACATTTACTCGTGTTGTTCAATATAACCTCTCGTGTAATCGATGTACCCACTGGTATAATATGGAAATTCAATTCACCCAGAGGAAATAAAGTAAACCTTAAAATATAAGTAACTTTGTCAAAATACATCTACATACATACACATACATATCATCACGCCATATCCCTTGCAGGGTAGGCAGAGAGAACAGAGTGCCAGAGAACTCTATCTCTGCATACTTCACTCGCTTCCTCAACATTCATAATTCTCTTCATACACGCTCGCCGGTTTCGGAGACTCTTGACTCCACCTTCCTTCAGTACATGACCGATCTGGTCTAGGTAGGTTAGTCTCGGTCTCCCTCGGTACCTACATCCTTCCACTTTCGCATTGTATATCTTCTTAACCAGGCGTTCTTTCGGCATTCTTTCCACATGTCCGAACCATCGGAGCATTCCCTTTCGCATCTTTACACCAATACCCTCTTTCATACCTACTCGCTCTAAATACATCTACCTATTGCTAAATATACTATATACAGTGATAATCCTTTAATTTAAGTAATGATTCTATCGTAAATATAAACAAAAACTGAGATTTACTGAGAGTAGGAATAAATCGATACTACTGAGTACTCCTATGGTATCAATACTACTACTTGTAGTACATAACATTAGATACTGAGTACTGGTATCGAATGAAAACAATGGTATCGTATAGGCAGTGACCCACCCGCACGGCGTTGAGAGGTATGTTGTAGGGTGGATCTACGGGATCAGGTGCCATTTCTCCTGTCGCCCCGGACGGATTAGCAAGGCGAGACGTACCAAAGCCCGCCGCCAAAAAAAAAAGTGGTGCAAGGTGCTTGTGCCTCCGCTGCGGGGTGTACGACACCCGAGTACTAGTATCGAAGAGAAAATAGTATCACTTCATCCCTAACTGAGAGTAACGAAGATAAATTTTTACATGCTTTAATATACTGCCATCATTTATGGGCAACCCAATACTAACAACCTCTGCTGATGAATGATGGTGATGGCTTGAAATAATTTATAATAAAAATAGCATGGTAGTAATATAATAATACTATAGTATTATGTAAGATTATTTTAGGTTAAATTTTGATTGATTTTACAAAGCTATTGGTAAATGTGTACGGAATGCCCATTAAATATTTTTTTTTTCGATGTGTCTGTGCGAATGACCACTCACGCAACTGCCGTTGGGGACGGATCGCTTCCAACGGCCACGCTGACCAGATGAGATAGTGTGGGATTTAGTTTAATGTTTTCCTTTTCTTTTAATTATGATGTTATCTGATTACATCCTTTAGTCTTTTTATACGACACAAAAAGTGGGGAATAATATTCGTACACCATTACCATAGATCTCTATGGTATACCAAACGATCACAATGGTATACCAAACGAGCAGTCAGTGATTATCTATAGAAGTATACTTCTATTTTTATTACTGTGTACTTACGTATTGTAAAAAGAAGCAATGGAGACACAAATAGGGAACTTTGCAACAACGACTTGGTTTCTGCTACCATCTAATAAGGAACACGTGTAGACCGGGATATTATTAAGGTTCATAGATGTGGTAGGGGTGCATGTGAACTCAATACTTGTCAATTTCAGTGAGGCAGGTATAACACCAGTTTCTGGTATTGCTTCAAAGGACTTCAACAATGATGGCTCCGGAAAATTCATAACCTTCTTTAACCTTGAAAGAGTAAGCTAGGACATTTATAAGTATATCTACTACATTATTTTCGTACAGAGAATACTACTCACTAATAATTGCAGGTATTTGTATTTTTTAAATTCAATTTGGGCAGAATCTTTTATGGATCGCACAAAGAATTCTCCTACAAAAAAGGGCTCAGACTGTCGCTGCAAATCACCAAGTCATTCGTGCAATTAATATTTAAAAAAAATCTCATCTGAAGCTAACATCCAAAGTCCAAAAAAAGCCACGACTATATATTAACATATATACTTATATAGCTACATACTTATATTATACATACGGATGTATATAGGTATGTATAAGTACGGACTTATACATACCTATATGTACATACTTAAATAAATACTTACTACACGTTCATTTCAAGATTGCCGTTACCTCCCGTCCCACATTCCTACCTCGTGCCGCCAACATCGCCCACTTAGTACCGATAGCAACGCTATTGTATACCTATATATTTTCATTTTAAACGAACAAATTCTTGATTTTTGTTTTTTTACTTATTAAGTAATAGTTTCCACCAGCAACTTTGCACGCGTGGTATGTTAATATAAGTATCCATTGTCCTTTTCTATACTGTTAAAACATCTAATAATGATAATAACTTGTAATAAACTTCGTTATAATGGGTCGAGTTAACTAATAACACACGAATAACAAACAAACTCACATTTGCATTTACAATATTAGTAAGGATAAGCATAGTATTTTATTTTATCAACTTGCCAAGCGTTTCTGTAGAACAAAATTAATCAACAATATTTTCATTGTTTTGTCAACGGTGTTGACAGCTGTGACGTCATAACGGTCGCCGACGGCAATCTCGAGGTGAACGCGTAGTACATACTTATATACATTTTTGTCGTCGTATCTTGAGTATTATTGACGTTCAGTGTTGTACAGAGGCTTCCGCAAAGGGAGATATAATGATATAACAACCATGCTCTCTAGGCAGTATGGTATAGTATTATCCCAGTAAAATTCTGCCCATTTCTGGTGATCTCTCAGCTAGTTTTACAGCTGCCACGGGAGAGTAATGACAGCTGGCAATATTGTATTCTTCACCAGTTACCATATGAAACCTAGCTTATAATTAATAATTAATTCATTCCTTAAAAGTATTAACGTTGATTATTAAATACACAAATAATACAATGCTAGCGTATTAAAGTACATACATGAAATATTATTCAAAGTAAAACTAACTTGAAATAGATATTGTATTTGCCCCTATTCAGCAAGTACATTTCTCGCGATACGTTCGAATTAACTTTGACATAGCCATAGTTAAGGAAGTTCTCCGATACATTTTCGTAAGCACATTCTATCATGACATCGTAACATTCCGCTGATAAATTAAGATTGTCTGATATCATTGGTTCGCCGCGACCTTCCGCATCATAAATCTGCAATCATATGGCTGCTCTATTAGTTAACTCATCAGGTGCTGCTTGTGGGATCTGGTCCAGCCATAACCTTTTACATTATATTTAAAATTTACATTATATGGAGGTTCAAAGAGCATACTGGAGCTAATTACTACTGATCATGTTGTACTAATTTTATAAAAAAGTCAGTAAAGAAATAATAATAATAGACAAATCCGCTAAGTTTCTTCTCGGATCTTCTCAGTAGCGCTTACGATCCGATCCGGTGGTGGTTTATTCGAATAATTTAAAATGCTAAAACTGACAATATGTAAGTACCCTCGCAGGGTTTATACATCATAAATGAATTTGAATTATGCACGTTTATTGAAAAATAAAGAAAATTATTCTTAAGCCAAGTATTTATATCTCAATGGTAAACACACTAAAGATTTAGTAATAGTAACAATTTTAAACCACTCCAGGATTAGAATCCATAACTGGTCAATAAAATAAATCTTCTGTTCTGGTTCTCTATAATTCCCAACCCAATAAATCTTTACTATATTACTTGTCAGAAGTAGAGCTACAAATGTATACACCATTCCATTACAAAATAAGAATTAAATTAAATTAAGATCTTGACATTACAAGATCCAAGTTCTACATATACGTATGTAGGTATACCCTTACATAATCTCATTATATTTTCGGTCATTTCTTCGGGCACTTTACTTAATTCAAGATCGGTATAATTATTATTATTATCTGCCTAGGTTAATGCCTATCGGATTAATTATAACCTGACTAGTCAATATAAGCTTGTCATCATACCTTTAGTCATCATTACACGGTGAGTTTAAGTTATTCCACCTGTTCCATCATTAATAACTATTAAATTTAAAACTTCGCTTCTGTGTCATAATTCAATAGGTCACGCGCAATGCATATAATAAAAAAGCTTTCATTTTAAGATGTGTGTGGCTTTCCATCATGAAAGCAAGTTACCTCAAAGGCGAGGCTCGTGATTCACGCTGTATCATTTTATTAACATGGTCGTTATTGTTTTCGTAATCAAAGCAATACGTTATATTTTGTTATGGACTCAAATTGCTCTTATAGTGCGAAACAATCGTATACTTAGTAGAATATATTATATAAATTACAATAATATGACCTATGATAATTTTGTTATCTTTTCGTAAGATATTGCTCCCGGTTAAACTTGAATCTTATGTACGCGGCTATTGATAAGTCGCCCTTATTAGGCACCTACACTGATTAGTTGATTTAATAACAAATATTGTTTATAAAATAAAACTAATTTTACGGATTTTATCGTTCTATATCGTTCATGGTCATGGAAGGACTGTTGGAGGGTCCGTCCGTGGCCATGAACCTTGAAAGTGTTCAAAATGACGATAAAGTAAAAATCAAATACAAATGCGATAGAATTTATAAAAATAGTTTTATTTTATATGTGTAACACTCGTGTAAAAATCAGGAAATATACTATATTAATTAATATCCTCTTTAGGATTAATTATCAATGCGAAAGTGGAAGGATGTAGGTACCGGGGGAGACCGAGACTCACCTATAGTGTTTGCCAAATAGCATGGCAAAAGAGGTCATTTGGCGACCTTCACCACGATATCATCAAATCCAAGTAATTTTTTATTGCTAATTCTATCGCTTTCCATACAAACCGTCTTATCGTTAAAATATCATGGTACCAGCCGGCTAGACAGTACAGGGGTTTACAAACATTTATGTCTGCGTGTAATTTGTTTAGAACTTTAATAAGAAATTATGAGACATCACTACATTAAGAGATGTGTTAAAATTTCTGAAACAAAAACAGATAGATGCGGCGTGGGACTGCATTTTATAATTAAACTAACCACGCCGTCTATATCTGTCTGTTCGTGAGGTTTTTCTTCCATACTAGTTAAGTAACGACGTAAAACAACTAAAAAAATACAGTTTTAAAAGAAACGAATATTTAATAATTACAAATTAGTATACAGGATTAATAAATGGGAAGAGCAAGATGTTAAGGCGAGGTTAAATAATATACGTTAAGTCAAGTCCTTTAAGTTTATTACACCTGATGGTAATATGAGTCGAAAGAAATGTGTTATAACTTAAAATTTGGCATTTATTGGAGGTTACATAAGTCTTTGAAGCTAATTACGTATTTAATTATAGGATCTATATTATATTGAATTTATATAAATATCCTCGGTACCTTAATTTTAATGTTACTTAAAAACCTTTTTTTTCAGACATTTGAAAGTAATTTAGCATTCTTATCAATGATATTATTTATAAATTAATGAAATATCACCAGTTACAGGTTAATTTGGTATTTTAAAACAATCAAATACATGATTATAGGATATTAGAAACATAAATTTCCTATGGCAATTTTCCTAGATTACGTAAAATTTCGAGTTGTGCTGTTTGTAATTTTACTCTCTTGTAGGCCTGTACCAAGAGAATTTTGCGATAGAACTTTTCGATAGATTTGTATGGTAAGCGATAGATTGTTTTTGTATTTTAGGATATCGTGGTGAAGGTAGGTGAAGGTCGTCTTTTGGCTCGTTATTTGGCACTGGGTATACCTAGACCAGATTGGTCACGTACTGAAGTAAAGTGGAGTCAAGAGTCTCCGAAACCGGCGAGTGTGTATGAAGAGAATAATTATGAATGTTGAGGAAGCAAGTAAAGTATGCAAGGATAGAGCTCTCTGGCACTCTGTTCTCTCTGCCTACCCTGCAAGGGATATGGCGTGATGATATGTATGATTAATTATTAGGATAACATTGATTATGATATTTTTTGTTTCTCATATGACAAAAACATTAATGCCCCTTCTTAAATCGCTACGACATCGATACTGATCCCTAGAGCCATCAAATGCCAAGATTGATTTGCTAACTTCAAACAATTTACTAACTCACATCAATACCGAGAATCTTATTTGTTATAACTTCGACTCTGGAGGCAATATATGTCACCGGCACAACTTCATTATCATATCTTGGTACAATACCAGACGTTTTCGATATTATAAAATCTTGAATAAATTCTTCTGAATTACGAATTTTCCACATTATTGGCAATACAGAATCATTTTTCACAATAAATCTATCGTCTTCACGACGATATAGAAGAAGTTTTCCGTAATCTATGAAGTGATACATTAATATTAATAATATTTTTTAATAATACCTCTAACGTGTGCATTCGTTCTATAACTCAATTGTAACTTGCAAAACTACATTAATTGAATAATAATACTATTTCTATATGATAATTTAATATGATAGCTACTAATATACAGCAACTATATCATCATCATTCTATTTTTATCCCAATCACTTGGAATCGATACAATATGTACTCTTTTTTACCCGACTGCAAAGGAGTGGTATTGTGTTTAACAGTCTATGTATGTATGTATGTTTGTATGTTCCTTTGAAGCACTATATATACCAGACGCCGGGGCCGATTTTTATGATTTGCACGTCAATCGATTCCTCTTAATCCGGCGAGTGTCACTAAAGATATGACGTTATTGAAAATTCAATATGGCGACTACTGGACGCCATATTGTGAAAATTAAAAAAATTAAAGTCAACAAACTATATCAAGTGGGGTATCGTTAAATAGGTATTTAAAAATCATTTTTAGTTTTCTCTCAACATTTTTCGATTTGACTGGCCATTTAGGATCTATATCGGTTTAAAGTTTCGTAACAACCTTTCTCACATATAGGTTTTTTAGACAGTAAAAATTTACGATGACAAGACGAAATATTCATATAACTGGATGTGGATGGACATATACTGAAGTATCTAATAGGTATATTGTCCAATATACCATAGGTAGTCCTACCTAAAGTATCTAATGTCTGACGCCCTGGTCGCCCATCTCCAATTTCTAACGATTTAGTACTCAACTTCAGTCGAAAAACTATATATAGTTAGGTACTTACCTACTTATTAATAAATAAGATAACTATAGCTACCTAGGTTCATAACTAAAATGTATAAAATAAAAAAAAATGATTAAAATATCAAAGAACCCGACTGCGTAAAAAGTCGCCAAAACTACGTACATAATAAAAAAACTGAAAAGAAAATTAACAAGCACTTAGATGTCCGGTGGTCTAGAATTCCATAAATACTATTGCAGAAAATGAAATATATTTTAATAATAGAACATGACAACTGAACAGTCAGGATCCTTTATTCGACAGCAAATCTAATTTTTCAATGGATCCCGACTGTTTCACAGACAGCCTTTAAAAATGTAATTGTTGACGAGACGGCATTAGATGGCTTGGCCCAGGACGGTGTAAACTCTTAATCATCTTTTATAACATCCACGAGCAATATAAGAGTTGGGTGGTAATATTCGTAGGCACCTACACAGAGAGGATATATTAAAAATATAATAGTGACTAAATAATTACATGTTATGTATCAAAATAAAAAATATTTAAAACATCACCCTCCAAACAATTACCTATTGATTTAGTTAAAGGAAATATCTCAATGATAGGTTTCACTCCAGCACATGTAATATTGACTGTTACTATCTCAGGATTATCTTTTACACAAAATAGTAGCACACTCGTATGAACCGCCTCTTCTGAAGGAGCTGCAGTAATCTTTAATTTACCTCGACATCCAGGCTAAATAATGGAAAATACATAAATTAATAAATAAACATATTATATCAACCTGTTCTTTTAAAAGATTCAAAGTTTATGTGCTGGATAGTCATTATTATTCTAATGAAGAAGCGAAGAAAATGAAGAGGTGCACAATAATATTAATCAACGTACATATACTTGATGTAATGTATTATCCTTACACTAAGCAATCTGTGAATACGGGTACTACCGAGATAATTCCATACAGTATTCATGAGGCTATAAGCTGCTTTGTGAGCTGCATTCAGATCCATAATAATAAAAAATCAAAAAATGTTTAACTGATAAGAAGCGCAATTACTACACTTAGTTCACCGTACACATGTGCAAGCACACCCGGTATATTTGCTTTTACTAATTTTACAAATCATTGCCAATGTGAGATTAAACATCTTTTTTTTATTGCCGGTGGTGGCAAACGAGCAGGCAGCAAACCTGATGGTAAGTGATACTGCTGCACATGGACCTTACCAACACCAGAGGCACAGTCAGACCGCTGCCTACTGTGAAGAAAATGCTCTTCTTAAACTTCTTTTGAAGAAGGGCATGTCATAGCGCTCGGGAAACAAATTGATTTAAACTTAATTAGAATTAAAACTGACTACTGCCATGGGCTGCTACGAGCATACAACTGCCGAATTTGTGCCGCGATTACAAATTTTCAATTTAGCAAGTCGTGTGCAATTATTGCCAATTCCTATTGATAATTCAGCAATAGCTTATTTTATTAAATATATGACAGTAGGTATGAGCTTAATCAATAGTGTAGAAGAAGACAAAGAAATATTGCCAAATAACTAGTCTATGAGGGAGACGAGAGGAATATATGTACGAGTACTCGTATATTTTGATGACATTTATAAAAATTCACAGATTTTTTAATAGACTTTCGGCTTTACGAAATATTATCATAACGAACCAATTATTTATGAATTTATTTAATGAATCATTATCATTATCTTAGTTCATATACTCGTAGGTACTCGTACGTCTTATTGCAGGGCTCAAACCTCCTCCCCATTCAGGAGAGAATTTAATTTGCTATACTAAGTGTAGTATAGCAAATTAAATTCCCTCCTGAATGGGGTCAGACGGGTTTTTATAAGGTCCTATTTCGAATTTTCCTTCTCTACAATGATTACTATTATTATTATATTTGCCAATAAATAAGCAAGCTCATTTTATAGGCTATAAAATTACACACAAAGAGAGGATTTATATTAAACAATTACTTATATTGTCAAATATTACAGGATTTTAACGCTCTGTTAATTATGGAGCGTTAAAAATTATTACAGAGCGTTAAAATTTTACCTCTTCTTACCTCTGAAGATTAGTATTTCTTACCTCTAACCGTATAAACTTCTGATCTATTTGAAACACTGTGGTGTCCTCTAAAAATTCCATTTCAACATCTACAGTTATCGCAGATGAATTTTTTAAATTGATAGTATATTCTTCTTCGTATATTCTATTAAGCCCTACAAATATTGGTCCAAATTGAAATACATGATGATCATCTAAATACGTTAATTTATAAATACGGTCTTCTATTGTTCTTCTGACAAAATTTTCAAACATTTTTTTAGGTCTATGGTCGAGCCTGAAAATGTAAAAGATGTGTATATAATTGCTACATATAATTTATTTACTTATTGCTTTTCGTGTGATGACTGAGTAAGAAACTATAACTATTCACTACTCTCTAACATACCCGGAGGGAAACTAAGAAATATGATATGCATATAATATACTAAGAGAAAGAAAACTTGAACTAAAACTACTATTTCATATATATTTTAGTATTTATGTACGAAACATGTACATGTAAGTGTACCAATAAAGTAGGATAAGCTTTCTAGCGTCGCGATTTGTATGCCATTATAGAATTTTAAAATGCTTTGTACAAAAATACAAGATAGTATGAATAGTAATCAGAACCGTGAATATAAATCATCGATATATATATATATATATAACGGTGCTTATTTAATTATATATATATATATATATATATATATATATATATATATATATATATATATATATATATAATTAAATAAGCACCGTTCGTCACTAACATTAGTTACATTGCTAATTAGTCTACAACTAGATGAATTAAGCTGTACTTTTTTATTTAGTCACTATAAAGGTCTTCTGATTTCGTTCGCCATATATATATATATATATATGGAATATATATATATATATATATATATGATGACTGGCACCTTAGCTAAACTGTTGTAGCAACTTATATTAAAGGTGCCAGTGGGCCCTTTTGAATGAGCAATTATAAATTATAATAATACTTGGTGGATTGTTAATTTAAAATAAAAATAATGAAATGTTTGTGCGTGAGCATGCGTGTATGTATAGCATGATTGTCTGTCTGCGCGCGTGTGTATGAATGTATGTTAGTCTTTATATTCAGTTTAGTGTAATTACAGTGTAAGTGACCGTGAATATTAATAAATAACTTGATGTCCCTAATGTAACACAAAAGACGTTGGTTGCCTAAGTTTTATAATATTACACAGTCAACATTGTGTAAATACCTAGGTAAATCACATACGCCACGAACGTGAATGTCTATTCTTGAATCTGGCCATCCACTAACTTCTACAAAACGTTTCACTCGGAAGATTCCTTCCTCTTGAGGGTTGAATAAATATTTACATCGTACTAAATCGCCAGGTTGCAGAACAATTCGCTTTCCAGGAGCTACAAAAATATTAGTTTAAACTTTCTTCTATTATAATTATCGTATAATGTTCTTATCCGTCATAAATAATAAAAATAGTATTGTAATGCTTTACGAGTCATTATATAATAATATAACGTATTTTTTTTTATGGTAACAAAACTATTAATAGCATGCAGAGTGCTAATGTAGGCATAACAGATAATAGAGACAGCAAGCATGTAAATAATATTTATATGGGCATTTTTCAAATAAGTAAAATAAATAAAATTCGCCAGTGCTGAATTAGCTTTTTTACAAAGACGTTATGACTGTGGTTGCCTTGAATATAATAGAATTTCTTACTTTGTAAGGATTCAACAATATTTAACGGTAATGGGCTTATTTCATCGTAAAAATCTTCGCCTATCATTTTTTCAATAGTCAATGGCATATCAGTCGTTGATGTTTGTGCTGAAGCCATCTGCAATTTAAATATGGATAAATGGTAGAATATATTATTTCTCGCTCTTGAATCTTGCTCATATCCCAATTACTTGGGGTTGACGATATGTATTCTTTTTTCATCGTACATATTGCAAAAGTTATTGGCAGTAGTTTCATGCCTGGCAGTAGTTTCATGCCTGGCAGTAGTTTCATGCCAGGCCGCGTTTCTAACTTCAAGCTTCCTTGGGAATGTAAATATTGACCAGGTGGCATGAGGTGGAGTTGGCCTAGGTCGTAATAAAGCTTTAAGTTGTCTTTTACGACATCCACGAGCAAAGTAATGGTTGGTAGTATTGGTAGCCGCTACCATACGCTAATACAATAGAATACATATTTCAATTTTAAAGCAGAAAAAACATTACATGAATATACAGTATGTCATCATCATTCTCCTACTCTTATCCCAATTACTTGGGGTCGATACAATATGTACTCTTCTTTCATAGTACATATTGTAAAATTTATTGGCAATAGTTTTATGACCAGCTGCCTACCAGACGTCAACCCTCCTTGGGAATGTAATTGTTGACCAAAGGGCATCAGATGGAGTTGGCCGAGGTCGTTATAAGACTCTTAGTCGTCTTATACGACATCCACGAGTAAAGTAAGGTTTGGTAGTATTCGTAGCCGCTATCAAACAGCATATAATGTATATATACATACATTCATACATATATATCACCACGCCATATCCCTCGCAGGGTAGGCAGAGAGAGGAGGAGGCTTGCTTCCTCAACATTCATAATTCTCTTCATACACGCTCGACGGTTTCGGAGACTCTTGACTCCACCTTTCTTCAGTACGTGACCAATCTGGTCTAGGTAGGTTCGTCGTTCGGACACGGCGCAACATACGCTCGAGGAATGCTCGGGCTGGGACGGGCAGCGCCGCGACCTCGTCGCTATTATCGGTGCCGACCTGTCACTGCCGGCTGTCGCGAGGGCGATGGTCGACAGCGTCAGGAATTGGGACGCGGTCGCCGCCTTCTGCGAGGCTGTCATCTCGCGGAAGGAGGCGGCGGAACGAGGCAGGGAGGACTCCCGCGACCCGGGCCGCCGCCAGCGGCCGGGGCGGCGCAGGCGCGAATACCTGCGCCTGATGCCGCCCTAACCCAGGCCTCGGGTGATCGGACCGGGGAATTGTCCGGTCACCCGACGCGAGGCCACCGCGTGAGGCCGACGCCCCGACGGCGAAATCTGTCGGGGCGTCGACGAGAGGAACCCGCGAGGGTAAACCGCTGAGCGGACCACCGAAGACAAAGATCGGGTACCGGTGGTCCGCTCGCACGGCGAAGAGAGAGGATTTTACGGTGGGTCTATGGGATCACGCGCCGCCTTCTCCGTCACCCCGGACCGATTTGGCGGGGCGAGACGCACCCATAGCCCACCAATAAAAAAAAAAAAAAAAAAAAGGGTGGTTCGTCTCGGTCTCCCCCGGTACCTACATCCTTCCACATTCGTATATATAGTATATTTTAAACAAAAATACCTTTTTTCCACAAGTGCAATGCCATTTCGATAGAATGTTCAGTACGTTATCTTGAGTAGAATCGTCCAATAAATTAAGATCAGTTAATTGGTTACATTCACACTTTTTTAACTAAAAAATAAATTTTCACTAAAAATCTGTAACCTTACAAAAGCAAATATGGCCTGTTTCGTATTCTAAAAACCATTCATGTTATGATTATGGAACGGTCATTCTTGTAAACTAACTAATTTTACGTAACCACAATATCGCTTATACATACATATCATCACGCCATATCCCTTGCAGGGTAGGCAGAGAGAACAGAGTGCCAGAGAACTCTATCTCTGCATACTTCACTCGCTTCCTCAACATTCATAATTCTCTTCATACACGCTCGCCGGTTTCGGAGACTCTTGACTCCACTTTCCTTCAGTACATGACCGATCTGGTCTAGGTAGATTAGTCTCGGTCTCCCTCGGTACCTACATCCTTCCACTTTCGCATTGTATATCTTCTTAACCAGGCGTTCGTTCGGCATTCTTTCCACATGTCCGAACCATCGGCTTACGGCTTATAGATTAATAAATAACATTAGTCTGAGAAAACATACTAGAATTCAAACCACCTTCAAAATAGAAATGATAATCTACTATATCACAGTAGTCACACTGGGCTGGTAAAGCGTTTTATTTTGAGTTTTCCTTTTCTTGCAAAGATATTATTTGCATATTATGTCCCTTAGTCGGCATTTACGACACCCACGTGCAAGACAAGGATATATTCTTACTCCGACACCACATGGAAAAAAGTATATAAAAAATTAATTATTTTCTATAAAATATGTAAACTTCCTGAAGTTTGACCGTCTACAGTATATATGCCTATTGAACTACAGATGTTGTCCAGGACTTGTTCCAAGCCCCCAACATCAACGCTATTTAACAATCTGCAACCATATATCTACAACAATTATACAACATGTAAACTCAGAAAAATGTCAACTCAAATAAACGAGACTTAGACGCACATAAATCTGTGTACATATACATGTTGGACTTAGATATAGGCGTCCTTTGACTTGGGCATAGGATAATACTAGGAGTATAATCACTATTCCTAACAAGTGGGGTTAACGATCGCAATGGTAAGTTCTCTAGAAGACTTTTACTACGCATTCTTTGGGTGATCCCTCAGCTGATTTTCGAAATCTCACAAGAAAATGAGTGATAATGACACAATGTATTCTTCACCCGTCACCATATGTTAATTAATATATATATAAACATCAAAAATGACCAAAAATAAGAGTAAGATTGCAGACAAGGCCTTGCATTAAAGTCATCACAAATAATATGATCAGCCGAATAGTTATAAATTATTAGAATTAAGATAATATTAATCACCTTTTTGTTTATCACCAACTGTACTTGACTTTTCAAACATTACGGATTATCATCAATACGTAATAAAACTTTATTTAAGTCATGTTTGTATTTTATTGAGTAAATTCTACTCAATTAAATAAAAAATATTTTTAAGTTATATCAACTTAAATATCGAATATTTTTATTTTTACTAAATGAGTAAAATCTATTATAGGAGATGATACGAAAAATGAAAAATGCAGCCAACACCATAATAGAGGCTGCCTACTGATAGTTACCGGTTCTTCGTTCAAAAATCGCCATTGCAATGACTCTTCGTGTTCGATCGTTGGGAAAACTTTAGGTAATAATACTGTGTATTCTTTTTTATCCATAGGACATTGAAGAACATCAAATTTTTCATCATCTTTGAGTGCAGCACGCACTGTCGGTAAGTTCACAAACATATTCACTAGCGCACCTTTGTATAATAGACAAGGGTACATTACTAATATCAATGGAAACCCTCTATCGGCGATATTTATTTCAGAAATCTGTAAATAAAATTTTACAACTCATCAATCTATGCTAAATATAAAATTCTTAATTGATCAGTAGCAGTACATAAACAAATAACTCCAAAATTTTGAAATTGAGAACATACACGTTACCTGCAATTCTATGTCTGATTTCTTCTTATTTTTCTTTAAACCAGCGCCTGCAAGTTGCCCGTTAAGACCATATATGGGATAACCAATTTCACAATCTTCAAAGATCCAGTTACTAGCAATTGCTATGAGATTCTCATATATTGTTTTAAAATATTCGTTATATTTTGCATTCATTGCAGCGTACTCTGTTGTCGGTTTTCCTAAGCAAAAACTTGGCATTAACTAAATATTTATTCCATATGAATATCTATCTTTATAGGTACCTAATACGACGGTGAATTCAATTATTTTTGTTAACTTATTTCAGTAATCTTCTAGATTTTTACATACATACATATCATCACGCCATATCCCTTACAGGGTAGGCAGAGAGAGTAGAGTGCCAGAGAACTCTATCCTTGCATACTTCACTCGCTTCCTCAACATTCATAATTCTTTTCATACACGCTCGCGGTTTCGGAGACTCTTGACTCCACCTTCCTTCAGTACGTGACCAATCTGGTCTAGGTAAGTTAGTCTCAGTCTCCCCCGGTACCTACATCTTTCCACTTTAGATTTTTAGTTTAATCTATTTAGTTTATTATTTAGAAGTACTAGTTTATATGTATTTAGTTAAATGATTACAGTCAATTGACAAGTGAAAATATCAATTTTGATGTGACCTTCGTTAATGACACTAAGTGCTCACGTATTAGGCGTTCTGCCGAACAAGTTTGACCTGGCCGTTAAAAGGACGAGCAGTGGTGGGGCCGTCACCTCCACACATGCAATCCGGTATATACACTACTACTACACATTCACAAACATAAGATTTGTAATACTCTCAGATTATGAAGTAGACCTCTAAGTACCTTTACTAAATACGATACCACCGCGAACACCCATTTGTGATCTTCAAAGGTTTTTTATGTCCAAAACAATAGGAACTGGATCTTTTCGAAGGATGTCTATTATGAATAGGTAGATAATTACGCCGCTAAGGAAATGTCTCTGACAAACAAGTTTCTTTACAATATTTTCCTTCGCCGTTGGAGCAAACAATTAATGGCTTATTATAAGCATTATTTTAACAGCCTCGATTTTACCATTCGATTAATGACTTCTAATGTTTACGCAAGTCTTACACATTTGAAATAAAACTACTTTTACGGATTCTATCGCGTTTGTATTTGATTTTTAATTGCCGACGTTTCGAACACTTTACAGTGATCATGGTTACGGGAGAACTAAGGTGTCTTACGTCCAATATGTCATTGTTATTACAGAAATTTATTTATATCTACAAGGTAGCTCTATAAGGTATCTCTATAAGGTATATAGCTCTATAGGTAAAGTATCTATAAGGTAGCTGATTAGTTTTGTTAGTTTTGTAAAATTTTAAAATTGCCACAATAATAATTATCATAAATTAAATACTTTAATAATAACAAATCATAAACAACATAAATTTTATATATAGAATCATTCTCTTTTTGTACTGGCAGTAAATTTGTATTAATTTTGTATTAAAATGTGGGTCAAAATTTAATGTCTTATAAGGTGGATATAAATAAAGCGAAAGAGCGAAGAGTGAATGCGGGAAATAGAGTGAACGGAGCGTTGGGACAACTTCTCTGTAGCCACCACCTCAGTCAGATGGCACGTGTAGCAATACATAACGCTGTGCTTGTCCCAACATTACTATATGGAAGCGAGAGTTGGGTATGCAGAAAAGAGCATGAAAGTAAAATTAATGCGGTCGAAATGCGATCTCTACGGAAAATCTGTGGAGTTAAGCTGACCGACCGCATTCGCAACGACGACGTAAGAGAGCGAGTAGCTATGAAAGAGAGTATTGGTGTAAAGATGCGAAAGGGAATGCTCCGATGGTTCGGACATGTGGAAAGAATGCCGAACGAACGTCTGGTTAAGAAGATATACAATGCGAAAGTGGAAGGATGTAGGTACCGAGGGAGACCGAGACTAACCTACCTAGACCAGATCGGTCATGTACTGAAGGAAGGTGGAGTCAAGAGTCTCCGAAACCGGCGAGCGTGTATGAAGAGAATTATGAATGTTGAGGAAGCAAGTGAAGTATGCAAGGATAGAGTTCTCTGGCACTCTGTTCTCTCTGCCTACCCTGCAAGGGATATGGCGTGATGATATGTATCTATGTATTTATAAATAAATTTCTGTAATAACAATGACATATTGGACGTAAGACACCTTAGTCCTCCCGTGACCATGATCACTGTAAAGTGTTTGAAACGTCGGGAAATTAAAAATCAAATACAAATGCGATAGAATCCGTAAAAGTAGTTTTATTTCAAAAATTCGATTAATGCTGTTATGTTGAGCCTTGGTCAATAATATTCATCATCATTCAACATTTCAACCTTTTGCCGTTCACTGCTGGACGTAAGCGTCCACAAGAAATGATAGATCCACCAGAAGCGACAGCCATGCTTAGCAGGCTGGTTGGTGATCACAGTGAGGTGTTATACTTTTCTCAAAAGAAAGCTGCTGAACACTCTCCTGGACCATCAGTCGCCTTTAAACATCTCCTACGGGTCAGTAAAGATTGACGATAATTGTATACTTATCCCATCACCGTACGGAGAGTATAATATTATATATTAAAATATAATTTATAATCGATAAAGAAAATATTGTTAATCCAACAAATTTCCAAAAAATTCTCTTATACTTGTAGTACCTATAAGAGATTTTTTTATTAAGTGTCTTCTGTCGAATACCCACCGACCATTTAGAGTCATTGAAGAGACCCAAGTTTAACAATAACTAATCAATTTGTCATGACACTAGGCTTAATTAATATGTTGTTTATTAAACTACGATACTTACCTCTAGTTTCTTCTTTTTTATATTTCTTCTTAGATTCTGTGGCATCTAATGTTGTTAGAGACTTGTCTGACGATTTTAACATGTAAATATAACAAATTCATATTATTATATACAATCTCTTGTTTCATTGCGCTAAAGATACATAAATCTTGGAATTACGTTTAAGGTAAAGTCTTAATTTAGTAATATGTAAAAAAATCGTTATTTAACTGTAAGCATATATTTGTCACACAATTCATCATCAACATCGTCAATATCATCTTAGCTCACAATAGGATGGAGATTGACGTGCTAAACTACGCTGATCAGATGAGTTAGTCCAGGTTTTTATTTCAAGTTCTTCTTTTGCATTGATGTTATTTGGATATTATGATATCCTTAATGGTATTTTACGATAAATACACTATCTTTTATGATAAAGACCCTGCTTTATCGTCAATCATCGTCAGATAATCTATACTAATATTATAAAGCGGAAGAGTTTGTTTGTTTGTTTGTTTGTTTAAACGCGCTAATCTCAGGAACTACTGGTCCGATTTGAAAATTCTTTTTTTGTTGGATAGTCCATTTATAGAGGAAGGCTTTAGGCTATATAACATTACGCTGCGACTAATAGGAGCAGAGCAACAATGATGAATGTGTAAAAATCGGGTTTTTGTTTCCTTTTGAGAGCTTCCGCTGCGTAAACGGTTAAAGTTGCGCAAAAATTATGTGTTACATAATTGTTCCCCTTTCAAAGTTCTAAATAAAAGTCCGCGACAGCATATGTTTATCTTTTAAGATTGGCTCACTATAACCTTTTTTATGCTAATCAAATTTGTTTTAAAATAATGTGATATTTTCGAAGGTGTTTTTATAAACATAATATTAATCCTTATCCAAATAAATGAGTTATTCATCACAAGAATTTAATTTAAAACAAAATTGCTCTTTACATTATTTGATTTCAATGAATATCTTAGGAAATATCGCAGTTTAAAAATAACATCGCAGCAAAATAATGATCAAGTACTGGACGCGCATTTACGATAAAAATACTGGATCTTATAATCTTATATTAAAAAAAACTCAAACTAATGTTATTTCAAAGTACTTCTGCACGCACTACATTTTTAGTTTTGTTTTTTTCTCATGACCTTCCGTCGGCTTTACACATCCTAAATAATAATAATAAGTATAGGAAGTATTAGTGCCTGCCCTCATGTATGGCAGTGAAAGTTAGATTTGGCGGGGAAGACATGAAAATAGAATAAATGCTGTAGAGCTGACAGCTCTTCGTAAGCTGTGTGTGATGTAAGTATGAAAGATAAAATTAGGTATAATGTTATAAAAGAGCGCTGGTATGCTGAGGTGGGTTGGACACGAAGCGGAAGAAATAATGAGTGGGCAGAGGTTGACGAAGCAAACATATAAAGCAATCGTGAATGGGACGAATACAAGGGGAAGACCTTTTCTGGACCAAATTGGCGATTTGTTCACGAGAGGTCATCATCATCATTCTCCTACTCAATTACTTGGGGTCGATACAATATGTACTCTTCATTCATAGTAGGTACATATTATAAAAGTTATTGGCAATAGTTTTATGACCGGCCGCCTGCCAGACGTCAACCCTCATTGGGAATGTAATTGTTGACCAAACGGCATCAGATGGAGTTGGCCCAAGTCGTTATAAGGCTCTTAGTCGTCTTTTACGACATCCACAAGCAAAGTGAGGATTGGTAGTATTCATAGCCGCTACCACACAGCGATTTCATACACATTAAAAGTATGTGTAATCGTAAATAGGCGTAAGTGTATGTATGTATGTATAATATACATACATTGTATATATCTATAGAAAGTATAGATAAGACCCAATACTTTTACTTGCATTACTTTATATGGTACTACATTGCATTATATGGATTACGTCAAACTTGAATCACTTTTAAATACTTATTTCGCGTAACTACAAATACACACAAAAAAAAAGAAACACATACATGCACGCACACTACATCACAAACACATGCACACCACACACACACACACACACACACACACGCACACATACACACACGCACACCACACACATACGCACAACACACACATACACACACGCACGCACACACTCTCTCTCTCTCTCACACACACACACACACACAACGTGTGAGCGCGCTCACTAACACGTTAATTCTCACTCATTCATTTATTATAGATTTCTTTATCATTAGTCTTTATTACGTAAGATATATATATTCATTATTTATAATGTATGTTACTGTAAAATAATTTGATGTTCAAGATTTATGTATTTCGGGAAGGAACTGTCTCTTGAAACACAGGTATTACCTAATTCAAGAGGCAAAGACATCTATGTCAACTGTCATATGTATTTAGTTTTCAATAAAGATTATTATTATTATTTTACTTAAGGTTAAATGTTCTACTCTTACTAATAAAAGGGTCATGTAGGTACCTAAAACAGCTTTAACGTATGTATTATTTAAAAATATTTCCACCTTTTACGTAAACGAATTCGCGAGTTGAAGTTAACGTTAGCCCAAAGTAACCATTCCACGCGGACGAAGTCGCGGGCAGAAGCTAGTTATTTGAATAAAATGCTAGGGAGATATAATTCAGACGCAAAAAAAAATACATAAATTTAGTTTATTCATACCTTTCCCAGGTTTATTATCCTTATTTGCTGTGTTCGATGTTGTATTTGGTCTGAAATATAAGTATTATTTAACAAGAATATACTTCTTTTATTTAATTTAAATTTGTCTAAATATTTAAAACGAACGGAAAATGTGTATGTTATCATATGGAATATACTCGGCAAAAACACTAGTTTAGGAGTACAAAAATGTTCTATATTGCAGCTTATACCACAAATTTATTATTTACACCTATAGTATCGCCTAAAGCATAATAAATATTACTTATTCATTTTATCATTACTCTCATAGATAAATATTTGTAGACATTATTTTACACATTTACTTTTGGATATGTCTTTGTTCCAAATATCGATTTCTTCTCTGTTCTAAGCCGTGCAATATATAAATATTCTTTAGATCAGATGGAGCACTCTCATATTCCTCTTCGTTCATTTCGTCGAATGATGCTATAATTTCCTGTATTTCAGTTTCATCGAATACCCTTGAAACCGATCTATAAATATAATTAAAGATATATAAAAGAAATAGCTCAAAATTTTAAACCCTCAAAATTCATTTGAGCTATAATTCATTCATTTGAGATATGCAGTGAATATATATTCATCTAAATATCTTATTAACTTAACTTATACACCCAATACAATAATGATAAACCAAATAGGTTCTATAAATAGAGGTATTTTTTTTTATAATAAGACACCACCCTGCACAAAGGAAATAATCCTTGTTTCCGGGGACCTTTACAAACATGCAATTAACGCAGACAAATTACACCCAGACTCACAACACTTTGTAGATCGCACAAAGTATGGTCCTGCGTAGGAATCGAACCCACTGGCACGGAAGGTTGGTCTTAACTAGTACGCCATCTGTTCAGTCAATGTCAGCCAGTGGATTCATTTCTCGCCTTCTGAGCGAACATTGCCAGAGAAGGAAATAACAAAATAAAATCCTATCCTAAACCATCTAATTATCGTGAACGGTCAATATCCCTTTTTGGCAAAAAATAATTACTAACAATGGCCTGTATATGCTCATTGAAGGAATTTAATGTAACATACTCGTTAAGAATATCAGTCTCTTTATGAGCTTCCTCGTAAGCATTTGCCCATTTGGAGAAATCTGCCTGACATAAAATCAAATGCGCATTCCAAATATTTCTTTTACATTTAAGCACCGTAGTTAGCACCAAAGGTGGACTCTTTAAAATTACGCTTGTTAGTGATTCAACCACAAACCCACGGTGAAATCTTGATTTTAGAAAGAAATTAGTCAGAAGATCTTGAATCAACTCCTGTAAAGTATAATCTTTCATTATAGGGCTGATTTTCCCTTAAAATTAATTTCACTATTAAAATATTTCATTAATTAGATATTTTTCTTTTTTCTAAGAAGAGATTTTCTTAAGCTTGTTTGGATGAACCTGGATGGAAATGTAGCGCTTTGGAAACACGGTAACAGATGAATCATTCTGGAGCCTGCACCTACGTTGGAGAAATAAACGCTGAAAACGTCCAAGACGATATCATTACTGGATGGTATGGGGGAATCATACTGAAACTTTATAGGTACCAACGTGTCTATCATCATATCACGCGAATATACACTCTCAAAAACACCGTCCCAGAAAACACTCTACAGCCACAAGTGTAAACTTTCTTTCCTCTGAAATGCTCCAAGGCATACTCTGTTGCCCGGTGTACCGCTTGTTACCTGTGCTATCATCCGTATAACAGTTCATATTCTCTATAGAAAGCATATCATTGATGTACAGGATAAACCGTGTTAGCGAGACCACCGAACCCTTCAGTACACCATCATTGACAGTTATAGTCTCGGAGCAGGAACAAGTAGTTTAAAAACATAGATATATATTTCTAACTTATTTCTTTAACATTAATATACATTTTTTTTTCATGTGTAACGGATTACTATTATTACGAGGACCTCCTCATATTTGGAAATATGATGCAAAAAAAATAATTCAAATTTGGCAAACATAATAAAAATATTATTATTTTTACAACCATTTGAAATAATGTGGTTGATCCGAATGCTTTTGTTGCTGTGTTAGATGCTATAGATACGTCGGATTTCTTCACTTTTCTTTTCTCATTTACTTTTGAACGGGGAGTCGCAACATTTTTATTATAGGCTAAAACCATTACTTTTTTCAATAATATCTCAAAGTCATCTTGAAGTTCTTCAAATTCTTCTAAAAAGAGTAGACATATTAGTAGTATCTATATAAACAAAAAATAATAGCTGAAATGTATATATAACTTCTGAACGAGTGCACCAAATTAGATAATTCTTTTTTTGTGTTCGAAAATAGGGTCTAAACCCTATGATCCCCTAACATATAAATCTAATGATCTAAATCATTACAGCCAGTACCAGTGTGGTATGATTTGAAATCAAAATACGTAATATTTCCTTTTATATTCATGTGCTAAATTTAAAATTGATCTAAAAGTAAAAACTTCCAAGTTAACTTCAAAACTGAAATTTAGTCTTTAACATGCTTGATTATTTATAAAAACTTGATGCGACGAGCAAAACATCATTGTCACACATGGGATCATTTTTTGCTCGTAATCAAGTTTTTAGAAGCTTCCATTTAACCCATGAGATAATTATCAAATATTAAAACCTTCTTGTTCATCCTGAACGCCATCATCAGTTTTCATATTTTTTTTGACTGTTTCATAACTTTCATCGATACAGTTAAGTAAAAATTCTATTTGCGAATTTTGTGTTTCATTTAGCAAAGCTTGGACTATACAATGGTCTACATTTATGACAGGCAATTTAAGACTTTTGCCGATAGCATATGCAATTTCTTGTCCTTGAATTTCTGTGAAATGTTTGTTTTAATGATTTATTAACTAAAAACACTTAATGGACTATTAATATGCAGTAAGAACCTATGAAACTTTTATTAACCTTCACATGGAGATCCATGTACAAATACAAGAAGTCCCTTTTTAGGTTTCTCAGTATCTGTGTCAAGTATATCTTTATCAAATATGTGTAAACAGGCCTTCAAAGGGTCTACTTCCCTTTCTTTCTGATATTTTATCTCATCTGTAAGTAATAGATATTTTAGATATAATAAACATATTAAAAACGATTCGTGTCACTTTTATGAGGCTACTCATATTAGTACCAGTATCATCTAGGTTAAGTACCTAGAAGATACTAGAAGATAACTTATTGATCAATAAGTTATCTAAATATTTTAAGTAATAGTAAGTATAAAATAATAGAATATTTAACAAATGTTATCAAAACTGATGTAATGTAATTTGAACATTAATCTCTTTTTTCTAGATATAAGGTTAGTTATGTAATTAGGCATAACTAACCTTTTATCTATAAAAAATCATCTTAACAAAGTATATATAAAGAAAGTTCCATTAAAAGTAGTAGCACAAATAAGGTATTTAAAAGTAAACAAAGTTACATTTGCGTCTATAATATTAATTTCACTATCACTCACTATCTTTAAGAGTAAAAATAAGAGAATAGAAGTTGGAACATTATCAGCGCACAAATTTAGTTAGGTTAGCATGCAGCATTTCTGTAGGTATCAATAATCCCTACTATACCTACCAAACGTAGATGTACTAAAAGGACTTTGTATTTAGATATCTACGTTACAAGATTATCACTATCTTCAATATTATCAACGTTTTGTTGTTTTTTAACATGTCAAACTTATCTTAATAATCAGTTAAGTGTAAGTCAAGTCTCACGAAATATGTGTTCCCAATATCCATTAGATTTTATTTCAATCTTTTTTCTTTTAATTAAATCACTAAATTATCAACCAAAAAGAATTTGGCATTCCTTTGCTTTATGTTATCGTTATAACATATATTTTAATCTCTAATAATTAAGGGTTTAAAAAATAATTCATATTAATTATTATTATAAGGAGCCTATAAGGTAGAAATGCAAATGCAGACTGCCGCATTGATCTCAGTCAGTATAATATATATATAATATATAATATATACGTTTCTCTTTCACTAAGGCCTTGGTTAACACCAAGGCCTTCCTAGGCCCCTTCTTACATTGCTGATATATTTCTTTCTTCTGTTCAGTCATACTGTTATTCAGATTCAAAAAAGAGACATAGTCCAGCCACGCTTTCTTCTTTTGCTCTACGGAAGCTGCCACTTCCGCATCCCACCATGCTTCACCATTTGTGTTTCTAGACTTCTTTGAGCTCCCACATATTTCTTTTCTCTTTCTATATTCTCCAGCATTCTTCTATATCCGATTGCGGCTGGCTTGCCATCGTCAGCCGTTCTTGGACACCCTCTGCATACTTTTCTCTTACACACTCTTCTTGCAACCTTTCTATCTTTATTCTTTCAAGCCCTCCGAAGTGGACACGCTCTCGCAAGTGCCTCCACTTTCCGAACAGACCACTAAATCTCGCAATAACGAGATAGTGATCCGTATCAACTGTGGGACCCCTGTAGGCTCTTGCGTCCAATATTTTGCTTCGGAGGCGACTGTCTACCAAAATTAAATCTATTATATTTTTCTGTTCATTCCTTCTCTATGTATACATATGGATGTCCTTATGGAAAAATGTGTTTGACACAATAAGGTTTCTCTCCATGCATACATCCGCAATGACTCTACTTGCGTCGTTTCTGCTATATCCAAAACTTCCCTAACATTATCCCAAAACTTCTACAGGTCTGATGCCATCGAGGATCCTACGGGAGCATGTGCTACAACCATGAATACCTTGGTGAAACCTAATTTTATACGGACCCAAAGAAGTCTGGGATCATACATTTCGTAATCCTCCACACTTGAGGCCAAGCGAGAGGACAACAGCACTCCTACCCACATGCTGGCTCAATCGCTCTGTGTTACACCAGACCACAGAGCCATCCCGTCACCAGGAAGATCGCAGGCATCGCTGCCCTTTCGCTTGGTCTCTGTTGCATAGACCACGTCTAGCTGTTTGTCCGCCATGACGGTTATCAGCTCATGCAACTTACCTTCCACACAACCTCTTACATTCCACAAGCTCACCCGGCACTCTGCTCTCCTCGACTCGCCTGACTGGGCAAAGCGTGCTGGGTGGCGGCCCCCATCGCCACATCTGCCGATGTGTGACGGGGACAGGGACAGGGGACATATATATATATATATATATATATATATATATATATATATATATATATATATATATATATATATGTAAGAAAATGCAATTGCGCTGATAGTTCTTGGTCAGCTATGACCGACTTTGCTGTTATTTGAAACATTACATTTCGCGCATCGATCTCTATTCTGACTTTAACGTTTCGTATCTAAAACTAAAATGCATGCTGCTACTTGATCTAGGTCTCAGTTTAATGATAAATCTGTGCTTTAAAAATGGCACAACTCGCTACTATCGTCGTAATTATAAAATGCATGCAACAAATGTTCTCAATATTTGGTTGGTTACTGAACCCTAAAAAAGATATTAATCTATTCACTACATGGGTGGTATTATTGACAAGTCCAAATACTGGAAAGATACATACTCTTAGATAAGTGTAAAAATCCTATATATATGTGGTATGTCTGCAACAGAGATAACAAATACTAATTCATTACTACAATGTTACGGCATCTTAAGGTGATGTAAGTATGAAGTATTTATACAAATTGTCCAAGTCCATACATATTGTGATCTTAATTATGTCTATATTTTTAATTAATTCACCAGCGCCGTAATACTGGTCTTCACATCAGTATGTCAAAGTAGTAAAATAAAGACAAATCGTCAGGATGTGAGGAGCTTTCCAGATGGATTTATATTTGGGGCAGCAACTGCCTCCTACCAAGTAGAAGGAGCATGGGATGAAGATGGTATGTATTATATTGCAATGTATGTATTTGCACAATATTACTAACCTAGGTCGCAAATTCTTGCTATTAATGTTTTTAGGTGCCAATCTCATTTGACTCCTTTTCTTAATATTAAATTTATATTTCTCGTCAATCACAATAGAGTGGCGAGATGTGTTAAAACAGCTATAATATCGTGTTACAACTATAAATTAATCAGTTTATATATTATAACTAAGAATATATGATGATAATATTTCAGGTAAGACGATGAACATCTGGGATTACATGACACATAAAGATCCATGCGTAATAAAAGACTGTTCCAACGGAGATATTGCTGATAATTCATATCACTTATACAAAAGAGACGTTGAGATGATGAGGGAATTAGGAATCAAATATTACAGATTTTCGCTCTCGTGGCCACGTATATTACCAACCAGTTTTCCTGATCAAATAAATGAAGCTGGTGTTCAGTATTATAACAACCTTATAAATGAAATGCTTAAATATAACATCGAACCTATGATTACACTGTATCACTGGGATTTACCACAAAAATTGCAGGAATTAGGAGGTTGGGCAAATCCTCATATTGTTGATTGGTTTGGAGATTACGCTCGCACAGTTTACGGACTTTTCGGTGATAGAGTGAAATATTGGATAACCATAAATGAACCCTACCAAGTCTGCTATCAAGGTTATGGAGACGATAGTAAAGCACCCCGTCTTAATATTAAAGGAGTAGGTGACTACATGTGTGCCAAATATTTACTACTAGCTCATGCGAAAGCCTATCATATTTATGATGAAGAATTTAGACCATCTCAGGGAGGCTCCATTTTTATAGCTTTTAGTGCTCAATGGTATGAACCCGCAACCGAAAATGATGTTGAGGCAGCCGAAGAAGCTAATCAATTTTTGGTAAATTCTCAAAATGGCAGTCTATGTGCAATATTACTCATAACTTAAATATTAAAGTGTATTTTGTACTTATGTTTCAGTGGGGATTATATACTCACCCAATATTCGCAGAGTCTGGAGACTACCCAGCGGTCCTCAAAGAAAAAGTAGCTGCGAAAAGTGCTGAACAAGGTTTCCCTACATCTAGGTTATTAGAATTCACCCCGGAAGAAGTAGAATACGTGCGAGGAAGTGCTGATATATTTGGACTCAACCATTACAGTACATTATTTGTGTATAGAAATGACTCAGTCAATGGATATTATGCATCTCCATCACTTTATGATGACCTGGGTGCCATGACATATCAAACAGATGAATACAAAATTGGCGAATCAGATTTTACAAAGGTAAATACAAAATCGTAAGAATTAAATGACTCTGAATTTTAAAATTCTGAACGATCGTAAGAATCAAATATCTAGAAGCTTCATTTACTTAATATATGATATTATTATATAGGTGATTACTTAATATGTGCGCTTAATATAGGAAATATTTGCATTTTACAAATTGCTGACACAACTATTTTTTTTTAATTTTACAACTTTTAGTCAGTTCCGTGGGGCTTCTATAAATTATTAACCAAAATCAGAGAAAGCTACAATAATCCAACTGTCTTCATTTGCGAAAATGGTTTTGCATCATATGGCGGATTAAATGACGATGACCGCATTCAAAACATGAAAACATATCTTTCTGCTATGTTGGATGCTATGGATGAAGGATCTGATATCAGAGCGTATACATTTTGGAGTTTATTGGATAATTTCGAGTGGCTGCAAGGATATGTGTAAGTGCATATTTATTATTTACTATGTTATTAATTCGTACATATATATGGACGTACTTATCGAGCTCTTGCAGCAAGGCTCGTTATATCAGTTTTCTAAGAAAACAACCCAGATTTAGGAATTATCTTTCTGTGAATAATCTATAAATGTTTGTTCTGAATCTGGCTCTAATTTATTAAAGGTTACAAAGGGGTCCTTTAAACAAATATTTTTAAATAATTTATAAATCGTTGACGTGTATAGTTAACAATTAATGAATTGTCAAGCCTTAGAACAAGCACAGAGCTGTCTAGACATTCCTAAACATTTTTTGCCGTAATAAAATGATGTAATACATTTTAACGTTTATTCTTTTTATTTACAGAGAGCGTTTCGGCCTATATGAAGTGGATTACGAAGATCCTGACCGTACACGCACACCACGTAAATCTGCTTTCGTTTATAAGGAAATAGTAAAAACGCACACACTGGATTTAAATTATGAGCCTACCGAAACAGTTATGACTATCGACGCAGGACATTAAAAAGTTACTGAACAATTTCCAAATATATTATACGTGCAATGTTATATTGATATCTTTTAATCCGTTTGATTTACGGTTTTATTTACAACCAAACCTCAAAATTTTGTTCAAGATCCTGATCTACACAAAACTTCGCTATGCCAAACTGTTTGACTTACGTCCTACAGAAGGTCAATTTTCCTCCCAAAACTAGGCCTATTGTCTAAATCAATATATAGCCCTTGCTATTGCAAACACAATATTATGTATAGCATTTATTTGATATATATGCATAAAGTACTGTAGGCCTTATAACAAGTGTCAAGGTCACTCAGTGTACTATGGAGAGCATATGGAGGGCTGTTCGGTACGCGGTCGAATCGATAACCGTTGGGCATAAATGTTTTCGAGGGGATACTACGAATCGGACGATGTAGTGTAGGATAGACGACTCACCACTAGGTGGACTAATGACATTATAAAATTCTCAAAGAGACATCTTAAAATTGATAACGTTGAAAGCAAGTAGCGTGGCAGAAGACTGTTTTGAATGACATTCTCGTGGGGAGGCATATGTCCAATAGTGGATGTATACAATCTGATGGATGGATGAATGGAACCTATTCTTTGACGATAACACAATTTATTTAAGTAATTTTCTTATTCTTTAACCGATATTCATACCATTATTGACGCTGAGCTTGTGCAACAATGGCAAATATATCAAATTACTACTAGGGTCACATGGGGTAGGTATATGATTTTATTTCGAGTATTCCCTCTGTTGTAGTTATTTTCTTAAAACACTTACTCGTCTTCTACGATGCCTTCCAAAGGGAAATTTTTAGTAAGTTCTTACGCAATAAAAATTTGTTATTAGTCCTCATATCACAAGCAAAGAATAGGTGATGAATTGCATTCTTAATCCTTTATGACAGATTATTTTTTATTACTTCTGAACAAAAATATCACCTAGACTATGAAAAAATATGCAATAAATATGGTTAGAACAATTATAATATATAATAAAAATTCAAAAATCTATTTTTTTATTGCTTATGTTGGTCAACGAGCAAGCAGCACACCTGATTGTAAGATGTTACTGCCGCTTATGGAACCTGCGATACCAAGGCTACAGCTAGGCCGCTGCTTACCAACCAAAACCCAACCAGAAATTTGGGTTGACTTCTCGCTTATCGAACGAAATGCAACTGCGCCTTGCCACTACTCAGACGTCAATTTTCTACGAGAGTTTGGTACTACCGCGGATGGTCCACTCCGCGGCTGTAGACAGAAAACTGTCAAGAGTATACCTTACCACTACTTGTGTGATATTTTATTTTTACTCTGTGTATGTTAACTTTTGTCCCAGAAATCAAACTCGAAACCTCAACGGCAAACATATTATTATGCATAATGATTTGTATATTATTATAACCTGATTGATTACCTGCAATAATTTCACTTTCAGTTCTATATTTAATAGACGGTGAAGTGCTTTCTTTTATTGTTTGAACAGGAGTCTTTGCACTTGTTTTAGAAGGCGTCTTGCGTTTTCTGGTAAATAAAACAATATTTTAGTCAAAAGCGTCACATTTCACAAGAATCCTTTACTTTTTACAAAGTTTGCAATAGAACGTTTAATTCTTTCTTTGTTGAGTATACACAATTTGTTAAAATCGTTAAATGTCAATAGCAGAATATTCATTGGGGTCAACATTTTGAATAGATCGTAGATTTAAAAGAATCTTCGAGCTCGAGTTTCTCTCATATAAAAACTAAATCATGGTATTCATGTGATAATGAAATTCACATCTCTCAAAAACAAAGGGACTCGAATGGCTGGAACTGGTCGTGTCATAACTACACATATCTCAAAAATCGCATCGTATAGGTGACAAAGCAAACATTTTATTTACTACAGGCGTTGGTAAATGAGGTATTAAGTTGGTAAATATTACTACTTCTCATCACTGGCATTAATAAAACCAGTACATTCATCTTAGCTCACAGAAGGCCGACTATGGAAGAGTATTTGACCAACTATACCACTCTGATCAGACTTTTTAGAATTTCATATCGAATTTGTTATCTCTTGCACTCATGTTATCTGTATATCATATTTAATCGTCTTTGCAAGAGGGGTAAGGAGTTGTATTCTTACTCCGTCACCACACGGTAAAACTTAGTAATATAACTTAGAAATTCAGGTTAAGCAGCTACTTAGCTGTATCTTTACTACTAGTCTCGGGGACCATGACTTTTCACGTTGATAAGTGTATCAGTAGATGGAAAGTTGCCCAGCTTTATATTTTATATAAAGAATATGTAACATACTTTGCAGACATCGAGACTTTTGGGGTCTTAGCACTCACGACAGCTACCTCTTCCTTGATTCTGAAATATATAAATAGATATATTAATTAAAAATTAAAAGCTTAACTTATTACTTTATAATAATACGATAATAGTGTCCGAAATTAAATATAAATGAATACATCCTTGTCGACTAAAAGTAGTCTTAATTTAATCTCTCATCATTATGTCACCCTTTTTCTAATATAAACTCATTTGCAAAAAAAACGGGCGGTTTTGATTTTCATTCATATTTAAAAAGATACAATACCAAAAAGGTTTCAATCGTTTGTACACGTTACTGGCCGGTTTTAAAAATGCTGTGGTATTTAAAAAAGTACGTTCTAAATTCAATTTTTCATTTGATGTTCATTTTTACAGAAAACCCCTTTTTATCCTACATTTTTGGCGCGAAGTTCCAGAAGTTAACATCGACTTTCATAACTTTTATTCAATTTTTATCGATTAATTTCATATCCTTGACTGTCAAAGCTTTATTTAATGCTGTTTGGCTGTATCAAAAATGGTAGATAAAGTGGTAAAAGCTACCAAAATTATCGCGCTGCTTGAAGAGGGTTGCAGCCAATGTTTCGTGGCTAGGAGGCTAAATGTTAGTCGCTCGACAGTCCAAAGGACCTGGCAGCGATATCAGGAGACTGGTTCCGTCGAGAGAAGGCCTGGTTCTGGAAGAAAACCATGTACCCAACCACGGGATGATCGTTTTCTTGTGAGTCGCGCATTGAGAAATCGCAAATCTTCGTATGTGGATCTTAAGAACAACCTCCAAGAAGTAAGAAATGTGCATATTAGTCTATGGACGGTCAGGAGGAGGCTTCTCGCTGCCAATATACGCAGTCACCGCCCGGCCCGCGGCCCCAAATTACTCCGTGAGCACAGAGTTCACAGGCTTAGGTTCGCTAGAAATTGTGAATCATGGACTCAAGACGATTGGAATAGGGTTTTGTTCTCTGATGAAGCCAGGATATCTCTGTTCGGTGAAGGTCGACGTCGGTGAGTGCTAAGAAGACAAGGAGAACGCTTTGCAGAGGCATGTTTCGAAGAAATCACACCTTATGGTGGGGGCTCTGTTATGTTTTGGGCAGGAATAAATTCAATGGATCGTACAGAGTTAGTCTTCATTGAAAACGGCTCACTGACTGGGCATCGATACATAACGGAAGTTCTAATTTCTCATGCACAACCCGCATTGGCCGCTCTAGGTGAAGACTCGATTTTTATGGACGACAATGCTCGCGCCCACCGATCCCGCGATGTTAATGCGTATGTGCAAGAGGTCGGCATTCGTCGTTTGGATTGGCCAGCTCGAAGTCCCGACCTCAATCCCATAGAGCATGTCTGGGACGTTCTGAAACGGCGTGTGAGATCAGTACACCCGGCTCCGCAGACCATCAGAGAGCTGAAGAATGTGATTACTGCGGAGTGGGAACGTATTCCGCAAGCAAGTATCCGGGATATACTCGCTAGCATGCCCAGACGAATTCAAGCTGTGATTTTAGCTAGAGGGGGTCACACTCGATACTAAACATTTATCTGCTTTTACTTTATTAAAGAAAAACAAACAAAAAAACTTTTTTATTTTTACTTCATGAGCATATGCACTACTAGCGAATATACACTACTAGCGAGGTTTAGCATTATTTCCCATAAATTGTATCTAAATTTTATGAAATACTGATGAAAACGATTATTTTCTTATTAATTTACCAAATTGTGTGGATAAAACTACCTATAATTATCAAACAAAGAAATATTAACATTTGAAATGGTTCATTGCTTAGGTGCCCGTTTTTTTTGCAAATGAGTGTATTTAGTTTGTTTTTCCGTGTGATGTCAGTCTAATAATGCAATATGCTATTATCATTTCAAAGGAAAACTCGGACGTACTGTAAACTGTGACTAAGAGACTTAACAAATAATTTTAACTGAAGAAAAATTGCAATTACAAAAAGTAGGTACAACTTGTAAGAAATGCATATAAGAAACTATTAGCAGATAACAATAGACAAAATTCTCTTTAATAATAATAAAGCGTCGTGACCAGTGAACAGAGTTATTTAGGCGTAACACTTAGTCGCCTAATAAAACATCCACGGACAACAAACGGGAATGTTTTCTTCTGCCGTTACCAAACGCAAATGTTATATGTTACATATAATCTTTCTCAATAAATAGAAGATCGGCTATAAGACCTTTATAAAACTGATAGTTCCTAAGTTTAAAAGGTTCAAATAAATATATGAATTCAACCAAATTATAATAGTAATACATATAATAACTTGGTAAAATATATCTGACAATAAGAATATGAATAAACAGTCTCGTTATGATTTTGTCTGTATTTTTCTAATTCCGCCATTGACGTTATTTACGGACTTTGCTCTAAAACAGGGATGCACAGACTTATTAAGACTAGGGGCCACTCGGGCAAATCATGAACTGATGGCGGGCCGCCAGAAGTATAGGTGTAATTAACAGTGATCGGAGTAGGTATATTGATTTTTGCTACTTGTGTCGGTAATGTTCATGTAAAGATTAACATGGATACGCCATTTTTCCGGAACGTCATTCCGGTACTTCCGGCATCACTGAAGTATTGTCTACAAATTCAAATAATTAATATAATTTGTTTTTTTTTTTAATAGATTGCATTAAACAGATTTCAAAAGCTTTTATTTAACTTGTAATGTTTGTATACGTGTTCGACACTAATTTTGGAAGCTAAGTTAGAATCACTCCTCTATGTGTCCGTATGGGCTCAAATCTTATGTATCTTCGGTGAAAATACAATAACATGGTACCATGGAGCTGTTCTGTTTGTGGAGCCGGAAGAAAGCCATTGGAACTTTTTTTTCTATGTTAATGTGTAACGGGACGAGCAGATCGCTCGCCTGATGGTAAGCGTCACGTCTGCCTATGGACAGATGCAGTGCCAATCAGTAACTAAATAGTTCTGTCTGTCACTGCCCAGCGCTCGCTACACCGAGACGACAGTTATTTATTAGGTCTGATATACCCAGTAATTGCACTAGCTTCAATGCCCTTTCCCCGAAACATAGAAGTGTTGAACACACTCCCATTTTAGGAAGAAATGTCTGGCAAATCGGTGGTACCCACTTAGACGGCCCAGTACAGGAACCTACCACCCGGTACCACCTTAACTAAATACTATAAACCCATCGACTTTGGACTTATTTGTTTTGTCTTTGTAAGTACTTGGTGCTACCTGATATCCCTACTGTAATGCCCATTTAGACTGTATAGGTATAAAAAAAATATATAGATTTAAATAAATATCGTTTATACAATATAAACATATTTTAATCTACATGCATTTCAGTTTCTACATCTGTGTAATTTTGACCTCCACAATTAAAATAAATAGTCATAAGTTTTTCTATGTTTTCTGGTTTCAATCTATTTCTTTTCACTTCTAAAATCCATTTATGGGTAGAAAATGACCGTTCCACATCACAAGATGTTAAAGGCGCAAATTTAAAAAACAGTATTAAATTACTTGCTTCATTTTTTTCAATTGCCTCACTATATTCTCTAAGTGTGTCTAAATCTGGGTTACGCTCCATAACATATTCTATTTTATTTTTTATATTTTCGGAATTGCACTCATTAATAGCAGCTCTAACTTGGTCAAAATGCAAAAGTGACTCCGCCAGTGATAAATTGTGTTTTTGCAATGCTTTTAAAGAATGTTGTATTATACAGTAATTGTCTTTTATGTAATTTAAATCATTTTTTAAAATTTCTTTTTCAAAAAAAAAATTTTTTTTTTGCGTTTCGAATAGAAACAGCATCAGAGCTGCTCAAACAAGATAAAACATCTTTAATTTTCTCGAAGTTTTGAGCGTAATAGGATGCTGCCTCTAACCAAGTACCCCACCTGGTAACGATTGGTTGAGGAGGCAGCGGCAAATCTGGGTATTTTTCTTTTAAAATTTTAACTATGCTTGGTGCTTTCAAAAATATTTTTTTTACATTAGCAATTATGATGTCAATGTCTTTATATTCTGATCTAATTTGTTCCTATACACGGTGCAAAGCGTGCGCCAAACATGTGACATGCTTCATTTCTGGCAAATAACTTTTTAAATTTCGTCCTGCAGATAACATGTACGCTACGGCATCAGTGCAGAGCACAAGAACGTTGCTAGCTCTAGTTTCGAATGAATTTTCCCATAAATTTTCTAAGCACTCTATTACGAATTGCGTAATTGTTTGTCCATTAATCACAGTTCGCCTTACACGCTATCAAATAAGGTCGATTGAAATTAATGGGATCTAATGGTTTTATTAGAAAATTCACTACATATCGACCTAAAAAGTCTGTCGTTTCATCTAACGAAATCCAAAGTTTCTCATTTTTATTACTTCGTCGAATGGAATCTAGTTTATTCTTGTAAAATTTATCCAAATAAACTTTCCTTAACTGTGATTCATCGGGTAGTTTACGATTAGCACACGCACAACAACAGGTACTACACATATATTTCTGACAAAAATCTTGAAAAGCAGTATTTCTCATCTGAGACCATTTTTTTTTTTTTTTTTTTTTGTGGTGGGCCATGGACGTCGCACCCCACCAAATCAGTCCGGGGTGACGGAAGAGGCGGCGCGCAACCCCATTGACCCACCCTGCAAGCACCTTTTCTTCGCCGTGCGAGCGGGCCACCGGTACCCGATCTTTGTCCTCGGTGGCCCGCTCGGCGGTATGCCCTCTCGGGTACCTCTCCTGTCGACGCCCCGACAGATTTCGCCGTCGAGGCGTCGTCCTCACGCGGTGGCCTCGCGTCGGGTGACCGGACAATTCCCCGGTCCGATCACCCGAAGCCTCGGTTAGGGCGGCATCAGGCGCAGGTATTCGCGCCTGCGCCGCCCCGGCCGCGGGCGGCGGCCCGGGTCACGGGAATCCTCCCGGGCCCGTTCCGCCGCCTCCTTCTGCGAGATGACAGCCTCGCAGAAGGCGGCGACCGCGTCCCAGTTCCTGACGCTGTCGACCATCGCCCTCGCGACAGCCGGCAGCGTCAGGTCGGCACCGATAATAGCGACGAGGTCGCGGCGCTGCCCGTCCCAGCCCGAGCATTCCTCGAGCGTATGTTGCGCCGTGTCCTCGTCACTACTGCAATGATGGCAGCCCGGAGTCCATTCCCTGTACACGACCGTGTGCAGGTATTTCCCGAAACACCCGTGCCCCGTTAACACCTGCACCAGTCGGAAGGTGAGGACCCCGTGCCGCCGCTCCATCCATTGCATCAGTACGGGCCGGAGGGCCTCGACGGTAGTGACACCATGTCTAGGCCTCTCCAGCCGCGTAGCCCAACGGGCGATGACTTCTCGGCGGGCGTCCTCGCGCCAGGTGGCTATCTCGTTAAACGATGGGGAGCCACCCTCTTCGCGCATTGAGGTAACCCGCCGGTAGAGGTCGGAGAGCATCTCCGCCTCTAGGTCCCACGGGGGTGTCCCGGCCAATAGGCACGCCGCCTCTGTCGACACCGTGCGGTACCCGCGAATGGCTCTGACCGCCATGGCTCGCTGTGGCCTCCACAGCACCGCCCTGAGCTGGGCGTTTAGAGCCCTCGCCCACACGGGTGCGCCGTACATGGCCATTGAGCGGATCACCCCCGCATACAGCCGTCGGCCCTCGAAACTGGGTCCGCCCACATTCGGCATGAGCCGAGAAAGGGCGGACGCCGCGCCGACCAGCCGGGGAGCAATTTGGCGAAAATGCTCCCGGAACCACCATCGCCCGTCGAGCACCAGACCCAAGTACCTCATATGGGCCTGGATACTGATGTGGATGGAGTTGACGACTAACGAGGCGCCGATGGGCAGCCTCACACGGGGCCCATGGAATAGCAGGGCCTCCGTCTTGTTTAGGGCCACCCTGAGCCCCAGCGCCTCGATTCGCCTGACCATCTCCTCGGTGCCGAGAGTGGCCAGGCTCGCCGCCTCTTCAAATGTCCTGCCCCGGGCTGTGACGAGCGTGTCGTCAGCATGGCAAATAACGCTCAGCCCGGGGGGGAGACTCCCTCTCAACGCCCAGTCGTACCCGATGTCCCACAGAGTCGGCCCCAGAACCGACCCCTGCGGAACACCGCACGACATGGGCGTCCGCACAATGTCCCCTGCGGGGCTCGCGTAGAGAACACTGCGCCCCTCCAAATAGTCTGCCACCAGCCGCCTGAGGTACAGGGGCACTCCATGGAACCGGAGCGCCTCCCTGATGCAGCTGAATGGCAGACTATTGAAGGCGTTGGCGATGTCCAACGACACCGCCAACAGCACTCCTTTGCCGGCGACAGCCTCCGCGGCCGTCTGCCTCAGGCGTAGCAGGGCCCCGATGGTCGAACGCCCCCTCCGAAACCCAAATTGAGCGTCCGACAGATCGGGCCCCACCTCCTCCAGGTGCTGGACGATGCGGGCAGCGAGGACACGCTCCAGCAGTTTACCCACATCGTCCAGAAGCACAATGGGCCTGTAGGCCGACGGCGAATCCGAGGGCCGTCCCGGCTTTCGCAGGAGAACCAACCTCCCTTCCTTCCAGCACTCAGGGAACTGTCCAGACGTAAGACAAGCGTTGAACAGTCGCCTGAGGCGAGGTTCGAGATGCTCGAGGAGCAACGTCAACACCCGGACTGGGACTCCGTCCGGGCCGGGGGCCGTGGTGGCGGAACGAATCTTCGCCACGGCTGCCCCCACTTCCGACTCCGTCACGGGCGGAACACTCTCGACGGCCTCCCGGTCGTGATCTGGCGAAGCCATGACCGGGGGCGTGTGCTCCGACTGCCGCGGGAACAGCTCCTCGACCACTCTACGAAGGAGGTCGGGCTGGAGGGTCTCGGTGAGGGGGGGGCCCTGCGCGCGAAGCTTATTCAGCGACACGCGATACGGGCGACCCCAGGGGTCACGGTCGAGACCGTCCAGCATCTCCTGCCAACTTGCGTCCTTAGCGGACCGGATGGCCAGCCGAAAGGCGGTACGCGCACTGCGGTACGCCTCGTAAAGCTGGCCCTCCCGCTCAACATCGCGGCGACGCCGCCGACTGCGGGTGTAGGACCTTCGGGCACTAATGCACGCCGCACGAAGGTCCGCCAGTCTTGGGGACCACCAGTAGACCCCCTGCCTCGGAGGTAGACGCCGCACCCTGGGCATGGCCGCATCGCAGACCTGCGTTAGCGCACTGCGGATGCGGACAGCCTCAACGTCCACTCCGTCCGCTGGGGGTGGTGAGGACAGCCACGTGCTCACGATGGCCGCCTCCACCAGTAGGTCCCTATCCAGCCGCCCCACAGCCCACCGCGGAAATGAGGGAGCACGGTCCGCCCTGTGACCCCTGCTGGGGTCCCGGAGAGGGGAGACCTCCATCCGGATGTATCGGTGATCCGACAGGGTCTCCGCCTCCTCCAGGACACGCCAGTTCCTCACTCGTGGTGCGACAGCGGGGCTAGCGAACGACAAGTCCACTATCGACCCACCCTGCTGTCGCACACACGTGTTCACTGAGCCTCTGTTTAGGACACAGAGGCCCAGTGACGCCGCCCACATCTCATCTGAGACCATGGAATATTGCACAAAATCAAAAATTTGATAAGATCGAAGTAAAACTCCTCCTGCGGCTGCTTATACGTTCCCTGGTGCACAGCGCCTTCAATATGTTTTTTCACGTTGCCTTTATTTCGAACTATCAAATGGCTCTCACACTTTGTGCAGTACATTGTACCACTAGTGTGATCATAAATTAACTCAGGATGATCGGATATCCATTTTTCTACCGTCTCAGCCTTGACGTTTGCCAGGTTGAAGAGATGTAACCTCGTATTTGACCTAAACCAAAAACTTCATGACGTGAACATTACAAAACTGACATCTACGTTAATAGTTGTTTTACTTTTTTAATGTAACGTCACTCAATTGAAAAAGGGCACAAGCAAGTAAACGTAAGACTATATACTAGTAAATGAAAAATGACTTACCAGAACTTAAAAAGATTGGTTGAATATATTCAAATCAAGAGTGAAAGATGCAACTCCGTATAGTCCAGCCAAATCGTCGTTTAGAGCAGTATTCAGAATCCGTGTAGTCCAGCCAAATCGTCGTTTAGAGCAGAATCCAGGAATCAGTACACAAGCCAGGGTCAAGTAACGTTTTTACAACACAATAACAAAGATGCTCACTCTACGAATCGAAGTAAACGAGTGAGCTAGCTACCTGCGAGGCTACCCCCGCGTCGCGGTATGCATTGTTTTCGTAACCGGTTTGTGCACTATCTACAATCCTGTGTTCTGATTGGTCACTGAGTCATGTTGAGGGCACAGATTAAGAGTAAGACAGAAATTTAACCGCGTCTTTTGTGAGTGAAATATTTTGAGTCCAATTCACGTTTATACTAGTTTGAGTATTTGTTTTACTCGGTATATACTAAAATCATACCAAGTTTGAAGCTTCTATCTGTTACCGTTTTTATGATAGAGCTAAAACAAACAAATATGCAAAAAATGTTTCTTGTATGGAATCGGTAATTTTTAACTTTTTGATTTTTATTGTATGTTCTTATATCGGCCATAGTTATAAACTCTTTTTGAAAAATAGAATTGTGCACCTGCTAATGTTCGAAAGAAAAAGCTCAGTGAGTGACAGACATACAGCGGAGTCTTAGCAATAGGGTCCCGTTTTCAAACTTTGGGTACGGAACCCCAAAAAAACTAATTTGCAGCGGGATGGCGATAAATTATTAAGAAGATACTATTGGTCATATGGTTACATTGTAAAATTCCGGAAAAAAAATAATATTCCGGAGGAATACCCATATTAATATATACGTTTCAGATTATTGACCCTAATTCAATATACCTACTGCGATCACTGGTAATTAAAGACAATAAAGAATTGATAATAATGTATTAAAATTAAAAAAGAATTTATTAATTTGGGGCGTGGCACTGCATAGTGCTTACAATCTTTTTTATATTTGGCTCAAATTTACTTGTAGCAACACGTAAAACTGCTTCCAAACTTTCATTTGCAAGGCGGTTTCGATTTTTTGTTTTATTATTATTTAGTATTGAAAAAGTTTGTTCACATATATAGGTAGAACCAAATAAGCTGGCACATTTCAGAGCGTTTATGCGCAACTCTTTGTACATATTTTTATCAATGCAGCGGTAAAAGTTCAGCAAGTCTCCTTCGTTGAATTTGTTGCGTAAATCTTGCTCGTTTTGAATGTCGATAATTTCTAACTGCATTGACTCTGGCGCATTTTCAACTGCAATCGTGAAAGGATTGCTGAATATGTCCAACAGAGGTTTCACTTTTTTAAACTCCGAAAATCTGTCTAGAAAAGATTGAATCAAAATATCTAGCTTTTCTACATAACTGAAATTAATCACAGTTTTGTTGAATTTTTCGGCCATTTTCTTATAATTCGGAAAATGATTGTAATTTCCAGAATTCAATTGCGATCTGAAAAGTGTCAGCTTGCATTGAAAGGATGATACATGAGCGTAGAGCTGGGATATCAGTTGATTTTTGCCTTGAAGCCGTGTGTTCAAAACATTCAAATGATTTGTAATGTCAACTAAAAAAGCCAAATCACACAACCAATCAGGATTTTTAAGTTCCGGAACATCCTTTTGCTTTTCCGCCAGATTTATTCCAATTTCTTCTATTAAATTTAGAAATCGTTCCAGTGTCAATCCACGACTTAGCCACCTTACTTCTGTATAATACAGTAAATCTCCATATTCGCTGTCGATTTCATCAAGGAATTGTTTGAATTGCCTGTGATTGAGTCCTCGTGATTTTATGAAATTTACAGTCGAAACTACCACTTTCATGACATTTTGAAATTCATTTTTTTTAGAACAGAGGGCTTCTTGGTGTATAATGCAGTGAAACTGCATGAGATCTTCAGCGTTTATGTTCTTTTCTTGCAGATGCTTTTTCAGCAAAGTAACTGGCCCGGAATTGACACCAATCATCGAAGGAGTACCATCAGTCGCAACTCCCGATAATTTTGATAAGTCCAAATCAGTTTTTGAACACTCATCCAAAATTACATTGAGTATATCAACTCCTTTGGTTTGACCTTTCAATGAACACATTCCTAATAACTCTTCTAAGACTTCAAAATCTTGAGTAACACCTCGTATGAATATGAGAAGTTGAGCTGTGGAACTAATATCAGTGGATTCGTCGAGTGCTAATGAAAAAAAATCAATGATCTTAGTTTTTTCAGTTAATTGTGCCGCAATATTACCTGACAAAGACATAATTCGTCTTTGGATAGTCATACGATTCAGTTGAATTTTCTCAAACTTTTTTGCTGCTTCTGGACACATTTTCTTAGCGGCAATTTCTATGCATTCTTTTACAAAATCCCCATCACTGAAGGGGCGACTTCGCGTTGCTATCATTCGAGAAATTTCATAACTAACTTCTGTAGCTGTTTCTAAATCTTGAATGGGTTTTGTAAACATAGCTTGCTAACCAATAAGTTCCCGTTTTAAAGACAACATTTTTTGCTTTCTTAATTCGCCTGTAAACTTTGTAAAAGTAGGATGCTGCGTTTCATAGTGCCTTTTTACATTATATTCTTCTTACATTATATTAATTTAGCCTTTTTACATTATATTAATTCTTGCAAATTAAACAAACGACTTTGTTATGCGACCATACAAAAAAGTATTTCTCGGTCCAAATTTCTTGAAACTGTCGATTTTCATCTTTAACCTTAAGTTTTTTACTAGGTCCTGGCTTGTCCATGTTGCGTTCTAATCCTGGCTAGGATTAACACAGCACCTAAAAACAATTACAGTACCTACTTAAATTACCTATCGTTTTTTAAATTATCAAAAATAATTGATTAAATAGGTAGGGAAACACTTATTAATAACAGAGTTTTACTTACGATTTCACAACACAATTATACACGGCACTTGACGGGTTAACACTGCAACAGGAAATCTACGTTGAATGTGGATCAAAATATATGACACCGGCTAGTCGAGTTAAAATCTACACTAGAACTATTGCCTTCCAAAAACACTATTAAACTGCACTTATTCTCAATCACTTATTACTTCGCTTTGTATTTTCGCGCTTATTTCTTTCTGTTGACACTTCACTCAAATTAAAACCGAACTGTCGGTCGCTGCGGTTAGCGTGGCTTTTTATTTCACGTATAGAGTTGAAAACTGTCTGGAAAAATCTCGAAACCGACTCTGGAAGCTTCGTGTACCTACCTACGCGAGCAATCGGGAATTCGGGACTATTGCTATCTCGCTTGCTTTGCAAATTCTTGATTTCTCTACTATTTTGAACTTTATATAAAGGCGGCAAGCGATGTTACTTGACTTAGTATTTTTGGGCGCTTGAGGCGGCGCGGCCACGGTGTCGTTTTATTCATGAACTGGCGCGGTATTTGAATGATTTTCATAAGTTTTATGGACGTCGCTCACAATATCAAAAGGAACAAAGTACTTTAATATTTATTATTTTGTAATAATCTTAGTACTTATAATAAAACAGTTTTCAAATTAACATCAACAATATAACCCGTGGATAAGCCGCCACCGCACTGCCGTCGTCGTCGCACCGCCGATCGCCGCGCTTCCTCAAGAAAACGAATTTAACCGAGATCAGCACGAACATTACCGACCGCTGTTACCGACGCACGCATGGCGCACCGATAAGCGCACTTAATAGCGCGTGCGCGAGATTCAAATTACTTTTCGAACATATTTTTTTTGGTTTTATTCTGGAATAGAATTCAATATTTTTCGAATGTACGAAAGTATTATTTTTGCTGTCAGCGGGCCACCAGTATTCGACCGGCGGGCCGCGGTCTGTGCATCCATGCTCTAAAACATCTCTCAATTATCTCATATATTAGAAAAATCCATATCATAAAAATATTGGAAACAATTCCTCTCCTCAACCTCTCACGGTGTATTTATAAAGATTAAGGTTACTCCATGCACAACATTCAAATTATCTGATTTAAAAGATTGAGATGTAATACAACAATACCATCCTGGTAACAATATCCATAATGGTAGATTATGCATGCAATTAACTACCCCTTTTTCTTAGCCATGGGTGTTGTAAAATTATAATGAAACGCAATAGCACATTGCCATTACCCAGACGTCGATCTTCGGCGAAAATGTAATAGCCCGGACGGACCGGCCCGCGGCTGTAGACAGAGAACTATCAACAGTGTGGAGGACCACTAATAAAAATATACTACCACTAATATACACTCATTTGCAAAAAAAACGGGCACCTAAGCAATGAACCATTTCAAATGTTAATATTTCTTTGTTTGATAATTATAGGTAGTTTTATCCACACAATTTGGTAAATTAATAAGAAAATAATCGTTTTCATCAGTATTTCATAAAATTTAGATACAATTTATGGGAAATAATGCTAAACCTCGCTAGTAGTGTATATTCGCTAGTAGTGCATATGCTCATGAAGTAAAAATAAAAAAGTTTTTTTGTTTGTTTTTCTTTAATAAAGTAAAAGCAGATAAATGTTTAGTATCGAGTGTGACCCCCTCTAGCTAAAATCATAGCTTGAATTCGTCTGGGCATGCTAGCGAGTATATCCCGGATACTTGCTTGCGGAATACGTTCCCACTCCGCAGTAATCACATTCTTCAGCTCTCTGATGGTCTGCGGAGCCGGGTGTACTGATCTCACACGCCGTTTCAGAACGTCCCAGACATGCTCTATGGGATTGAGGTCGGGACTTCGAGCTGGCCAATCCAAACGACGAATACCGACCTCTTGCACATACGCATTAACATCGCGGGATCGGTGGGCGCGAGCATTGTCGTCCATAAAAATCGAGTCTTCACCTAGAGCGGCCAATGCGGGTTGTGCATGAGAAATTAGAACTTCCGTTATGTATCGATGCCCAGTCAGTGAGCCGTTTTCAATGAAGACTAACTCTGTACGATCCATTGAATTTATTCCTGCCCAAAACATAACAGAGCCCCCACCATAAGGTGTGATTTCTTCGAAACATGCCTCTGCAAAGCGTTCTCCTTGTCTTCTTAGCACTCGCCGACGTCGATCTTCACCGAACAGAGATATCCTGGCTTCATCAGAGAACAAAACCCTATTCCAATCGTCTTGAGTCCATGATTCACAATTTCTAGCGAACCTAAGCCTGTGAACTCTGTGCTCACGGAGTAATTTGGGGCCGCGGGCCGGGCGGTGACTGCGTATATTGGCAGCGAGAAGCCTCCTCCTGACCGTCCATAGACTAATATGCACATTTCTTACTTCTTGGAGGTTGTTCTTAAGATCCACATACGAAGATTTGCGATTTCTCAATGCGCGACTCACAAGAAAACGATCATCCCGTGGTTGGGTACATGGTTTTCTTCCAGAACCAGGCCTTCTCTCGACGGAACCAGTCTCCTGATATCGCTGCCAGGTCCTTTAGACTGTCGAGCGACTAACATTTAGCCTCCTAGCCACGAAACATTGGCTGCAACCCTCTTCAAGCAGCGCGATAATTTTGGTAGCTTTTACCACTTTATCTACCATTTTTGATACAGCCAAACAGCATTAAATAAAGCTTTGACAGTCAAGGATATGAAATTAATCGATAAAAATTGAATAAAAGTTATGAAAGTCGATGTTAACTTCTGGAACTTCGCGCCAAAAATGTAGGATAAAAAGGGGTTTTCTGTAAAAATGAACATCAAATGAAAAATTGAATTTAGAACGTACTTTTTTAAATACCACAGCATTTTTAAAACCGGCCAGTAACGTGTACAAACGATTGAAACCTTTTTGGTATTGTATCTTTTTAAATATGAATGAAAATCAAAACCGCCCGTTTTTTTTGCAAATGAGTTTAATATCGACGAAATATGGCGCGAAATAAAACTCTAAATTAACCCGTGATGTAGTAGCAGTGTGCCGTATAGGCTAAGAAGAAGGGATATCAATTATTCATTAGCCATTTAAATTCCAATTTTCATTTTAAAGTCTAGAACTACAAATATAATTAAAAATATTTTTTTACGATTTACACAAATTAAATATTGTAAAGAAATGCATACGTAATGTTTTATTTTTTCAAATAGTTACATTCTACTCACCTTTTAACACGTTCATTAAATATTGTATAAAACTCAATAATTTCTTTGGGAAATCCTGCCCCTGGTCGGATAGCTGGAACCAACATCTCTGCTGGCTTATTATAATATTTATAAAGCAATTCATATATTTCGTCCTCTTCCTTCCATTTCCTAATAAAATTAATTAAAACCTACACATCTGTCTAAAACACATATTGTATAAATAATATTTAACGAAATTACGCGATACAAAACATATTACTAATCATCTTTTTCATACAACGATATCATTATAATTCGCATAATCGTTTACTCCAACTACAATGAAGTCTTTTTACATTCAAAATAAGATAATTTTAAAGATACCTAAAATACAAGTAATTGCATATCACGACGGATTAAGATTAAAATGTAAAACTCTTATTTTCTCATGTGAGGCGTAAAAGCTGGCTAAGAAAGCACAAGGGAACGGGCAGCTATGCTCTCCTGGGAAACCTATAATACTAACTGCGATCGCCAACCCGGCAGCTGATCGTGGTGATGATAGCATGTACAACGTAATCGTGTCGTATGTATCGACTAGCTGCCATGACATTTATGGCCGTTATGCCTTTCAGTTTTAATTAATTGCCGATTTTAAGTCGAGTATCTTCGCGATACTAAGTGATAGGCTTTCATAAATCCAATGCTTTACAATTTAACACTGCACTATTACTTACCACTTTTTCGTGTGGTGACGGAGTAAGAATACATTTCACCACCCCCAATCTTACCCGTGGGTGATCGTACGAGACGACTAAGGGATAAAAAACGCTTATAACAGCAAGAGATGGAAAACTCGAAACAAAACCCTATACCAACACGTCTGACCAGCGTGGTATAATAGGTAAAATTCCCTCCTATTATGGAGGAGGCTCGAGCCCAACAGTTCGACATATATGAGCTGTGATGATGATTTGATTTGATTGATTTTTGATTGAGACTTACCACTAAGTAGAATTTTGTCATAGATTGCAATTTATAAAATTAAAAAGAATATATTAATAAAATTAAACTTACTCATCACTGTGAGCTATTATTAACTCTACCGGGAAAGGACAAGGGTTTGTCAATCCGAAATATATGTAAGAAGTATTAGCCCATGGTAAAGTTGGTGGGAATGTAACATTTGGTCCAATGACATGAATACACGGCACAATGCCACGTCCAGTGACTGGTATCGTCATTTTATTTGGATTCATATGGAACCGGAATATCAGCAACGCTTCGTAGACCATCTGTTTAGAATATGACACTGTTTAAAAATGTTTAGTACGGATTTTTTTAGTAGATTATGGGATGTCTTGCCGCTCAACTGAGTGATGTGATGACCCAGTGCAAACACTTTTAGTCTTTCGAGTCGACCACTGTTACACTGGTAGGTATTTACTCCCCGCTCAATGGATACCTTTAGGGTATGTGATCTCTCTATGCAGAGAACGCACCCACGAATATGTGAATTACCTCACTATACGATATGTGACAAAAATACTGAATACATTATTTACAATATAGCGTGCTACTATTATTTATATAATACCTATATATTATTTCTGAATTTTTGTGACTATAAAATTTCTCCCATAATAACGCCTCAAAATTAATGTTCGATACACCATTTTGAAGATTATTTTTTTCTCTACTGATAGAAGATAAGTAATTGTTACATATCAAAAGTTTTTATCAAACAATACACCAACTTATATTTCAATTAAAACAAAATTTATATTTTAATACTATCTGATAATAATTTGTTTGGGTTTTATTTCGAGTTTTCCTTCTCTTGTATACATATTGTATGCACATTTTATTCCTTAGTCATCTTATACGATCACCCACGGGTGAGACAGGGGATGGTGAATTGTATTCTTACTCTGTCACCACACGGAAAGTATTCTAAATATATTTCTAATATTAGATAATTCCAATAAAATACTCTTTTATATGTGTATTTTTTTTCTTTTAATTTTATCCGTGTGGTGACGAAGCAAGAATACAGTTCACCACACCCTATCTTACCCGTGGGTGATCGTAAGAGACGACTAAAGGATATAAAAAGCATATAACACCTATGCTAGAGAAGGAAAACTCGAAACAAAACCCTATACCAACACATCTGACCAACGTGGTATATTAGGTCAATTGCCCTGCTATTATGGAGGAGGCTCGAGCCCAACAGTGGGACATACATGAGCTGAGATGATAATGATATTGTGTAGAGTTGTGTTTGGATTATAAAGTCATCTCTCTGAACAATGCTATTTAGTCAATTTTTTTGTCTTTTGTAGTAAGTTTTAATTCCGTGAGTCAAAATAAAGAAATAGCGACGCATTGTAATACTCTAGAATGATTATTACGAGGCTATTGTAGTTTAATTCGTACCGTCAAGTACTTATAATTGGAAGCATTACAATAATGAAAACTTATATCATTATCTAATGAAGACTCGTGTTATTCAAATAGAATTGGCACGACTAATGTAAGTGACTCAACGAACAATTTCAAAATGCAATCAAAAATAAGGAAATGGTGCTCCATTTTCACTAAGTATTCGCAATAGAAATGGTGCTTCGTTTCCATTGACTGTTCTCAATACAGGGTTTTAATGCATATAGTTTACCAAAGTTTGATTCCGTGTTGTAATAGTGATCAAGATATTCTTAGAAACGTTGTAATAAATAGTCTGATCTAACTAATGGTTGCCTCTAGACAACGTTTACGCTTGTACACACCTTACAAAATCATCAACAAATTCCTGCTGTATTCCTAGGAGGTAGTGAATCACAACACAAAGACGACTGAAGCGTCCATTGTGTTCCTAAATCAGAGCCATACTAACAGTGTAATGAACTCGCCATGTTGCCGACTTTTAAAAAAGTTCTTAAAAACATCACATTCCAATCCAATGATATACTTTTGTTTCAAGATTTTAATTAAGCAGATAATCATGCCATTTTTATGTAAATTAATCGGTAACTGACAAACCTCCATTGTAGGCTTAAAAGCAATACTGAGCATGCCTCCATCTCCTGGTTCATATTTGCCGGAATTGTCCATCACTACCATAGGAGAGGGTCCGGATACTTTTAATTTTAATGTAACGTACCAAATACACGTTGGTTTACCTCTGTGAACAAATAGTAAAACAAACAACGGTTTATAGTACATGACTTGGCGCTAGATAGGTAATTATTTAAAAAAATTAAGGAGCCAAGGCTTCAAAATTGAAAAACCGATTTTGATAAGGATTTAGCTTGTTACGTATCTGGCAGAAATATTGCAACATATTTAAATTAAAATTAGCATATTTTAACCTGAATTAAACATATTGGATACTTTTTATCTCAATAATAAGACGTAACTACTGTTATCTATTCACACTAGTACAACTAACAGTGAAGATGATTAGAAAATTGTTAATTTAAAAACAAAATAAAAAAACTGTAAAAGTGACATTGACATCCAAATTGAAAGCTGAACGTTTGTCTTGTTTTGAAGAGAGAAGGAAGTACGACTTTTTCCTTTAACACAAACGGATAAAATGTGCTTAGGAGTTTCGTTAAATTTTGCAACTATTAAATGTCAACCCTCCTTAGGAATGCAATCATTGCCTAAAATTTTATTGGTATATATTTTTAGTGGTAGGCTGAGCTGTTGACAGTTCTCTGTCTATTGCCGCGGGCCGGTCCGTTTGGGGTAGTACCACACTCTCGCAGAAGATCGACGTCTAAGTAATGGCAATATGCTATTGCGCTTCGTTCGGTGAGCGAGAGAGCCGTAAGCCCAACTAGGTGAGTTTGAGGATTGTAATGGTAGGCAGTGGCCTAGCTATAGCCTTGGCTATAGCAAAGGTCCATGGGCGGCAGTGACACTATATCAGGTGTGCTGATTGCTCGTTTGCCGCCATAAGCAATAAAAAAAAAAAATAATACCAGGTAGGATTTAACCAAGTGTATAACTCTTAGTTGGTTTTTACGATACCAACCCTTTTTGGTCCAATCTGATTGGTAGTACCTGATAGATAGATGCTACTACATAATCTACATATGGTTTAGAATTTATACTCATTATCTGTAGTCTATAACTTCTATATTTATATATAGAAGTTATAGACTTTCGACATACAACCATACTCACGAAAAATAATGTACTGTGAACACATGCAGTAATAATTTGCAGATATAACAGCATAAAAGTATTACTTACAGATTTTTTAATGGAATAGAACATATAATTTTATCTCCACATCGAACTGAACCAAAATCAATAGATGTAACATTGGAAACAAGGTATGGTACAGCACAAAGCGCCTTGACATGGATCGGTATTGATACTCCATATGGTACCTGATCAATAATAATTACAAAAACAAATTAAATACACAAATAGTCCAACTATCCATCAGTCTATATATGTATATTACATGTTCACTGTTGGATATAAGGTTCCCCAAAGGAATAGTACCATAATTGCGAGTCTTGTCAGGCAGATTGGCGATAGCAGTTTGTGTTATAATTTTCCATGAGAGTGATGTTGTCCTAATGATCTCTGAGCAGATTTTTATAACTTATTTGAGGAAGTAAGAGGTGGTGTCTACAATTTATTCTGAATCCGTAACCACACGATGTGAAGCAGTGGGTATTACGGAATAAAATTTTCATTATATTCTTTTATTTGAAATTCGAAGTATTGTTGTAATTGTACATTATATACAACGATATATGTGTATATTAAAATAAATTATTCACTATATTGTCATTATATCATATTGTCTCCTATCACTGTTCATATGCATCAACAACGAAGATAGAAATATTTACATAAGCTTATAATAACATTAACTAAAAATGCATATATTGTGCAATAAAATTTAAATTATCATGTCAAAATATTATATTTAATCGAAATTAATGTGATTCAACGTTATAGTTAGTACCAAAGAGTGTGTGATTCGATGTGCTTACATTTCTTATTGATTAAATACATTTTATAGCGATAAATATGTAAATATTTACAAATTTCAATAAGTGAATCTATTAAACAATACTTATAACGATAATAATAATTAAACTGTATGAATAAAACTACTATAAATGGGAGGTTTGATTCAGAAGACGGCACATTTGGATACGGCCTGCATGGTGAGGCACTTCCTCTCTTTGGAGCCCTAACTACCATTGTTTTGTATTCGCTGACATTGATTCAATACGCTTTATATATTTTTAAATATTTATTTATGTATTATGATATTTAAATATAAAATAGCCCGTAATTATATGACATAGCCCGAAGAATTAGCACGTTGAAGTAGCAATGGGCAGGCCACATCGCTCGACGAATCGACAACCGTTGGGGAAGACAGGGTCTCGAGTGGCGACTACGAATCAGACGGTGCATTTTGCGTTGCATGACCCCCACTAGGTGGACTGCCGATATTATCAAGGTGGCAGGAAACCGCCTCTGGATGCAGGTGGCGCGAGACCGTGTTGAATGGCATTCTCGTGGGGAGGCCTATGTCCAACAAGGGACGTTTACGGGCTGATGGAAGGATGGATGAATGGAATATATAAAAATGTATTTAGTAGTTAATGTTTTAAATAACAGAAATAACGCTATAAGAACTCAAGAAGAAAATAAATACCTCAATATTGAAAGACGTTTCAACATTTTGTTCTAACTCCTTAAAGTCCTCCGATGTAGGAGAAAATGTTACTTCCAATTTGCCTATCTCACCTGGATTAAGCTTACCACATAATTTCATGCTCAACCAAGATGGTATAGTACCTTTCGCAAAATAGAACTTCGATACAATGGGGCCATAGTTTATTATTTCAGCTACACATTGCACCTGTGAGTCATAAAACAACTTGGAGAAATCCTTACTAATATTATAAATGCAAAAGTAACTGTGTCTGTCTGTCTGTCTGTCGCTCTTTCACGCCAAAACTACTGAACCGATCTAAATGAAATTTGGTATACAGATAGTCGAGAGCTTGATAAAGGACATAAGCTACTTTTTAATGCAGAAAGGGTTATAAAGGGAGATGAACGGTTGTCAGGAAGTATCATCATTTTTAAAGCCAGAAGCTTGAAACTTAGTTTTAGGCTCTTGATTAGATATAAATAAATATGACATTATTTTTTTTAAAAAACTTTACCCTTAAGGGATAAAATAAAAATAAGGGATGAAAAACTTTAGAAAAGTAACCTTTTACGCGGAAAGAAGCTAGTAGTACATATTTTCAACTACAAACTTAATGCAACTCCAGTCAAAAATTAATATAAACCATAAAATTGTTGGTGATAGAATAAAAATACATATTTCACCGTTCCTTCCTTTTCCATGTAAGATAACAAACGGTTAAGGTAGCTAAACTGACAACATTAATAAAAAAGAAGTAACACTCAAAACAAAACCCTATATTAACATCATTCCATCTCATAATTGTCTCCACATCCATGGTATAGTAAGGGCAGTTGACATGTTGTATCATACTAACGTCGTCACATGATCATTCAAAATGATCTCTATATATTCTCTCACTTTGTGTAGTTTCGTCATTAATACTGATATATCTCTAACCTAAGAGGAAAAATATCTTATCTATTTTAATAGAGAATAATTTACTATGATGAAATTATATAATCATTACTAACCGTATTACCCGTAATTACTACTCCATAGTCTATTACGTATGGTTCAGAGAAGAACCCTTGAATAGGTCCAGTTTTTGTTGTAGTGGTATAAGCATTCAACACTTCTGGCTGTTGCTTGACGTAGTCAATAACTAGTAGCCGTTCTATAGCTAGATCAATATCCATTATAGACGGACAACCATCCTGAAACGTTACATGTATCTACATACATATCATCACGCCATATCCCTTGCAAGGTAGGCAGAGAGAACAGAGTGCCAGGGAACTCTATCCTTGCATACTTCATTCGCTTCCTCAAGATTCATAATTCTCTTCATACATGCTCGCCGGTTTCGGAGACTCTTGACTCCACCTTCCTTCAGTACGTGACCAATCTAGTCTAGGTAAGTCATCATAATATATAACATCCTTCCACTTTCGCATTGTATATCTTCTTAACCAGACGTTCGTTCGGCATTCTTTCCACATGTCAGAACCATCTGAGCATTCCCTTTCGCATCTTTACACCAATACTCTCTTTCATACCTACTCGCTCTCTTACGTCGTCGTTACGAATGCGCTCGGTCAGTCTAACTCCACAGATTTTACGTAGAGATCGCATTCCGCATTGTATATAAATCATCTGACCAATAGTTCATCAGTACCAAAAGCAACATGAGCAAAAATTATTTATAATAAATTTAAAACAACTGAAACAGATTGGATAAATTTAAAACAACTATACCCATGAATAAGGAATTTCTATTTTGACTTTAGTTATCGTTATATGCTATTTGTTACAAGCCAAGTAGACTATCGCGGCAATTAATCTCTAGAAGAAAATGTTATAATGAGTGAAATTAAGCCGCTTATAATTAATTACATCTACAGAGTTCGCTGAATTATGTTATAAGGCATGGCACTTTATTTTTTGTTAATAATCAAACATATAAATGGTATGGACATGTGATGAGACGGGATGAAAGAAATGTTGTGAGGAAAGTTTTGAATATGAATGTTGAAGGCTTTTGGGTTAAAGGAAGACCAAAAAAAAGATGGATGGACTGTGTGAGGTATGACATGGATAGACAGGGAGTGACTGCAGAGATGACGTCTGATAGGACTGTATGGAGGAAGATGACATATTGCGTCGACCCCAAGTAATTGGGATAAGAGCAAGATGATGATGATGATGATGATCAAACATCTGTTTATCATGATCAACATTTGTTTATATAAACAAAATGAAATTAATAGTATCATAATAATTACCCATATGGTACAAATATGCCAATCTCCGTGGAAATAGGGATCTTCGAAACATTTGTCGGTAAAAGGTGAATTCAAATGTTCAGTCTTATTTTTAGCAAAAATCTCGTCAATTGCTGCTAAATATTCACTTGTTAATGTTGTGATAGCTCTATATCCTATCTCCGGATTCTTCTGCAATATATTTGAGTATAATTGAATTGCTTCAAAAGATCTATGTTTTATCTTTTTTAATAAATGTTAAACTTTGAACGATCTGATTTATGATCCTGTATACTTTAATTTTGTTTGAGATAATTTTAAATTGCACTAAAGAAAGTTAATATAAAGATACTCTAAATGTAGTCGCATTGCAACTAAATATTTTTACACCTTTACTCTGTTGTACCAGGCCCGTTAACATAAGATTACCGAATATTACTGCCAAAACTAGGTGCTATTATTGTAATAATAATATTTTTTTAGGATAAAACTACTTGTACGGATTCTATCGCGTTCATATTTGATTTTTAATTTCCCGACTTTTCGAACACTTTACAGTGTTTATGGTCACGGCAGGATCCCCGTGACCATGATCACTGTAAAGTGTTCACGGACTATGATCACTGTAAAGTGTTCGAAACGTCGGGAAATTAAAAATCAAATACAAACGCGATAGAATCCGTAAAAGTAGTTTTATTTCAAATGTGTAATACTCGCGTAAACATTAGAAGTCATTATTTTTTTTAGGGTTACAATATCATAATAACTGCATGTTGAAGTCAGAAAGTGTTACCCTTTCTCCTAATATTTCTTTAAGTTTAGTCGATTCTTACGACATCCGCGAGATATTAAGGTGATATATACCTAATCTTCGACCGTCGGCATACGAACAATTTGTATCTTCGTATTTAAAAATAAGGAAGTAATAAAATTATTTTTATAATAAGTAATGGATACAAATAACTTACATTAATTACATCATTCGACCTTTGTAAAGTCAAGTATATTTGAGGAATTACTCCCCACCCGTATATTTCAATCGGTATATGAGGAAGACAACCAATTTCCAATAAAAATACTTTATAAAAATAACCTAGTATTCCAGGTTTCACTATAATTTCTACTTTAGTTTCTTCCTCAAACTCTAGTTGTTTTTCTGGTGGTGCCAAGTTGAGAATTGTCCCTTCTAATATGCTTTTGCTTTTGATTTCAGTTAAATAAGTTCTATACTCGAAAGGCACATGTGTTAAACTTGTTATTACCAATTTTTCAACAGCATTCTCGTGGAATGATCTAATTTTAAAATTTACTTTTTCTGTATTTATTTTATATCTTAATTCAGAACTTTGACCAGTCACTAATATTGTTTCGGAGGGTCCTCCTAAAACGTTACACTCGAGAACGGCTCGAATATTAATATTCGGTTTTGGTTGGAATATAACATGTACATGGTGAATTTCACCTGGTTTGAGCAATCCACGATGAGGTACTATCTGTAGCATTTCATTTATATCAGTTCTTTTCACTTCCCCTTTTCTATCAAACTTATGTAGCCAATCAAATGGAGTATCGTATTGACTCTCTAGCATCGGAGTCACTTTTTTCATTATTAGTTTTTTTAGAGTGTCAAAATCTGTAAAAATATCATTAGTAGAGGTGCTATCTTCTACTATCAGGTAAGAATTTAATTGACTGCGAGGTGTTTGCATTTGTTCTGAAAATTTTTGTTGACGAAACATTTCCATGTTATCATCTTCTAATTTTTTTCCCTGATCTGATTCGGTGGTTCCCTGAACAGTAAGTTCGTGGAAATCGCTTGCTGAAATAAAATTAATTCTATTGTTACAAAAAAAGGGTACCGAAAAGCAGATTAACTGATGACATTTTATAACATCAATACACTCGTAGATCATTTTGAAAAGGCATCTAACATCTACATACTAACTAATCTAATAACGTGTTACACAGAAATGAGGCGTTTTCCTCGTTTTACATCTTTCAAACCTTCTTTTAAATGCTTTATAAACTAGCACCAATTACAATTAACTTATTTATTCATTATATGTAGACAATAGTTATTTTGCAGTTCATCATCATTATCATGATCATTATCTTTTCAGCGCATATAAGTCCCACTGCTGGGCTCGAGTCTCTTCCATAATAGAATGGAAACCTACTATACCGCACTGGTTAGACGTGTAGGTAAAGAGTTTTAGTTCGAGTTTTCTTTCTCTTGCATAGATGTTATATGCGTTTTGTATCCCTTAGTCGCCTCTTATAATCACCCATGGGTAAGATAGGGGTGGTGAGTTATATTTTTACTCCATCACCACACAGAAGCTCTTGCAGTTAAATATATATATTTTTATTATATATAATAGAATGGCCATAATATTTATTATGATGTAGTAGTGACTGCACAGATAGCATAGTACTTAAGATACTGCCTATCGTCTGCAGCATTGTGTGTTCCATGCCCACGCAAGACAATACATTGTGTGATACACAAATTCTTATTCCGAGTTCAGATGTAATCTGTGTCCGTTAAATTATACTATGGTAAAGTCCCCCACAATACAAGGATTATTTCCTTAGGCCAGGGAATTGTATAAAAAAAAATACAAAAGCAAAGTTTTAGCACAGTTGGGTTTCATGTTAGTTATGCATAAGTACGAGAGACGTACGATAGAGTTCTACAGCTTTTTACTAAACAAGTATTTAGACCCTTTTGTGTCTTAACTTCGTTAAACTTATGACTTTAAAAAGAACTCACTGTTTTGGATAGTATCACTAGGATAAGTAACATTTGCATCGCTGGAAACGGATACATAATCCTTTTTAGCCAAATTGATCTGCATAAAAAAATGAAATAAAAGCTTATTTATTACGCACGCTGTAATACCATAAATTATAACCCTTCGAAAATATCAAAACAGTACTCAAGGTGCTAATATTTATATGATTCATAACTAATGAGTGTTAATAATAATAATTAATTAAATTAAATTAATAATAATAATTAATAATAATTAATTAACTATTCATCCATGTTCGGCATCAAAATAAATTAATGGCAATGAAATTGCATCTTATCTAGAGGTTGGCTATATCATAGACCAAGACCTCAAAATACTCCCATGAAGAAAGTAAATACCTTTCTAGAAGTGAAAAATGTATAGTATAGAATTTCATAGGAGGTAGTGAATTAACCATGCCGCAAATAAAACTTTGTAGTGTACGTATCTTAGTACACAACAATGTAATTTGTAAATTGAAATATAGATTCACGCACAACTTAAGACTTTCAGATATAAAAATAAAATTTAGACAATGGCTTGCCTTCACACGGTGCTTGCACATAAATAAAATTATTTCGAGATTTCTATATATTGCGAACGAATAAATGGCCATTTTCGTTATATATTTTTCTTTACCAATTCTATACAATCAAGACAATCACTGTTATTTCACCATCATCATCTTCTTAGCTTATATCTGCCCACTGGTGGTCTCGGACCTTCTACACAAATATAGAAATTGATCTTTTATATTAAGCTAATTAGACAGGTCGGCATAGAATTTTATTTCGCGTTTTCCTTCGCTTACTCATCTTTTAAAATACCTACGGGATAGAGAGGTAGTGGGGAATTGTATTCTTACTCCGTTACTACACGGAAAATGTTATTTACCAATAATAAAACTAGAGAAACTTACCTGCGGTGTATCAGTTATGGTACACTTTTTCCACTGAAAAATAAAGCAGACAAGAAGTGGTGTCACATTCTGTATTGTTATAGTTTTGCTTACTATGTTTCCATTATGTATGCAGTGGAAGTCAACTCGCGGTGTTAGAACTAGCATGTTTGGATAATTAATTTGCCCTACCAACTTGATTGCATCCTAAAATCACAAATACAAAATTCAGTTATTAGTCGGAACTTTTACATACAAGATCCAACTGACGAATAAAAAAAAACCTTGCAATCAAACCCGGCGATGTCAAGTAGAATTTTCAATCTAAACCATTCCTGAATCCACCTAAACACACAAAAACAAACATCTAAATCGATCTAATATCTATTTAGGAAGAGTTTAGTCACGTACAGAAGAATTATAACTATACTGATCATAAATATTATTACAACTTAAAACTTTCGATTTTATTTCTTTGAATTCTTAGTATCGCGTTTATTACGTTAGAAAATCGCTCATTTCCCGCTGTTCCACATATTTTTTCAAAATTAATATTATATTAACAGAACGGAATGGGGTTGTAAATAAAACAGAATCATGATAATAGATATAACAGTGATGCCTTGCACATAGGTATGGAGCCGTCGGTAATGACATGTCCTTCTTCAAACGAGGTTTAAGAAGAGCTCTTCCTTCACGGTAGGCAGCGGCCTGGCTGTACCCCTGGTGTTGCTGGGTCCATGTGCAACAGCACTACTTACCATCAGGTGTGCTGTTTGCTCGTTTGTCACCGTAGGCAATAAAAAAAAAAAAAAAAAAAAAAAATTCCAGATACTTCAAAAGCTAGGTATTAGTCGTATGTTAGTACATCATACTATCACAATGATTCATTACATCCTCTGTGGATAACCATAAACGACCGGCTGTGTTGCCATCGCAAAGTGCTACAAGGAAACAAGAAATTTTAACGCAAGAAATGAAGATTCCCGCTAGGACTCTTTCACGGATGCCACCGAAGACAAAGATCGGTTACCGGTGGCCCGCTCGCACGGCGAAGAGAGGTGTTTGCAGGGTGGGTCCATGGGGTTGCGTGCCCCGGGCCGATTTGCCGGAGCGCGACCACATCCATGGTCCCACCTTGCGGAAAAAAAAAGGACTCTTTCACGGATAATCAAACAAAACCTAAAGCTCAGTGCCTGTAAATGAATCCCTTCAAAAAAGAGAGATCGATCAAAATACTGTTCCGATACATGAGTAAAAGCACAGAAATATAATTTTCATTAATGAAAACAAAATCAAAATCGAAGAGCACTACAACAAGCAAAATGATAAAGTGTACGCTCATAGCTCCACAGAACTTTCACAAGTAGTCGGAAAAGTGCAACATGATCATTATCCTACATCAATCATGGTTCGGTGGAGATTATCTTATCAAGGAGTTACAAACTTCCCTTATCGCATTTTTGGAAAAGATAAAGCCAGTATCAAGAGACTGTCTTAGATTATAGTTTGAATTCTCTCAGCAGGACGTTTTTTAGAAATATATACGCAAATTTCCAGTAGGACTACAGCTAGTCACAAGATATAAATAACATTTATTGATAAAATCGTTTAATATACACTTACTTTATTTTTATGGCCTTTGAATTTAATCCGCATTAAGTCACAATATATTTTAGATTTTAAGGTAACATGTTTTGTCGTATCAAATAGTATTTGTAATTTCATAACATCACGATCTTCCAAGCGTTCTTCCACCACATGCGTAAGATTGAACGCTAATTTTAACTTGTGAATATTACGAAAAAAATCTAGAGAATCTTTTCGGAGCATTTCAACGGGCTTCGCCGTTAAGAAATCAATAAATATACGTGATTCCTGAGGACCGAGATCTTTCATTAGCTTTTGAAGATTTAAATCTGTATCCCTATATTGTATACAACAACATAAATTTTCTTCCTCTGACGGTATTATGTATGTGTCATGTTTTTGAATTATTGCAAATGGTGGTTTCACGTTTATCTCCATGTCCAATGGTAATTTAGATACATTTTTAATAGTTACAATATCTGTAAAATTGAGATAATTACTAATTATATATTCATTTTTTTAAACTAATATTATAATCGATGAGACTTAAGCAGATGTGTTATATATATTTTCAAAATACTGTTATATATTTTTTCAATAGATTATTATTTATATTAACTTTATAAATTAATATGGCTGAATTCAAAATGCGCCTGATGAGATTGTAAATACATTACCAGAGGCAATAAATAGTTTTTAATGTAGGTATATTATAACCTTTTAATGATGTTAAACAACTAGGATTTGGCATTTAAGTTACCTGTTAATTTATAATATTCACTGTATGGTCCAAAATCATATTGGAAATCCATAACAAGAGAAGAGACTTCTATTTTTGGATCCACGAATTCAGCTTCTATTTGACACTCCAGCAATAATTCTTTTTTATTAATTCCCTCCACACTCCCTACTAGATACCACATTTCTTTAATCATGTTTACTTTCTGAGAGCTTCCTGTGACTGTTAATTCCGAAGATTCTCCTTGAGCCATTTTGAATGACCTAGGTTCCAAGTTAAAAAATCCTCTACAACAAAAGTTATATTTCGGATTAGAATAATCGTATATTAACCATGCTAGTATTATAACTAAGCTATGGGTTTATACAATAGATGATAAAGGTTAATTCATCATGAATAAAACAAGCGTCATTATTCAAACTCTCTAATAAATAAAAATGTATTTTTTGATAAAAATTTCTAGTCAGATTTTGTTAAAATATAATGTTTATTGAGTGGATACGGTATGTATTTATTAATATATAATATTGTAAATTTAATAATGTAAATAAATGAAACGTTACAAGTTGAATTATTGGCAAATATTTTTTTCCAATAACAAACATATGGATAAAATTAGCTAATTTGTCTTGTTATCGATATTCTCCGTGCTTCACTGGTGTCAATTCAAATGAATAAAACGCGATTCCAATAGATTTAATTAACGTTTTTCAAAGATAATTCGTATTTTATAGCTTATGGTGGCAAACGAGCAAATAGCACACCTGATGGTAAGTGTCACTGCCGTCCATGGAGCTTTGCTATACCAAGAGAAGGCTTCCGACTCTCTCACTCACCGAACGAAGCGCAATAGCACATTGCCATTACTCAGACGTCGATCTTCTGCGAGAGTATGGTACTACCCCGGATTGACCGGCCTGCGGCTCTAGACAGGGAACTGTCAACAACATTAAAGGTTGACTATATTTTTAATACTCCGTGTGGTGACGGAGTACAAAACTATTCACCACCCCATATCTTACCCGTGGGTGATCGTATGAGACGACTAAAGGATATAAAACGCATATAACATCTATGCGAGAGAAGGAAAACTCGAAACAAAACCCTATACCAACACGTCTGACCAGGCGGTTATTTTCCCTCCCACTCCGGAGAAGGCCCGAGCCCAACAGTGGGACATTTATGGGTTGTGATGACGATGATGATGATATTTTTAATACTTGACTATTATAGTCATTTATTATCACTTGTATAAAGTGATTAATTAGAAATTTAAACCCTCAAAACATATTTATACTTACGAAGTAAGTTGTTTTGCTTTCGGTGCCTTATAATGTTCACTCCATTCTAATATGTGCAACTTAGTGCCGCGATTTTCCATGAGTACTTTACAATGGAGAGGTAGTTTAGTAAAATGACGTCCGAGATTAATACGATCTCCAAGTTCTCCAACTACAATGCTTGTTCCAATTCCAGTGGCAGATAGTGGCACGAACTAAATATTTTTCACATTTTAAGGTTCATACAATAATGATCTAAGATCAGAAATAGTCTCCTAACTATTGGAGTGTAATATAAATAATCAAAATAATATTTATTACTTTTTCTTTACGACTCGCATACATTCAATTGTGGGTCCAAAACCTCCAGCACAAGAGGGGATTAATCTATCTACAATGTTGGGTATTGGTGACGGAATAAGAATACAATTCACCACCCCCTATGTTACCCGTGGGTGATCGTAGGAGACGACTGGGGTATATGGAACGCATATAACATCTATGCGAGAAAAGGAAAACTCGAAACAATACCCTATACCAACACGTCTGACCAACGCGGTATAGTATGTTAATTTTCCTCCCATTAAGGAGGAAGCTCGAGCTTAGCCGTCTCAAACGATATCTGCAGGAAAGGTAGGTTTATTGTGTCTTTACTCCGTCACTACACGGTGTGCATCTGACTGCTTTCACCCAATGTACAAAGTACATACATACATATCATCACGCCATATCCCTTGCAGGGTAAGCAGAGAGAACAGAGTGCCAGAGAACTCTATCCTTGCATACTTCACTCGCTTCCTCAACATTCATAATTCTCTTCATACACGCTCACCGTTTTCGGAGACTTTTGACTCCACCTGTATGTACTATGTGCACAAAGTATGTACAAAGTACTCTGTGTTTACATCCAACCGCCGGTATTTTAACCAGATTCATGGTAGTAGGCCATGGTGCTGACAGTGTTCTACCCACAATCATAAATGCACCAGCACGCCTCGGTTAATACGACACTCTTGCATAAATCCACGTCTGAGTTTGATTTCACACTGCACTCCGTTCGTTGAGCGAGTAAACCGGGTGATAAACCCCACCCTTACTTTCTGTCCTCATTCCATTTCTTACAATTCAATCTCATTTATTATATTAACATCAACTAATCAGCCCTTTTATATTTCACTATTAGATATATACATATGTATGTAAAACACATCTAATTTTAGTAATAATATCGAATTTGCCACATGACGTTATCTGCGTATTCCAGCATCTGCAGTTTATCCAATTGCTTTATTTAGAGAGAATCTACGTTGGGCGATGCAGGTGCAGAAGATTTGTCCGCCACCCACAGAGCGGCCGGCGTATAAGGGCCCGAGCAACACTTGTTTGTTGATGGAGCGTCGATTGGGATGATACCCGAAATGGTAACCAGCCACGAATGTCAAGAATCAATACTGGTAATCTGCCCAATGATGAGGAGAAGGAAACACGGGGGGTTATGGGGCAGCACGCTTTCCGTCGCCCCAAATGGAATGGACTGAGTGCGTCCAGACCTTAGCCTGCCAAAAAAAGAAAAGAGTTTACTCCAGTAACCGTTGGTCCTACGACAAGTTTGTAACCTCTATTTCCATTGTAGCATGTTGATCCTACATAAAATATCCGTACATTCCACTTTCTTTCCGATATAGCAACATAATATAGCATTTTAAAATAATTACTTACAATATCTTTAACTTTATCCATATGTATAACTGCTTTATTCGTGTAGTTATTAGCATCTACTAAATACAATGACATTAATAAATCTGTTTCTGATTCCGGATCTATGTGTCCCTCAGTAGGTGTTATCTGCCACCTCCCATCCTTGTTGAGCTGAAAATCATATAAGTATGTATGTTTGAGAAGAGAGAAGGAAAACTGGAAACAAAACCTTATACCAACACGTCTGTCCAGCGTGATATAATAGGTCAATTTTCCTCCCATTATGGAGGAAGCACGAGCCCAACAATGGGACATATATAAGCTGAGATGATGTATATTTATATCAAACCTTACTTATTATGAAACCGATTAATACATAAATTATCAGGCTAAATAGGTACGTTGAAAAATGCAAAAATTATTTAAAATAATGCAATAATTTTTATTTTAACGAAACTTTTGGATTAGTCTTTATATATATGTTGAATAGATCATTTCGTGAAATATTGATAGAAAGACTTTCAATGAGCAGAAGTATCTAAATTAGTTATATCGCCTTTACTGAAGCCGCGAACGAGTGGACCTGAAACAGTTCAGCGTCCACAGTTAAGTCTACCATGTAGGCGTACTATTCGTGCACCGTTACCGTTACAAAGTCGCAATAACTCGACAAGTAACCCGCCGGGCAGGCTTCTAAAGAGAAATTCCCATTGTAGAGAGCTTAATGGGTTTCAAAGAAGAAAGAAAGAAGAAGAATTGGGATATGAAGTTTCATACCACGCTGCTATCATTGGCAATGACTGAGCGCATTCAGATCAAACAATGGTATGCCAAAAATTGGACATCCAATTAACCTTGCGCTTTTCAACAAAACTTGAAATTTAATTTTTTTTTTTTTTACTTTTTTTTTTATTAATTACGACGAATATTAATTACACATAATAACAATTTACAACTTATGTAGTCGCATAGAACATAGAAGTCAGCAATAAAAATTGTAGCAAGCTGCCAGATCCACAGTGTAGAGTGCCATAGAAGAAAAAGTCTGCTTGTGATTAAAACAATGACTTAATTAAAAAAAAGGTAATATGTAAGTAATAACAAGTTCAATCAATGAACCTTCTCACCAAAGAGGCCTTATAATCTACTACAACAGGCGAATCATTGCAAAGAGTCAAAATTTTCTGTGACGTAGTTAATAGTTTCACTTGACCCCAATGCAAAGCCATAGGAGTACACGTCACGATTGGACGAACACCACAACCGGTAATGTGACATATCTCGATAGATTTAGACACCCCAAAAAGTTTCATCCTAAAAAATAATACACAGTTAAGTACTTTCTATATATTCTACCTTTATTATTATTTTTAAATATGTTGATTTTCAATAACAATAAAATACAAATAAATATTAAACAATACTTTAAAAAAAAACTACGTTTAAAATTCATCTTCTTAATATACCATGCTGGTCAGACGGATTGGAAAGGGGTATTTATTTCAAGTCTTCCTTCTCTTTCATAGATGCATATCATATACCTTATTCGTTTTGTATGACACCCACATCTAAGATGGGATAGCTAATTGTAGTGGGTTCTAAAACCTAATTATCGTATTTACTATAATAATTTTTGTATCACATACCTTAACGTATATTCATGCATACCTACGACGCTAGTTTTAATAGTAACAGGTATGATAAACGTAGCATTTGGTTCTATATAACCTTCCATTATTGTAGGATTAACTTCTAAAGATATTTCTTCCTAAAATATAAATTAATGATTTTAAAAATATATGTACTTTTAATTTACTTTTATATTTTCGATAAAAGAAATACAAATTATGATCAAAAGTATGCAAAGATATATTTAGTACACCGCGTGTGAGCAATATTTTTAAATCCTGTCCATAAAAACAATATTATAAGCTATAATGTCAATTTTACTAGGGAACAGCGACAACAAATGGTCATCAAAACTAAACACATGGAGACAATGACTCGCTCTGAAGATAGATACTAGCAGTACGGACACCGTACTGACTCATTGTTAGCTTGGATGACATACTGCCTGCGTATATCAATTTAAAAGAAATGGGTTAATGCTATACAGGCCAATCCTTACAACATGTTATTATTTTACCTATACTTAGTAAAAGGCGCTGTGGTAACGGCTACGAATACTACCAACCCTCACTTGACTCGTAGATGTCGTAAAAGACGACTAAGAGCCTTATAACGACCTGGGCCAACTCCCTCTGATGCCGTTTGGTCAACAATTATATTCCCAAGGAGGGATGACGTCTAGCAGGCGGCCGGTCATAAAACTATTGCCAATAACTTTTACAATATGTGCTATGAAATAAGAGTACATATTATATCGACCCCAAGTACCTAATTGGGATAAGAGTAGGAGAATAATTACTTAGTAAAATGCTAAAACTAAATCTATATTAACAAGATTTAAATAAGGTCAAGACAACGCTCCTAATTCATTATTATGTTCGTGTTGCAAGGTTTGCGCGAGGATATTTTTCAAACGAACTGAGCACTCACTAGATATACCAAATTTACGGACGAGCGTAGTCAACATATCATCATCATCCTCTTAGTCTCATCCTAATTACTTGGGGTCGACGCAATATGTGCTCCTCAGTTATTAACAATAGTTTTATGGCCGGCTGTCTAACGCCAACCGTCCTTGAGAATGTAATTGTCGATTAGACACCATCAAAAGGAGTCCTCCCATGTGGTGACAGAGTAAGAATACAATTCGCCACATCCTATCTTACCCGTGGGTGATCGTAAGAGTCGACTAAGGGATATATAATGCATATAACACCTATGCACGAGAAGGAAAACTCGATACAAAACCCATTACCAACACGTTTGACCAGCGCGTATTGTAGGTTAATTTCTCTCCCATTGTAGAGGAGGCTCGAGCTCAGCAGTGGGACGTATATGAGCTGATACGATGATGATGATGAAATGGAGTCGTGCCAGGTCGATATAAAATTCTTAGTCATCTTTTACAACATCCACGCAATCCGAGCAATGTAATGGTTGATAGTATTCAAAATCGCTACCACATAACATATAGTACACGAAGTATTAGGTAGCATAATGATAGTGCAGTATTTATGATATTGAGAATTATAACTCGAAATCAACACATTAAATCCAATAACGTTGGTATATATGTTTCACTGTATCACACGAAATAATTTTTGTGTGGCTATATGTACTGTATTTTTTGTACCTATTTTGTACACTATTTAATATACAGAAACATGTAATTAAAAATAAAAATTTTGCACTGGGATCGATTTTCTGTTCTAAAAAGTTTCAGCTGGTTATATTAGGGCTTCCTCGCTCGGCTATAAATTAATATTGAACTCATCAAACACTTGCTGTGATACCCATCACTTGGGGTCGAGGCAATATATTTTTCTCCTCCACAAAATACTATCAGTGGTCATGTTTGAGCTCTCCACCACTGCTTCTATCATCTTTCACGCAGTAAATGGATCTTATCCTCGATCAATACCTAATACTTTTAAATCCAACATTACGACGGTTCGTGGCGAACTAACAGAGGAAGCTAATATCCCTGCATTTGGCTTTATTTCAAACTCCTAGACTCTGAGACTGCATGATTCCCAATAAGAGACAAATCTGCCGTATCAAGCTGATTGGCAAAACGTTGTCGCTGATGCATACAAAAATCGCAATTGAGTGTAGTTTATTTTTTCCAATCATGTAATGTACTTCTGACGAATTTTGCCTAGGTGCATTGCCGTGCATTGCGGCCGATCGCGGCCACATGAGTCGCGTACAACTATCGCGAGCGGTTCATGCGACAATAGCCAATGTATGAAAATATGTGGTGCAGCTTACGTCAATCGTCGCTTACGACTGTCGCGGACCTCAGAAACGGCGCCTTACATTTTCATACTTTGACTATTACCACATCGGCCGTGCGCGACAGCCGTAAGCGATCAATCGCGTCACCACGCGTAAAATTTTAGTATTATTATTATCTTAATATTTCAAAATTAGGCTCGTAATTATGCTATAAATACTTTTACCTTAGGTTCCTCCAAAGTAAAATAGCCTTTAAGGTCATTTGATGTCATAATAATATCGATATTATAGGCAAAGTCTATGAAACATGCTCGCAAATTAATATCTGGTGCAGGTGTTATCTCGGGTACTAAAGCATTATACATTACAGAAAGGACTATAGGAGGGCTATCTGATTTTTCCAATTCCAATTCAAGTGAAGTCTGATTAGCCCGAACTAGGTTAGCTATCAGCGTGACCTGTAGAACAAGTATTATTATATAACGGGGTAGATACAAATATTTTTTTACTATCGTAATAATAAATAAATTAGAAAAAGAAAAGTTGTGGCATTATATGTTCCACAATTTGACTTGCGCAATAAGAATTAAAAAATGGAATAGTTTGCTCATAATAAAATCATTGAGGGCAAACAATTTTTGCTATACTATATCATGGGCCTCGCTAAGAAAAGTTTTCGAACTAATAAGGAAGTACTAACAAAACAAATAATACGGGAGTAATCTTTTAAGAACTAGGAATTCGCCTACCGCCTAGCTTTGCTTCTGGTAGCTAGTCAGCCAAGCCTCAAGAAATTAAGTAGGCTGTATCTTAATTACTTACCATGTTACTTGGCATACTCTCCTTAAGTATACAATATTTAGAATCATTAATTACTTCAGCTTCCACTTCTAGGTTCAAATCTTTTCTACAATGAAAGAGAAATTGGTCTACTACCCCTACCCCTTTCTTACCCGTAAGTGATCGTAAAATACGACTAATGGATATAAAACGCATATAACATCTATGCAAGAGAAGGAATACTCGAACCAAAACCCTACGCCAATACGTCTGACCAGCGTGTTATAGGAGGTCAATTTCCTTCCAATTAAGGAGGAGCCTCGAGCCCAACAGTGGGACATATATGAGCTGAGATGGTGATGATGATGATGATGAATGGGAAAGGAAGGGGTGGCACATTATATTCTAATATCGTCAATACACGGGGTATGAATATATTGTAAAGACCCTGCATTAAAGAATCAATCTATATAAAATGGTGAACGCTACAAATATAGAATCAACGGATAAATCAAATCTGGACTTAGAACAACTCTTTTGTGGGTCACACAACGAAATATCATGTGTGGGAATTGAAATCGCAATACTTTGCAAGGAAAGCCTCAACTGAAACCACTAAGCTAGTCATGCAGACAAAAAAGCAAGATACTTTCGAACAATAAAATATAATTGCAATTATTGCAAGAAAATATACCTTTAGAGTAATTCTCGATAGTGGTTCTATGTAAACTTTGCACGGCGATATAATAAATTCTCTGGGCCATTGAGGCATTTCTGGTTTAGGTTTTTCTGCAACAGCATAATCTTCTAACGTTATACTACTAATTTCTGGTCCATCCGATGATATTTTTACTGATCCAATAATACTGACTGTAGATTCATTGATGACTTCTAACTTAAGAGTCTTAGGCACTCCTGTGAAAACATTTTTAAATCTTAGAAATTATATAATTTTAATTACATTTTAACATTATTTAAAATGTCAATCATACCTATGCTGACCACCCCGAAATCTAAACATGATACACTAAAACTTAACGATGGATAGACAACTTCCCCTCTGAAATGATAAAAACATTATAGGTTTTTTTTTTCACTTTATTCTAAATTTAAATTATGATCTATCTAACTTATGAAGCGGTTGTAAATTATGATTATCCGCTGATACTAACTGCGATTATAGTAATGATCAAAACTGCCATATAATGTTTGGTTTGATGAAATATTTTTTTATAATCACACGCTTGCATGCCCAAAGAAATAAATCAAACTCACAACAGGTCAAGATTACAATTCGCCAGCATCAAAATGTTGTCATAACCAATAATCGTATTCCCTTTAATACTTTATTTTCTTGTAAAACTGTTAATATTTCAAATACCGCCGTCATCATGAAAATAGCACTTCGAAAAACTGTTTTCTTAGAGCTTCGTTGCCTACTACAGTGCTATTTCCTTTGACTAATCAACTTCAAATTTCTATTTGATACTTTGTAAATATTATATTAAAACACCGAAATCCCGAAATTTTGATATGGATGGTGGATATCAATGGACACTATGCCGCTCCTATACGATGATTTATAGTCCTTAACCTTTGCAACGTACAAGTAAAGAAAAAATATTTTTAATAGCTGATAGTATTTGATATTAGTGTTTTTAAAATTAGCTGAAGAAAAGCTTTATAATAGTAATTATTAGAATGCTTATAAGGATTTCTTGAATTAGTATTTTTTTTTTCTAGGATATATGTATAATGCCTTTTTCATTTACATTATATAATGTATTTAAAAAAAAAACAAGAAATATGTTGAAGGCTAATCTGTTTAGATTTTGATATATAACTAAATTTAAAAAAAAACGTGTGGTGAGAGTAGGAATACAATTCACCTCCCTCTATCTAGCCCGTGGGTGTCATAAAAGACGACGAAGAAATTAAATATGCATAGGTAGTATAGATTATATGTAGTATAGATGATAGGTAGTATAGATGTTACGATGCAAAAGAAAACTCAAAAAAATACCAAATATACCAACCTATCACCAGCGTGGTATAGTAGGTCAATGTCCTCTTATTGTAGAGGAGGCTGGAGTCTAGCAGTAAGACATATACGAGCTAAAGATGATGATGAAATTAAAAAAAATATATATTTAACTACATGCTCGTATATGTAATATATGTCTGCCACTTCGTGGGTCACAAGATATATTCTAAAATATTTCATCATACTTCAACAAATAGATTGTATATTATATATATAGTAATTTAACTTGTCCAAACATAGATCAAAATAGTCACATATGTTATACATGTTATGTATCTATTTTTATCTATGTTTGCACAATTTTTTATAGCTTACATACTTTAGATAAAGTTTTAGCACTACGTCTGTTTCCCGGATGGCAAAGTTGATTTCTTCAAAAAAAGGACCTTGGTTGGAGTTACAAAAAGATATAATGAATATATCCTTATCACCGGATCTCAAACAATGGAGTCCTGGAGAACATGTAATAGTGCTATCAAAGAGGGGGGGCACTTCCTTGTAAACGATTACCCCATGTATATGTCCTGAAAATTATATCATGAAACATTGTGAAAATAACATCGTTATAGACCATCATTATTCTCCTACTCTTATCGCAATTGCTTGGGGTCGATACAATATTATGTACTCCTCTTTCATAGTACATATTGTAAAAGTTATTGGCAATAGTTTTATGACCGGCCGCCTGCTAGACGTCAAACCTCTTTAGGAATGTAATTGTTGACCAAACGGCATCAGATGGAGTTGGCCCAGGTCGTTATAAAGCTCTTAGTCGTATTTTACACTACCACACAGCTAACATCATTATAGATCAAGACCATCAAAACAAAACTAAACATTTGAGTGGCAGTAAATATGTACTGATCATTATTGTATGAGGACGGATTAAGAATACAATGGGCATTCTGTCCCCGTAGGCATTCGCTGGTTAAGATATTTAAGCAGCTAACATCACTGCAAGAGAAATAAAACTGAAAAATATCATCTCTTTCTGACATTAGAGCGTTTAAACAAACTCTTCAGCTTATAATAGTAATACAGATTGATACAAGAATAACTCTGGTATATTTATGTACCCTTACCCTTACAAATGAAAAGAATTGATTAAATTATTTATACAGTGAAGGTATTGTCAACTCTCGTAATATAAGACTGAGTATACTCAGTGCCTAATACGCAACGCAAAAAAAAAGATATAAAAACTTTGTAGATATTGCAATTTTTATTTTTAAACCTCACACTTACGGGCAACATATATCTAGAATACGTACAAAGTTATGGGTGGTAATTGTGATATAAAATCGCATACACATAAAATTTTATAAATACAATACCTCTATTCATTGCAACAATTTCATAATTGTATGTCTTGTTGATATATACGCGATCCATGTCAAGTGTTTCAATATTCAAATGTATAGAAGGTGGAATAGATATTCCAACTAAATCTAATGGAACACGATCTACAACTCCATCAATCTCTAAATAAACTGTCGTATGAAATTCTCCTATTTGTTTCGGACAAAACGTTATTGACAATTCGGTTGCTTTATTGGGCCACAGATTTCCCTTCTGAAGAATAAAAATAAGATTTAATAAATTTATAGATAAATCTTAGAAGTACAATTAAATATATATTACATAGGTGGTATCAAACACAGCACTGTGCATATTTAGAAAATAGAAATAACCTTAGAAAATGTAAGCTTAAATGCAGCGTGTTCACGGTATATATTGAAAATGGATCGTTGCCTGAGTAAATTGTTTTTGTTCATTAAATAATATTTATTTATAGGTACATGTAATAGTCATATTTGTATATTTTACATGAAAGTTAGGTACTTGTTAGATGAACAAGTTTTGTGTTTATCCAGCAGTAAAATTATTTGAGCAACAAACCAAAACACCTAACAACTACTTTATGTTGTTTAGTTACTTTATGTTGTTTAGTTAACAATTACATCCTCAAAGACGGTTGCTATAAGCACGTGATCAGTTCACTGTTCTTAAAACTTGCCAAAACTCTTGCCATTTTCTATACCTTCAACTACACATACCTATTTCATTAAATAGGAATGAAAGGTTTGCAGTGGTGGGCTGTGGCCCCACCAATACAAACAGTGTGCTGTTGACAGATTTCTGTTTAGAGCCGCGGTCTGGTCCATCTAGGGTTATTACCCCGCAGAAAATGGTCGTCTGAACAGAAGCAATTTCCTACGTGCGGTGAGTAAGAGTGACAGCTTTCTGAGTTTTGATTCATAGGCAGTGGCCTAGCTGTACCCCTGGTATTACAAAGGTCCATGAGCATCAGTAACACCATCAGGTGTATGGTTCGTTTAGCAAATAATAAAAAGAATGAATGATTTAACAAGTTTTAGTAATTTTTATTTAAGATATTCCGTTAAATTTAGACAGAATAGCTATGTCGTAAGACTGCAACAGCTGTTAGATTTCCAACTACATCAGCAGGCATGTTCGCAGCGTGATCTAGGAATATCAACTTACGATTGGTTCTATAGTGAAGTGCATATTTTGAAATAGAAGTGATTCATCGCAAACTAAGGCCTGTATCTCATCAAAAAATATTCTGGTATACACTCGTTCGTGTTCATCGCTACTCAACACGTCATAGTGCACAAGCTTTTCACTTTTTGCAGACTCAGTCTCTTTGGCATTGTACAATACTGTTGCTAGTTTCATTTTTTCTTCGAAATCTATAATTACGTAATGATTTTTATTTCAATTCATTATAAACTTCGTACAAATTTCATATAGCATTACTAAGCAAAGAGCCCAACGTTTTTATATTATACAAGATGATCCAACCAATGCCAACAATTTATTTGATTGTAAATATTGTAAGTAAATAAACTGCCGTCCATGTGTAAAAAGAGTTTCACATAAAAATAAATAACAGCCAATTGTACCTACATTTATATTACAAACTATTTTTTTTTTCTTAAAGCGTACTACATAATTTTTGGAAAAAAATATTAAATGTAAATTTTACATAGCCACAAAGAAAATAGGTACGTTACATAATAGTCTTCTTTTACGGCACTGCGGCAAGCATGAGCTGTGAATTGTCTCACTGCGAATGTCTTTTGTATAAAAGAATGGGAAAATATAAAAGAATAGAAAGCATTCGTAGCTATTTAGCGTAATATATATTTACCGTAATATATACACTCGTTTTTCATACACACATAAGTAAGAATGTGATCGGATCTATTTATTATTTTAATAGTTTGTTGTCGCATCATTGTATTGTAGGTTTCAAAAAATCTAACTAATTGTTTTTCTAAATCAATATTTACAGTATGTGTTGTACCAATTAATTGCACCCGAAAATTTTCACCTGTGAAAAACATCAGTTTGTCTACTTAATCGCTATATTATCAAATAATATCGTATTAAGATATATCATCATATTAAATTCATATCATATTAAGCTGTATCGTATTAAATTCTATAGCTCTTCCTTTCACCATCTCAGCACATATACGTCCACTGCAGTGCTCGTACCTCCTCTAAAATGGAAATACTAAACCGCCAACCACACTAATTAAACGAATTGATATAAGGTTTTATTTCAAGTTTTTCTTCGCTTGCCCCCATAATATACTCCCTGTATTGATATATTTTGATATATATATATATATATATATATATATATATATATTCCATCATCACAGGGAATTAAATAAATTAAATATTTACAAATACCTGTTTCAAGAACAGCATTTAATACTCCCTGTATTTCGCCCAAAATCATCGTCTTCAATTTAACTTTGATGTCAATATTTTCATTAGGATATAAATACGCAGATTTAGGATACACAGAAAAAGGACTGTGAAAGAAAAAAAGCAATAATTTGTGAGTATATGTGATATAATTGTAAAAAAAAAACGAACTCAATACATTCTTGATAATGTTCATACCTTTTAGTAGTCAATGTAAAGCCAGCTGGAACTACTCCTATATTGCGAACAGTCATCAGAAAATGATTTTCAACTTTAAGTGGAGTGTTCGGTATATTAATTCTATCCGGAATATCAAATATTGGCCGTGGTCCTATGGCTAAAAGGATTGATATTTTTTTTTATGTAGACATCATGCCTTCATTTTAAAAAGTGCATTGCAAAAGAACGTAACTTCACAGTTCAGTCTCTACTTTCAAAAATCAAAAAGTAAACATACATTTCATCTTGTAATTATTCAATAGCCTACTAATTCAAAAATCTGAATATAATGGAGTTTCTAATGAACAGTTAGAGATAGGTGGTGATTTACACTAATAATAGCATTAATATAAAGATTGAGGTCAAGCAAGCGAACGGTCTTAAAACGTAATTAAAATTGTTGCCCCGTTTTCTATTCTTCCTTCACTTGTATGTAAAATAAATATTTGCTGCTCCGATGCCATATATTTAGTGTTTCCCAAATGCAAGACCAAGACTCGCTGCAAGAGTCTCTCAGTGCTCCCTTAGACAGAAATGTACGATTCCTTTGGCAAAGAAAGGATTGTCAACATTCTGTATTCTTAATACCAGTACACAGGGAAATAATTTGATGTTATTTTAAACCAGGCGCGGCTCAATCACATGTAGCGCCCGGGTGCAATCAATAACCTGGCACCCTCTTGTACCAAAGTGGGTGAACAAAATGGAATAGGTTGATGGTTACAAGCGGCTCTCGGCGCCCCCTAACACCCGGCGCCCGGGTGCACCGCACCCTCTGCACTATAGGTAAAGCCGGCCCTGTTTTAAACAGTCTCATGATATATAAGTGTGATTATAGCCCCACTCCCGTTAAGTGATATGTACCTAATTATTGATAGTTGTACAGTTAGTCTAGTCATAGTCATCTAGTGACAGATGAATGGAATTTCATTAATTTAGATGGATTTTTCATTTCTATCAAAACAAGTGACTCTGTGTTATTCTAACAGTGAGAGTTACAAGACTCGTGAGACTCGCAAGAGTCTTGTATTTGGGCAACACTACATATATTGGAATGAACTATAGAGAATAATAATAATATTTAGTTGTCTAACAAACGACTATGGCATTTATAAAATGTTTGATTTATAAGGCTATACAAGAGCTACGAAATTTACTTAACAACGACAATAAATGAATACTCGCAAGCAAAGGTTTAACATCTTACCAATCAACGGCAAAACATATTGATCAATATCCGTGTAAAATGTTACTCTATGTATATAATCCTCATACTGAACTGGTATAAAGGTAATGGTAAAAGAGACACTGATTCCCGGTGCTAACCGTGACAGCAACTGTCCACCGCAAGGCTTGATGAAAAAATATGATGACTCTTTAAAAACCATATTTAAAAACGTTGGCACCTAAAAATATTTACATATTTTTAAAATGAATAAAATAAAACATGTAAATTATTAAATAAACATGAGTACAAGTCCGCTTAATTTTGATGTGGTTATAAAGTAGGTATAAAGTATATTTTGCAAAAAATATATATACCTATATTGTCATAAAATGAATAGGTACTAATCTATTACACAATAGTTTCATGACAGGCAACAGCTGACTTGGGGCTCCAATATTTAATTAAATTCATCATCTCAGCTCATATATGTCCCACTATTGGGCCCGAGCCTCCTCCATAATGGGAGGGAAATTGACATACTATACCACACTGATCAGACGTATAGAGTTGAGTTTAGAGTTTTCCTTCTCTTGCATAGATATTATATGCGTTTTATATCCCTTAGTCTTCTTCTCTCTTAGTCTTCTTATCTTACCGATCGCCCACGGGTAAAATAGTGGTGGTGAATTGTATTCTTACTCGACGGAGTCGACGTCATCACACGGAAAATTATATTATTAATAATTAAATTACCTTGCTGATATTTTTAACAGAGAACTTAGTAACGACTTTGTCATTAGGTTTAAAATTTTGGAAGATAATTATTCTTGGTGTAAACAATAACACTTCTTTTCTGGGTTGATCACAAATACACACTATGTTGCCAATTTCCATATTATTCAAATTCTGTAACTGTTGCTGCGTCGTCAATTTCATTTGGGTGACATATTCTGATGGACATATCTGTAAACATATGATGGACTTCTCTAATTATACATATACTTGTAGAAAAAGAAACTGGCCACCGTAATTGAAAGCTACCGGTGAACCGTTCAATAAGCGGAAAGCCAGAAGAGGAAGCAGGCGTATGCACTTCTCCCTTTTTGTCTTTCGTGAAAATAGTATTAATTCGTATATAATTCTCCAACGCTAAAGAAATCGAAAAGTAACACAAGTCTGATTTGAAAACACTTAAATTTTCATATCCAATTTTTGCTTAAGATTGTTAGCAAGACTGGACCACAAACAGAACAACAATGAAAAGATATAACAGTAAAAGTATGTCGATGTACTTGTACTAGTGCAGTACAAACGTATGATGCACATAGTATATTGAATAAACTACTACTACTACTACTCATTTATATGGTATGTCTTACATCAGTTGACGCATCCAGCAGCTTCTTTTTGATGAGCAAATGGTAAAGCTCAGCAGTAAAATACCCATTTTCTTCAAACTTCTGTAATATCTCCATAATGAAAGAATATTTTCTACAAAGTTTTGATACTGCAATATATACACATGACACATATGTATAATGTTAGCAACCGTCACTATTGACATCGAAAATATATAAAAAGTTATAACCTTTGAAATATAATTAAAGCCTTTTTATAATTACGTGGATAATATTCCAACAGATTCGGATTAAAAATTGATTACCGATCTCCAATATCTATCTAACCCTTTTTTTTTGGCAGGCTATGGTCTGGACACACGCCGTCCATTCCGTCCGAGGCGACTGAAAGACGGCGCGTAACCCCATAATCTACCGTATTCTCTCCCTGTCGCCATTAGGCTGGCCACTGGTACCAATTCCTTGACATCCGTGATCAACCTTTCGGGTAGCATCCTCGTCAATGCCCCTGCTGCCGAAGCATGGTTGTCACGTGGTCAGCCTCTCTACGGGTGACGGACTATTACCCGGTTCCGTCACCCGCGGCCTTGGCTAGGGCGGCTTCAGGCGCAGATACCTACTCGCGCCTGCGTCGCCCCAGGCGCCGGCGGCGGAGCGTGTCACCGAAGAGAAATTTCCTCACGGATTCAACTTTCGCGAGATATAGCGAGATAGCCTGACGCTCCCAAACATCGCAAGGCGATGCTTGGGCAAGCTATGGTCGGCGGCGTCAGGTCGGCACCGATAATTGCGACGAAATCACGCCGCTCCTCTGGCCAAGTCTATGCATAGAAAGTGATAATGGAATTACAAGATTAATTTTCATCAATATGATGACAATATAATTTCGCCATTTGTAGAAGTGACTTGGTGGATCCTTACCATCCCGCTACTTAACCACCCAGATATTGTGGATTTGCACAATATCTTGTCTTAGTCGAATTGTACGATCCCTATAGAAGCCTCTCGTCTGATCGCTGATGTTTTAATGTATCCCTAGATCATAGCACACGTACGGAACATTTTTTATAAATATGAAAAAATTAAGTTATAAATCTAATATATTGTTATGTATGTCAACAAGTTTGCAAGGTATTTGACTTCAGCTAGAGGGGGCATTGGGATGAGTGCGGAAATAGCAGCGCGTCGTTATTTTAGTAGAATCGGGGCAAAGCGGCCGCGGACAGAAATAGAGGCGGCGGCGCCCGCGTCTTCCCGCTGTCAATTTCGTCCGCATAGGGAGCAGAATTAGCAGCCGACCGACTCAGAACAGTGAAGTGTCGTACAGCGTCGAATACCCTTCGCACGAGCTGATCCAGCGGCTTGATGCGCCTCGTGAGTGCGGTGTAACAGTGTTGCATAATTTTGTGATAATGGCTTCTGAAGCCGCATATAGTGGATTTTAGTGCTGTTGTTTTTGATTGTTGAGCTTGAAATTCTAGATCAACATACAACAAAGGTATTTCAATTAGAATATAAATTATTTATTTTAGATATGCATATATACAGTTATGTTATGTCTGGTATATGTTAATTACATAGACACAATACACTTTCGATATTTTTGGATATGAGTGGCGGAATATAGGTCGGCAAGGCGTCGACGACGCGGTAACGCCCGCTCTATCCCGGTCACAGCTGCCGCTTGCAAATGTTAATAATATCATATTAACTTCTAAGTTTTACATTTTTTACTGCACATGCAGGTAGTATGCATATAAGTTTTAATATTTACTTTATAATATAAACGTAATTCGCTCGGGGATATATTAAATTCATTTTTGTTTTCAATCTAACCCATTTTACTAAACACACAACACCTTCCACTAAAGAATAAATCTTTGTATCGCGATTAACTTTACAAATATACAATTAACAATTAACGGACATAAATTACACGCAGACTTAAGACAAGAATGTGTAGATCGTAAAAGTATTAAAAAGTATTGGTATCAAACCCACGACATCTTCGATTCTGTATCTTCGACGACTACTCCGCGGTCTTTCTACGTCCTATTGATTTGAAAAAGCATCCTAATGAGAAGAGCTATCGATTTATAAACACTGTGTAAATACCTATTTCCACATCTATGATAACCTTATCATAAAGCTTCTTTTGTGTTTTTTCTCAACTCTTCACACGCAGTTTCCTTTCCTAAATGAAAGAAGTATTTGTCACTATATCCAGGCACATGTGTTGTTCTTATTTCATCTACGCACGAGCGACTTAATAACATAAGCTACTTAGGTACTTATTGTTATCCTATCTGACCATATCCCAATCTATATGGCACCGATACTACATGTATTCTACCTCGAAGACAGATCAAATAATAGCAATACACAACACAGAAACTGTCTGACATCGTGACGCTTTGGGAAGTCAAGATTCTTCTAAAACACTAACATATTGATTGTTATGTTATTGATATTGTTATACTAACAGCCAATATATCACGAGAGCCTTAGGAAGTAATTAGTTTGTACCAAAGTTGTCGTCATCAAACATTACAGAATCAAAGATGCTGAAGGGACGCGGCCGCGATCCCCGCGGCCTAGGTTTAACGTCTTCGCCAGCGCCTCCAGCACACCTACACACGGCGCTACAACCATCAATGATGAGTCATGGAATACGCCCGATGACCCCGTCTATGCAGCGTGCTCCTATATCAAGGCCTGAACCTGATTACGAAGTTGTTGAGTTTCCCGGTGATCAATATGTCAACGCAAAACTACAACCACCACCGCCACCGCCGCCACGACCCCCTACTGGTAGGTTTTTTTTTAAGACAACACACCGCATTAAGTTATTAGTAATTTTGTCGCAAGGAACTTTACAAATAGATAATTAATATCCTAAACACAGAGTGACCTAGTTAGGAGTTAAGGCGCATTCATGTACTTACTTGGCAAGTTAGCAGTTTCTCTATTCTTTTTTATGCTTTTTTATGTTTTGGAACATCAATTATACAACTCTGAATAATTCCGTACAATATTAAATAAAATTTAAAAGCTAATAATGAAATGATATCTTTACATTTCCACTAAAAACTCCTAGAAATAAAATAGAGAACAAAACTGCTAAACGTGGCAATGCAAAATTGATGCTATATAATTTTTACTAATTCAATGTAGATTTTATATCAATAAAGAATGTATAAATTATCTCATATAATAACGAACACAAATCCCACCCAAATTCCGAACATTTATTTATGGATCCTACAAGGAATTAATCTGCTCATGTTTGACCCATGTCATTCAGTACGAAAGTTCGGTATTTAGACCATACTGCAATCTGTGCCTAACTACTAACTAACCTACTGCCTAACCTACTTTTAATTTTATATTTCTTACGATATCATAAGCGTCACTAGTTAATGGCCTAAGTTATATCTAGATATATTCTACCTATAGATCATCTTGCCTTCCGTTTACCTGATCCTAAATTATTAACTAATAACTATCATAGATTTAAAAAATACATGCACCATAAGTATATAGTAGTAGCACAGTGTGGCAGAACACACATTTCGCTAAATTAAGGTAACGAAACATAAAATTGGGATACATAATATGTGTTCTATCCATGTGGTGATGGAGTAAGAATACAATTCACCACCCCCTATCTTACCCGTGGGTGATCGTAAGAGACGACGAAGGAATATATAACACATATAATATAATAAAACGCAAGAGAAAGAAAACTCGAAACAAACCCCTATACAAACACGTCTGACCAGCGTTAAATTAACAATAAGCTTGTCACTTTTTATAACTTTTGATCCATTTGTCGATAACTTATAAAATTCTAAAGAACAAATATTTTTATCCCATGTTATTTGCATAAAAAACTTAGGTTGGAATGCAAACTGAACGGGCTAAGTGGTCTTGAATGGACAAACGAAAGATACAAAGTATTGGGTTATTTATTCATCATTCTCCTACTCTTATCCCAATTATTTGGAGTCGATACAATATGTACTCTTCTTTCATAGTACATATTGTAAAGTTATTGTTATATGACCGGCCGCCTGCTAGACGTCCACACTCCTTGGGAATGTAATTGTTGACCAAACGGCATCAGATGGAGTTGGCGCAGGTCGCTATACGGTTCTTAGTCGTCCTTTACAACATCCACTAGCAAAGTAAGGGTAGGTAGCATTCCTAGCCGCTACCACACAGCTACAAGTTAGATTAATTAAATCTCCAAAATAGAGTAAACTGACGTGCAACCGGACATTATAGTGAAATTAGAAGAGGTTTATGTCTGTGGACTACAACAGGCGTACAACATCTTACTATTTATCATAGCTGCAACGTTAGGCGAATGCTCTAAATTGGTCTTTAATATAATTATTTACACGGACAACACGCATCCATAAATAATTAAACATAATTAGTACGACATAAACACGTGGCATGGTATGATATATTTATATTCTCTCTTTTGACGTAGTTTGTAGAATCACGTGGCAGTAATACTCAAGTTGATTTACATTTATAATAGTATTTTTATTTATACACTGACTGTCAATAAGATCGTAGTTGACAAACTATTATAACACATAAGCTTTGTTTGTCATAAACCATTATAATGTAGATAGAGCTTTTTTGATATCGTTTAAGGCGCGGCAGTATTTAAAGCTCTTTTAAATAATAAAATCAAAATAGACTCTGGAATCTGAAGTGAAAATTTTGTACATAGATACATATCATCACGCCATATCCCTTGTAGGGTAGGCAGAGAGAACAGAGTGCCAGAGAACTCTATCCTTGCATACTTCACCCGCTTCCTCAACATTATTATTATCGAATGCGTACCGCAGTGCAGGTTAGGGCGTGCCCCGGAGGCGACGCGTACCGACCTGGCCCCGTCGGTACGAACATCGGCAGATGCGGCGATGGGGGCCGCCACCCATCACGCCTTGCCCAGTCAAGCAAGTCGAGGAGAGCAGAGTGCCGGGTGGGCACGTGGAATGAAAATTTTGTAAATTTACTGATATCTTTACTAGTCGAGCATGACAAGCCATAAGCTAAAGACTACATAAAATCAATAATCGAAACATAGTACCTGAGTATAAAAACGAATAAATATAATAAGCCAAATACTTAAAATTAAATAAGTCAGAAGCAGTCAGAAAGTTAAGAAAACAATATTTTAAACTTGGAAACCTTTTTTTTGTTTTATTGCTTATAGTGGCAAACGAGCTAGCAGCACACCTGATGGTAAGTGTCACTGTCGCTCATGGACCTGTGCTATAACCAAGGCTATATAGCTAGGCCGTTACCTACCATTAGAATCCCCAAACCTGGGTGGGTTTGGGCTTCCGGCTCTCTCGCTCACCGAACGTAGCGCAATAGCACATTGCCATTACTCAGACGTCGATCTTCTGCGAGAGTGTGGTACTACCCCGGACGGACCGGCCCACAGCTGTAGGCAGAGAACTGTCCACAGCGTGGTCCTGCCACTATTATAAAAAAATATTATAAACCTTATCTAAGACTGACAAAATGGTGATAATGTTGATAAATACGCGTTTATTGCTATCTGCATTATTTTATAATTTGTATTTTGTAGTAAGTATTCTTTTCGTCGATATATAAGTGCATAAAAAAGTAGATTAAACGAGGACTTGAATATTAGTACTAGATGTATAGATAATAAATACATGGTGATGTAATATCGTTACTTAATATTGTTGTAAATACACAGGCCATCCCTTAGACGCCGGTGCATCATGTGGTCTCTGCGGAGGAGGCGGTGCTCGCGTGCGCTGTACAGAATGCGGTCGTCGTGCTCTTTGTGCATCATGTGACGACATGTATCACAGGCATCCAAAACGGAGACATCATCAAAGACAGGTATTTTTATGTCCTTGTAGTGATACACCTTTTTTTTCTGGAGAATATTGTATTATTCTACTATTTAAATGGATCCGTGAACTCGGACACAATCAATGGTGAAATGGAGTCGCACTTGGTCCGTGCAAGTCGCGATTCAGTATGATATTTAAGTAAAATATAATATTCGAAACTAATATGTTTTACCAAGTTAATGTAATCTCAAAAGGTGCTTTTACACTTTTTTTTCAAATAACTTTATGACCTAACTACCAACGAGGGGGATTAATCAGGCACAAGACCATTCTGAGTGGCATGCTCGTGAGGAGTCAATGTCTAAGAGCAGCAATCTACGGACTAATATATGACAACAACAAGATTCTTTCCGAAAGAAATCCTATTGTAACCATGAACCATTGAACTAAAAATATTCATGTCACAATTATCTATATATTTTTATTTCTCAAAGGTATCTTTACCTCAAAAAGCTATTTTTTTATTATAATACTATGCAATATTTAAAAGTGAATATCTAAAATTCTTTCACGTGTTATCAAAGAGGAAATAATATTACACAGAAAGAGTATAATAACTCCGTTCCTAGGTTATAGTTAATAAATCCTCTAATAATCGTTCGAAATATTTGCACAGCACATACGCTTCACTAAAAATAAATAAGCACGTATTTCAACTTTTCATACAATACAAGCGACTCAATTTTGCAGTGATACATACATACATGCCATCACACCATGTCTCTTGCAAGGTAGGCAGAGAGAACAGAGTGCCAGAGAACTCTATCCTTGCATACTTCACTCGCTTCCTCAACATTCATAATTCTCTTCATACACTCTCGCCGGTTTCGGAGACTCTTGACTCCACCTTCCTTCAGTACATGATCGATCTGGTCTAGGTAGGTTAGTCTTGGTCTCCCCCGGTACTTACATCCTTTCACTTTCGCATTGTATATCTTCTTAACCAGACGTTCGTTCGGCATTCTTTCCACATGTTCGAACCATCGGTGCATTCCCTATACTGTTATTTTGCAGTGATACTTTTACTTAATATTTTATTGAATTACAATTTAACATAAACAAGTACTAGTCAGCGTCTTACTTTCGTTATTTAGAGACTCAATAGAAAGAAATTACTGAAAATCATCCACTCATAGGATATTTTCCTCACCAAGGAAAACACATTTTCACCCTATAACACATGGGGATATTACACAAAATTGTTACGTGGCGAAATCGAAAGCTTATATATCACATTTCAGCTCATATAGGTCCCATGCTGGACTACACACTAGGACACACTAGGAGGGAAATTGACCTACAATGTCATGCTGGTCCAACGTTTTGGAATAGACTATTATTTCAAGCTTTCCTTCTCTTGCATATATGCATATTATATTCCTTACACATATTTTACGACTTCTACGAGCAAGTTAAGGTGAACTATATTTTATTTTATCACCAAACAAAACCATCAATAAGATCAAAACAAAAGTTTGTCGTACACGTACCTCTCAACGCCATGTGGGTGAGCCACTGATACTCGGTTCTTGTCATAGATGGCAGGGTATATGCCGCCCTAGCGTTGCAAAATAGAAGTTAAATTTTAATTGATATTGATATTTTCCACCTTCATCACATCATCATCATCATCACAGCCCATAGATTTCCCACTGTTAGGTTCGGACCTCCTCCGTAATGGGAGGGAAATTAACCTATTATACCGCGTTGGTCAGACGTGTTGGTATAGAGTTTTGTTTCGAGTTTTCCTTCTCTCGCATAGATGTTATATGCGTTTGTATATCCCTTAGTCGTCTCGTACGATCACGCACGGGTAAGATATGGGGTGGTGAATAGTATTCTTATTCCGTCACCACACGGAAAACCACCACCAACTTACATAAAACATAATGAAAATTATATTTAACTGAGACTTCGCACATGATTTCTACGCGGATGATGTCATGGCCAAAAGCTAGTATCTTATATTCACGAAATATTTAAAATACAAATGTTACTTTAAATAGATATAGTATTTACGTTACTAAACTTTAAGATCTGGATACTGCTGCATTAATGTAGAGAGATTACAAAAACATTGAGGGCAAATTTGATATGTTTAGCTTAGAAATAATTGTAATAAATCGTAATTATAAGACGTTTAGTTTTTAAGAGACTTCAATATATATTCATATACATACTAACAATTGTTATTCGTTATGTCACTAATTCCAGGCTCTATCACAATCTCAAATACGTGACGAGAGACCACCCCTTCCGCCAAAAGTTGCGCCTCCTGTACCTCCACCACGAAGGCACAAGGTACATTATTAATTTAATTAATATGACATACTATCCTTTGATCCCCTATTTTTACTTTTGACCGTCGGTAATACAGTGCAACGGTATTACAATACTCAGGGTTGGAACTTCATTACTGGACTGCTAGATGGCGTTGAAGAAGCTAGATTTTGAGATTTTTTGACAAACAATTTTTTTATTTTTCATATAAAAATTTTGATTTTTTTTTAATAAAAAGTATCCTATGTTACTTTTAATACCTCCAAGAATATGTGTACAATGTTTCATGATGATCGGTCGCGTAGTTTTAGCGTGAAAGCGTACCAAACAAACTTGCATTCACATTTATATATTAGTAGGGATTATATATTAGTAGGGATATATAATTTATACAATACTTCCTTACTTAGTCATTTTAAATAACTGACGAATGAATGAATATTCGAACTGCGTTGAAGTCGCATAAACATTGAAAATTATGTAAAATATGACACTCGACACCTAGTTGATATAGAACGAGAAACCTACTTTAACTTTCGTATTATAATCGTAAGATTAAATATCTAGAATATTTTTAAATTTCATATAACTCACAAAAGTAATTGTAGCTATATTTTATTATTAAATACATTTTAATAATTTCATATTGAATTAATTTATTTAAAACATTTTAGATTGGCGGTGATAGACTAAGTGCAAGTCCAAAACCGCCCATGCTAGATCAGAGACGTGCAACACTTAATCACATATCAGGGATGATGGGACCTCACGTTCAAAACTTGGGAGTCCCATCTAACAACCATCAAGCACAGCACATTCATCAACAGATACCTCTACACCTTCAGACAAAAATGACGTCAACTCCAACACCAAACCACTTAGGTAGTATGCCGTATCTTCCAACAAATGTGCATCTTGCTGCGACACAGTCCCCAAACCAGATGAATAATTTATCACATATGAGTTCAAACTGGAATAGACCTCGAGGATCACAAGGATTTGCACTGCATTCTAATACGGTAATGTAAATATAAAATACCTTCAACAATTTCAATAAGTGATTATCCTATTAATATTGTTTATAATAATTATGGAGTAGTATGTTACTGCAATTGTTAAATTCAATCGGGAAAAAAAGTATTGTTGGACTTCTCAGCAGAATTCCCCTTGAATTCTGGGAAAGCTTCAGCAGTATTCTTGGACCATTTTCAGCCACAAGATCAATTACTGCAATTGTAGGTAATCACTTATTAGCTATAAATTAGCCTCCTATTGTGTGGGACTGGCCGTAAGGTTGTAAGAAAATAAAATTAATAAAAATAAAATAATTTCCAGGCAGTGCAACCAGAGCCTTGGGATAATCCGGAACAGATGGGCTCGATGCAAAATTGGAATCGTCCACTTCGCAGAGGTGCCTCTGTATTGGAACTAGGCGGCGGGGCGCCAAATACATGTGTAGGTTGTGCACATTGTGCGCCAATGCCTTGGCGGTACGGCAGCTGTGCCAGTCTTGATCATCCTTGGGCTGCCCCTAATACCGGTTGGCCATCTGTGTGTTGTACACCACCTCATCTAGCACATAATACACACGTGCACCAGCATCCTCTCGTACATCCACCACAAACACCGCAGCCTTATAGAAGAGGTAAATACTTTCAATAGTAGACCTTTTATATGATCCAAACAGAATTAAAGATACATAACTTCTTTTAGGTGACAATCGTACGTTGTCCCGAGCTCCTTCACGTGCTGGATCTCGCGCGGTGTCACCTGCCATGAGTGTTAGATCACGTACATCTCGCCGTCATAAACACCGCACACCATCACCGCCGCCTGTACCCTCAAGCGATGCCGATTCTGAGAGTGAAAGTGAAAGTGATCACGGCCCTCCTATTAAACACCAAGAAAAGGATGAAGACTCTCTTGGACCTGCTCCTCCAACATGCAATTCCACCTGGCAGTGTGAACACTGCACTTTCGTAAATGAGCCTGGTGTACGTGTATGTGTTATCTGTTGCCGTACACCAACTACTGCACCACAGTCAATTATACAAACTCAAAAAGTTACTGACAATATTGAAAGACTGAAAATTACTTCGAAACAATCACCTACACGGGCATCCATTAAAAAAGAACCTGATGTTGAACGAGGTTAATATAAACTTAATATTGAGTAATCTTATATTTTATAATATTTATATACATACATACATATATCATAAATTTATATATTATGACTTTTATTCCAGATAAATCAAATACGAAAACGAAAAGGGAACGCATTTCCACGGGTTGCGGACCATCAGAAAATAACTCAAAAATAACATTAAATCGGCTAGTTACACCGACGCGTGAAACAAGTGTGAACAACAGGAACGTTTCACAAAACAAACATGATATGGCTGTGGGACCATCTCCACCCCGGGAAGCCCAAAACATTGTACCAGAACACACTAATCAAGATATAAGTACCAATATATCGCCAGCACGAGATACTAATAGAACATTAAAAGTTTCTCCTTATAAGGACAACTCAGACTTGCCAAAACCTGAAGCTCCAACACGGCATAGCATTTCTGTAGGACCTTCACCACCACGTGAAAGTTCTTTTAACAAATCAGTAAATAATACTCCGATCAATGCTCAAAAAAAGTCCACTGGAACATCGCCACCACGCATTACTAATGGTAATGGACGCTCTACTATTATTTCAAATAAATCAACGGTATCAAATACGGGTACGTCTCCTCCTCCACAGAGTATATCTACACAGGTAAACAAAATTTAAATTTCTCTTATATGGTATGCTTATATGTATGCTTATATGTATGCTTATATGTACGCTTATATGTATGTCTTATATGTATGGCTTATATGTATATAACTTGTCACTACTATTTCTTTCCTCGGGAATGTTATAAGAAACAATTAAGGTAGAATAAACGTCTTTTTTTTGGCAGAATATGGACATACGCCGTCCGTTCCGTCCGGGGCGAAGGAAGGACAGCGCGTGGCCTCATAACCCACCGTATTCCTTCCCCATCACCATTGGGCTGGCCACTGGCATCGAATCCTTGACGTACGTGGCCAGCCCGGTGGGAGGATAAAAATCAGAAGCAAAATTTTAATAAACACTATGAACCTTAAATCAAATTAATTAAACTGATTCGGATTGTAAGTGATTTTAGACGTGTGACGCGTGTGTGTGGTTCAAATAATTAGAAAAGAGCTTCATCAAACTCACCACAATACCACGTAAGAATACAACTAGTGATTACAATTTTCTTTCTCACGAGTGTCGTAAGGGACAACTAAGGAACATAAACATCATAAACTACATCCCAATAAACACTCTATCAGCTTTAAATCAAATTAACCAAACTGGTTTCAAAGATTAGTTTAACCAAATAGTGTTTGATTTCAGACGTATGAAGTTCCTAATAACTGGGAAAGGGCTTCATCGACCTCACGCTCAAGGCCACGTCGTCGTTTTAGAGATGATAGTAGACGAGAAAGGTCTCATAGCAGGCATTCATTATCCAGCGATACCCGCGTGAGTACTATAAATTTTACTGCAATGAAAAGCATCGTTCCCAAATGTGTCAACGAGTGTTACCTATTTTTGGACTAAATTAATTAATTAGTAAATAACATATTACGGTACAGTACCCAGAATATTTCTTTAAAATGCACAATTTCATAATAATTGTTGAAGATAGGTAATATGAAACCTGGTCAGCAAGTGCTGGATTAAAATTTAAGAAATTTTATGTAATAGCAGTAAATAACTGCTATAAATTTGTACTCATTACCCATACGATATCAATAACCTTACTAGTTAAATACAAGTACACAATTGGATTACAGGAAAGTGAGCGGAGCGTTCGTACAGCTGGTCCAGAAAACAGATGGGAATGGCGTGAGCGTGACAGCAGTCCTGGAGGAGATTGGATTGATGGTTACAATAGGTTATCCAGACGTGCCTCACATTTAGATCTGCGCCGCACTCGTTCCACTCGCCGTTCTAGTGTCTATGGCTCTGAGGTAACATATAATCATCGTCTCAGTTCATATATGCCCCACTGATAGGTTGGAATCTCCTCCTCATTTATAAAATCCGATTACGAAATGAAAAATGATGTCGCAAGCGGGATTCGAACCCGCGTCTTTTGGGATTCCGGCCCAATCGTGCTGCCACTGCACCACCGCGACTAATTGTAGGACATGCAAATTTCACTCCGTATTATATTTACGTCTTAAGGTGACGGTATGCTATCTACCCGACAATGTTTACACATTGTTATAGGCTTAATACTTCAAACTTTACAGTTAGAATTGTATTAAACGATGACACAACCTTGTTATTTAAATTACTGAAATTTAGCACTTAATATGCTTAATTATTTATAAAATCCGATTACGAAATGAAAAATGATGTCGCAAGCGGGATTCGAACCCGCGTCTTTTGGGATTCCGGCCCAATCGTGCTGCCACTGCACCACCGCGACTAATTGTAGGACATGCAAATTTCACTCCGTATTATATTTACGTCTTAAGGTGACGGTATGCTATCTACCCGACAATGTTTACACATTGTTATAGGCTTAATACTTCAAACTTTACAGTTAGAATTGTATTAAACGATGACACAACCTTGTTATTTAAATTACTGAAATTTAGCACTTAATATGCTTAATTATTTATAAAATCCGATTACGAAATGAAAAATGATGTCGCCTATAACAATGTGTAAACATTGTCGGGTAGATAGCATACCGTCACCTTAAGACGTAAATATAATACGGAGTGAAATTTGCATGTCCTACAATTAGTCGCGGTGGTGCAGTGGCAGCACGATTGGGCCGGAATCCCAAAAGACGCGGGTTCGAATCCCGCTTGCGACATCATTTTTCATTTCGTAATCGGATTTTATAAATAATTAAGCATATTAAGTGCTAAATTTCAGTAATTTAAATAACAAGGTTGTGTCATCGTTTAATACAATTCTAACTGTAAAGTTTGAAGTATTAAGCCTATAACAATGTGTAAACATTGTCGGGTAGATAGCATACCGTCACCTTAAGACGTAAATATAATACGGAGTGAAATTTGCATGTCCTACAATTAGTCGCGGTGGTGCAGTGGCAGCACGATTGGGCCGGAATCCCAAAAGACGCGGGTTCGAATCCCGCTTGCGACATCATTTTTCATTTCGTAATCGGATTTTATAAATAATTAAGCATATTAAGTGCTAAATTTCAGTAATTTAAATAACAAGGTTGTGTCATCGTTTAATACAATTCTAACTGTAAAGTTTGAAGTATTAAGCCTATAACAATGTGTAAACATTGTCGGGTAGATAGCATACCGTCACCTTAAGACGTAAATATAATACGGAGTGAAATTTGCATGTCCTACAATTAGTCGCGGTGGTGCAGTGGCAGCACGATTGGGCCGGAATCCCAAAAGACGCGGGTTCGAATCCCGCTTGCGACATCATTTTTCATTTCGTAATCGGATTTTATAAATAATTAAGCATATTAAGTGCTAAATTTCAGTAATTTAAATAACAAGGTTGTGTCATCGTTTAATACAATTCTAACTGTAAAGTTTGAAGTATTAAGCCTATAACAATGTGTAAACATTGTCGGGTAGATAGCATACCGTCACCTTAAGACGTAAATATAATACGGAGTGAAATTTGCATGTCCTACAATTAGTCGCGGTGGTGCAGTGGCAGCACGATTGGGCGGGAATCCCAGAAGACGCGGGTTCGAATCCCGCTTGCGACATCATTTTTCATTTCGTAATCGGATTTTATAAATAATTAAGCATATTAAGTGCTAAATTTCAGTAATTTAAATAACAAGGTTGTGTCATCGTTTAATACAATTCTAACTGTAAAGTTTGAAGTATTAAGCCTATAACAATGTGTAAACATTGTCGGGTAGATAGCATACCGTCACCTTAAGACGTAAATATAATACGGAGTGAAATTTGCATGTCCTACAATTAGTCGCGGTGGTGCAGTGGCAGCACGATTGGGCCGGAATCCCAAAAGACGCGGGTTCGAATCCCGCTTGCGACATCATTTTTCATTTCGTAATCGGATTTTATAAATAATTAAGCATATTAAGTGCTAAATTTCAGTAATTTAAATAACAAGGTTGTGTCATCGTTTAATACAATTCTAACTGTAAAGTTTGAAGTATTAAGCCTATAACAATGTGTAAACATTGTCGGGTAGATAGCATACCGTCACCTTAAGACGTAAATATAATACGGAGTGAAATTTGCATGTCCTACAATTAGTCGCGGTGGTGCAGTGGCAGCACGATTGGGCCGGAATCCCAAAAGACGCGGGTTCGAATCCCGCTTGCGACATCATTTTTCATTTCGTAATCGGATTTTATAAATAATTAAGCATATTAAGTGCTAAATTTCAGTAATTTAAATAACAAGGTTGTGTCATCGTTTAATACAATTCTAACTGTAAAGTTTGAAGTATTAAGCCTATAACAATGTGTAAACATTGTCGGGTAGATAGCATACCGTCACCTTAAGACGTAAATATAATACGGAGTGAAATTTGCATGTCCTACAATTAGTCGCGGTGGTGCAGTGGCAGCACGATTGGGCCGGAATCCCAAAAGACGCGGGTTCGAATCCCGCTTGCGACATCATTTTTCATTTCGTAATCGGATTTTATAAATAATTAAGCATATTAAGTGCTAAATTTCAGTAATTTAAATAACAAGGTTGTGTCATCGTTTAATACAATTCTAACTGTAAAGTTTGAAGTATTAAGCCTATAACAATGTGTAAACATTGTCGGGTAGATAGCATACCGTCACCTTAAGACGTAAATATAATACGGAGTGAAATTTGCATGTCCTACAATTAGTCGCGGTGGTGCAGTGGCAGCACGATTGGGCCGGAATCCCAAAAGACGCGGGTTCGAATCCCGCTTGCGACATCATTTTTCATTTCGTAATCGGATTTTATAAATAATTAAGCATATTAAGTGCTAAATTTCAGTAATTTAAATAACAAGGTTGTGTCATCGTTTAATACAATTCTAACTGTAAAGTTTGAAGTATTAAGCCTATAACAATGTGTAAACATTGTCGGGTAGATAGCATACCGTCACCTTAAGACGTAAATATAATACGGAGTGAAATTTGCATGTCCTACAATTAGTCGCGGTGGTGCAGTGGCAGCACGATTGGGCCGGAATCCCAAAAGACGCGGGTTCGAATCCCGCTTGCGACATCATTTTTCATTTCGTAATCGGATTTTATAAATAATTAAGCATATTAAGTGCTAAATTTCAGTAATTTAAATCTCCTCCTCAATTAACATTTATCAAATACTTTCATTGTTATTTACCTCAAATACTAGATCCAAATTTAAATACAACCTTTAGATTTTGTTTAATATTCAAAAATTATAAATATGATAAATTTCTTTATGTTTTCATAGGCACCATCTCCGGAGCGACAGTCGAACCGGGCAATATCTTTAGAAGCATTAGCTGGAGCCGGCGCGCGAAGAGAAGCAGAAAGAGGAATGGAATTAGCCCAATTGATGGGTGAAGCAGAGAAATTAGGATTTAGCGCTGCCGAAGTACAGGCAGCTCTAACTCAAAGTCCAGCTGCACCCTTAGCGTGGCTTCGTCAACGTTGGCCGAGTCTATGTGCTGGTGTACGCGCTGCTGCCACGCGGTTAGCACCAACTGCTGCGATTACTGAATTGGAAGCAAGAGCAGCACTTGCACGACATAGAGGTGCTATGTGGCCCGCTGTGACAGAATGCGTAGAAAGACATCGCCGACAGGTAAATTCTTCTTCGCTTGTGTATTAAAATTCAAAGTGATCCTCAAGAATCTAAAGTATAAAATATTGACTTTTCAGATCGAGGTATCAGGCATTGGTGAAGAAGGGAAACTACGTGGGCATGTTTGGGGTTCTCCTATAGGAGTAGATGACGACGCAGCACCTCCTCGGTCCCCATCCCGCCACTCTCACCGCATGCGCGGTAATCTTAAACGAACCACAAACCAATAACATTATGTTAGATTACAAGATCACATCATCATCGTACTACGTCATAACATTCACTTTACATTTCAGCAGAAGATAGTTCAGATGAGTTTGAAGCACCGACACTGCTTAAATTTGAAGACGACGACTGGATGTATTTACCTCTAAACATCAATATGGACGATTATGAACAAGAAGATTATCACTTAGAAAAGAAATTTGACACAAATACGAGAAAAAATAAGGAGAACGTGTCACAAAAATTGAAAATGCTTTTACAGGATCCTGGAGCTGCGACGACTAATGAAAATTTGCTACTGAAAGAACTAATTTCTGAAAATTTATTAATTGACGGTGTTGCCAATATAAAATCCCAAGCCTTTGATTTCATTCAATCAGAAAATGATTTTATTGATGCTTACAATGCCTTGACGAGGTTAAGTCCATTGCCTAATATTAACGATAATATAAATAACATGAGTAAAACTGAAGATAAAACTGAAATTAAACGACATGTGCTCAATAAAGGACCAATTTTAAATAACAGCAAAACTACATTAAATTTGAAAAAAAATCATGATGAAAGAAAGTCTCAACATAAAAGAAATGGAAAGCGCGAAAAATCTCATGATAAACTAAACGATAGTAAACAGCTAAATAAGTCATTAGTAAATTCAGAAAGTGCTGTAGTTACAAATCAAAGACCATCTCTTGTGAATCAAATGGCTGACACGCTAATACCTGACACGGAAGAAAAGGAAGACGAAAAAGCAAATAATCTTTCTGATATGGTTAATAATACACAAAGACTAATACAGCAGATGAAAGAGGAAATTAATTCAGACATACATTCCATTGGCGGTAAAACTAGTACGCAAAGTGAAAATGAAATCACTTCTGAGGAAAGTAATGATGAACAAGAATCAAGTTACAGCGACACAGAAAATGGGACCGATAATCTTACATCTGATGAAAAGGAAATTACTAGTTCTGAAGACGAATACCATGACAAAGAAATTGCCAAAGAAGAAGACAATCAACAAATAATGCAATACAGAACTAGCTCTGAAGATAATGAAAATTTTGAAGAAGCTTTAGATCATGTTGAAACTCAATCAGATGATTATAAGCATACAAATATTGAAATTCTTGATTCAATAACACGCACATTACAAGAGGAACATACTTTGATCGTTGAAATACCCGAATCAGATCAAAAAAATACAACATTGCATTCAAGAAAACAAGACCGAAACAATAACTTTTTTGTACCTGCCAATAGCTTTGACGAAATTTATGAAGAATTAAGTAATAACACTAAACAAGTCAATGACCAATTAGACGCAGTTGAAACTGTAAAAATTGTCATAGAACCTGATCTAATACGTTTACCTGCAAAAGAGACAATAATATATTCAACGTTAAAACCTGTAATTGCTACAAAAGCAATGATTTCTGAAAACAAGCAACTTATATTAAATGGCAAGCTAGAAAATATAGAAGGCAGCATTAATAATATGCGAACTACTGCACAACCAACAATAAATGAAGTTGTAGAAGACAGCTCAATACTCGATAATACTGATGCTGATGAGCAGACTACTTTTAGTGTTTTATTAGAAAGTATGGAAAATCATATCAATCTAAATTTAGCACCAGCTATAGAACAAAATAATAATGAAAATATGAATTCCAAATCTCATTTAAAACAAATTGAATTTGATCATATTAACACTACTGATACTTTAATAATTTCGCCTCAACCCAATACCAACAAACAAGACAAAAATATGAATTTACAAAACTCTGGACAACATATAAATAGTGAAGAAAATAATGAAACAAATGCTATAACAAGCACTGGAAATGTTGTGAAGGATATCATCGTTAAAAAATCTAATACTTCTAATACACAAAAAAGTCAAATTTCAGAAAAAAGAATTGTAGATAATACAAATGCTAATATTAAAAATCATTCATTAATCAAGTCTAGCATACCTAAACTTATTAAAATTTTGCCTAACAATAAGAATAAAATTGATAATCATTTCCCAAAATTTGTTGTTTCTAAAGTCCCAATTCGCCGTAGTTCCATTAAGCAATATCCTGCACCAGCACCTCCGAAAAATCACTTTGGCAACATTCAAAATGGTCATGTAAAGCAGTTACAAAGTAAAATTTTTAATAATAAAACCACACCTTCCAAACCTGTCCAAATATCGTCTGAAACAGAAGTAAAAGCAACAACCTCTACGCTAAATAAAAAGAAACAAGCTCCACCTCCACCTGTAAAACAAGATGAGAAAGAGACATCTCCTTCTATACCATCGACTTCTACAAAAAAAGAAAAAAAACAATACTTCCGAGAGACTTGCCGCACTGAAGACGAATGGACAGACAGTGATTCTGAAGATTCGCAATCACAAAATGTGAAGCCAAAAGAACAATCACCATATCCGCCGCCGTCTCCACCCCCACCTCTAACGTTACGTCGTGTATCTGGTCAATTAATTGATCTGGCCAAAATTCGTATATCAGAAGGTTCCCCAGAGGTGCGTATAACATAAATTAGAAATTTTATTGTAATATCATCATCGATACTAGCTGTGCTCAAAATTCCACTCGCATGACCTTTGTGATACTGTATTTTATCTTTTAAATTATTAGCTTTTTAAATCTTATTTTCCAAATATTTTATTCGCACATGAAGAACGTCTTGAGGAAATGTCTGATTGTTTGTGACTACAACTGTTTTTTGTCTTTGGGGGCGACTATATCATACCATAGAGGCGGCAACACTATCGCCAAACACTAACACCTCACACAACATTTTAAAAATAAAATTATTTTCACACCCACACCCACTACACAACATTTTAAAAATAAAATTATTTTCTTACTAATCTTAAGACAAGTCTCCCTAAGTCGATCGGTACTCCACCATCGTAAACAGTATGGGTAGCGAGCACATGCTCCATAAAGCTTTCAAGTTGATGATGCTGATTCTTTATGCTACTTAATACAATGGCTGGATCAACTGCTCACGACAAAAATGACTCTATATTTCAATTCTATTCGCTGAAAGATCTGTTTGAGATGATCAGGGCAATCTTGAAGAAATTTTAGAATTCTATTTGCTGTGATCGTTTTCTATTCTACAATTTATTTATCATCTTATGTGCTTGTATCGAAAACACATGCTTTGGTAATTTATTTTTAATTAATTATTTGTGTTAGACCAAATGTGGAAGTTAGTTGTATAATATACTTAATACTGTTACATAATTACATTGTACCTATGTGTTAGTGACTAATTCTGTATTTTGTTTTCTATATTTATTATTCATGAATATTGTTTTTCAGAGACAAGCTCGAATGCTCCTCGCTGAAGGTGCAACAGAAACGTGGGAACAGGCTCAGCTCGCAGTGGAATTAATATCTCGAGGCACAGATGCTCCTGTTGCACTTTTAGCTGCGCTTGAGTGCACTGATTTAAATTCTGCTTTAGCTTATCTATTCCAAGATTGTGAATTGTGTGCATCACGACTTCCTGAACATGAGGTGAGCGTCTATTTCACATGTTTTTGGAGATTATATTTTATTTTGCCCATATCCATTGCTGGATTTCTTAATGATAATTGGCAAATCGAATCTAAAAAATAAAAATGGTAATGTTGTTTGTAGAATATAGAGATTATATTAACGTCGTTCTCAACAGGTCTGGCAAGTGAAAGATATGCAGAACATACTGAAATATTTTTGGCTGATTTATATTACCAACCACTTACCAGATGTCAATTCTACTTACAAATGTTGGCACAACTATTTAGAGGCATACTTCAGTCTCATCATCATCATCATCACAGCCCATAAATGTCTCACTGTTGGGCTCACGCCTCCTCCGTGATGGGAGGGCCATTAACCTACTATACCGCGCTGGTCCGGCGTGTTGGTATAGGGTTTTGTTTCGAGTTTTCCTTCTCTCGAATAGATGTTATATGCGTTTTATATTCCTTAGTCGTCTCGTACGATCACCCACGGGTAAGATATGGGGTGGTGAATAGTATTCTTACTCCGTCACCACACGGAAAACTTTAGTCTACCGTTTCATAACTAATTATTCGCCAGGTTTCAAATTTACCAATTTTACATATTATTTTTACTTACTCACAGCCTATTTATGACCCACTATTGATCCTTCTCTACGGTGAGAGGATAATTATCTTACTACAGTACGTCGGCCATATGGATCACCATAGGGACTTTTTAGGTTTTTGAGTCTATCTTTTTGCAGTGTTGTTGGCTACTTATTTAAAATTGTAATAATGTATTATAATTTAGGGCTTATTCCTATATTTTGCACTTTCAAAATAATCTAAAAAGGATTGAGTCTAATAGTTCTCTAATTGTAGAATTCGTTTAAAATTGTTAAATATTTACAGATGGTGTCAATGCTACGCTGCACTCATCGATGCTGTCGTGAATGCGCACGTCTTTATTTCACAGTACAAATAACGGAGCGAAGTATAATTGATTGTGTATGCCCTTACTGTAAGCTACCAGAACTTGAAAATCTACCTGAAGACGCATGGCTAGAATATTTCGCACATTTGGATATACTTTTGAAAACTTTACTTGAAATTGATGTTCATGAACTATTCCAAAGAAAAGTAAGTCTTCTTGCAAGCGCCTAAATAAAACTAGACGCAACATTAATTCTATAACTTCGTACCGTCGTCACACCGCTGTACTAAGTAAAAGAATTAGGAGAAGGTGTAACATAGATACTTTTCGTCGCGTTATTTTGTATCCCAATAAGATGCACAGCATTATCTTGATGTATATTTAATAGTATTGTTCTTTAATCTATACGCGATTAGAAAATAAAGGCATCTGTTTACGAAAACTAATTATCTTATCAAAAAAATATTACAAATTTACCCCTTTGCAATGATTGTAGTGATGGTGTCGTACGTACTCTAAGTCTTTTATGATATCCACAAACATGGAATGGACCATGGCACATTGTATTCTGAACTCGTCATTACATAATATAGTCAGACAAAATTGAACATAACTTAATAAAATGATCCCTTAAATGTATTAATAAACAAATCTCATCTTTTGTTTTCTTAATTTTATGTCTTATGATCTCGTTATCTCAACTCATATATGTATGTCCCAAGCTGTTCTCGAACCTTCTCTATCATAGGAGAGAAATTGACCACGCACACGGTCAGACTAGTTGGTATAGGGTTATATTTTAAGTTTTCCTTCTCTTGCATAGGTGTTGTATACGAATTATATTCCTTCATCATCTTTTACGACACCCAAAGGGACACCCACAATATAATGGCGGACTTATTACTTCACCTATCAAAATATTTTAGTAATCAATACATAAACGATTCTTGATAGCATGTATTGTTGTCCACAGTTGCGAGACCGAACCTTAGCCCGAGATCCAAACTTCAGATGGTGTATGGAATGTTCATCAGGCTTTTTCATACACCCTAAACAAAAAAAAGTTCGCTGCCCAGAATGTCGATCCGTGAGCTGTGCTGCTTGTAGAAAACCGGTTTGTATTTTATTCTATAGATTAGGAAATACACCAAATGTGCAAAGTAGTGTGCTAATCTGAACCTTATATTCATCTGGCTCCAGCGTAAATAGTAACGAAATGAATTACAAATTTTCAACAAATTGTTACTGTTTATATTTTATAACTAATCCGATTTGCCCATTACTAGATTTTCACCATGATTAGGTTACGATTAGATTAAAAATGTAATCAAACATAGATCATCATTAATAATCAATCATTTCATAGAATTATCAAGTTATTGTTTACTATTACTATTAATTCACCACCCCCTATCTTACCCGTGGGTGATCGTAAGAGACGACTAAGGGATATAAAACGCATATAACATCTACGCAAGAGAAGGAAAACTCGAAACAAAACCCTATACCAACACGTCTGACCAGCGTGGTACCTATAGTAGGTCAATTTCCCTCCGGCGGGTTACCTCAGTGCGCGACGAGGGTGGCTCCCCATCGTCTGACGAGATAGCCACCTGGCGCGAGGACGCCCACCGAGATGTCATCGCCCGTTGGGCTACGCGGCTGGAGAGGCCTAGACACGGTGTTGTTACCGTCGAGGCACTCCGGTCCGTACTGATAGAGTGGATGGAGCGGCGGCACGGAGTGCTCTCCTTCCGGTTGGTGCAGTTCTTGTCGGGGCACGGTTGCTTCAGCAAGTACCTGCACCAGGTATTCGCGCCAGCGGCCGGGGCGACGCAAGCGCGAATACCTGAGCCTGATGCCGCCCTAACCGAGGCTTCGGGTGATCGGACTGGGGAATTGTCCGGTCACCCGACGTGAGGCACCGCGTGAGGGCGACGCCCCGACGGCTATGAAAGCTGTCGGGGCGTCGACACGGGAGGAACCCGTAAGGGTAAACCACCAAGAAGACAAAGATCGGGTACCGGTGGCCCACTCGCACGGCGAAGAGAGGTGTTTGCAGGGTGGGTCCATGGGGTTGCGCGCCGCCTCTTTTGTCGCCCCGGATCGATTTGTCGGGACGCGACCACATCTATGGTCCACAAAAAAAAAAGCTCAATTTCCCTCCCATTATGGAGGAGGCTCGAGCCCAACAGTGGGACATATATGAGCTGCGATGATGATGATGAAAACTATTGCAATATTGACACTACGCATAACACCACTCACACCACCGAACTAGCACTAAAGGTCTTTAATACTGAAAATCATTATCATCATTCTCTTGTTCTTATCCCAACTACTTATGGTCGACGCAAATGTATCTACTCTTTTTCCATACAGCCCTATCAGACGTCATCTTTGTATTCACTCCTTGTCTATACATGTCATGCTACACGCAGTCCATCCACGCACTCTCGTCTTTAATTGTGAAAATATTATTTAAAATCTAGAGAGATATAGCTAGGAAATAAAGACTATTGGTATAAAACATCCAATAGTTACTAACTATGCGATCCAGGATGTAGTGGCTAAGTAGGTATTCGCACACAAAAATGCATCCATAACAATTAAAAAATGAATCTTCTCTATTTAAAATCTCTCTAATTAAAGAGTCTATACATCTCATATTAATAAATTATACCCTATTAGTGATGAAAACTATTAATAAATTTAAAGAATATTATTTTTAGCTTTATCTAAAAATAATAATCTACAAATACTTCTACAATAAATAAACTAAAATTAAATTTTAACATGAGTTGCTGTCATCATAATCACAAAGTGTTTATAGTATATCTATATTATATAGTTTATAGTATTTATAGTAGAAATAAATATAATCATTTTACATAAAAGTTAACAGTTAACACTCTTTTACTTTAATAAAGCTAAAAAAAATAATTGTTATTAGAACTTGTGACACAAAATTTTAATGCAATTGAAACTAGTAAAATTAAATTATTCTATTAAACTTTTCCCAGTCTTTAGATATATTTTCAATACTTAGATAATCAAACAAAAATACTCTTCTATGAATTTTTACCAAAGTTTAATGATAACATTAAAGAATATTATTTTTAGCTTTATCTAAAAATAATAATCTACAAATACTTCTACAATAAATAAACTAAAATTAAATTTTAACATGAGTTGCTGGCATCATAATCACAAAGTGTTTATAGTATATCTATATTATATAGTTTATAGTATTTATAGTAGAAATAAATATAATCATTTTACATAAAAGTTAACAGTTAACACTCTTTTACTTTAATAAAGCTAAAAAAAATAATTGTTATTAGAACTTGTGACACAAAATTTTAATGCAATTGAAACTAGTAAAATTAAATTATTCTATTAAACTTTTCCCAGTCTTTAGATATATTTTCAATACTTAGATAATCAAACAAAAATTATATTCTTCTACAGTAGACCATTAAATAGTCATAATAACAGTTAATTATATATATTTTTCATATTAATAATTGAACTTCAGTAGGGGAATATTATACTTCGCCCCCGGGCTGAGCGTGATATGCTACGCTGACGACACGCTCGTCACAGCCCGGGGCAGGACACTCAAAGAGGCGGCGAGCCTGGCCACTCTCGGCACCGAGGAGATGGTCAGGCGAATTGAGCCGCTGGGGCTCAGGGTGGCCCTAAATAAGACGGAGGCCATTCTATTCCATGGGCCCTGCGTAAGGCTTCCTATCGGCGCCTCGTTAGTCGTCAACTCCATCCACATCAGTATCCAGGCCCATATGAAATATTTGGGCCTGGTGCTCGACGGGCGTTGGTGATTCCGGGAGCATTTCCCCAGGATTGCTCACCGGCTGGTCGGCGCGGCGTCCGCCCTATCATGGCTCATGCCGAACGTGGATGGACCCAGCTTCGAGTGCCGACGGCTGTATGCGGGGGTGATCCGCTCAATAGCCACGTACGGCGTACCCGTGTGAGCGAGGTCTCTGAACGCCCAGCTCAGGGCTTTTCTATGGCGCCCACAGAGATCCATAGCGGTCAGAGCCTTCCGCGGATACCGCACGGTGTCGACCTAGGCGGCATGGGCATTGGCCGGAACACTCCCATGGGACCTAGAGGCGGAAATGCTCTCAGACACCTACCGGCGGGTTAATTTAGCACGCGACGAATGTGGCTCCCTATCGCTTAGCGAGATAGCCACCTGGCGCGAGGACGCCCGCCGGAACGTAATCGCCCGTTGGGTTACGCGGCTGGAGAGGCCTAGACACGGTGTTGTTACCGTTGAGGCCCGTACTGATGGAGTGGATGGAGCGGCGGCACGGAGTCCTCTCCTCCCGGATGGTGCAGGTCTTGTCAGGGCACGGTTGCTTCGGCAAGTACCTGCACACGGTTGTGAGGAGGGAGTCGACTGCCGCCAGTGCGATAGTGACGAGGACATAGCGTAACATACGCTCGAGGTATGTACGAGCTGGGACGGGCAGCACCGTGACCTAGTCGCTGTCATCGGTGCCGACCTGACGCTGCCGGCTGTCGTGAAAGCGATGGTTGACAGCGTAAGGAACTGGGATGCGGTCACCGCCTTCTGCGAGGCTGTCATCTCGCAGAAGGAGGCGGCGGAACAAGTCCGGGAGGATTCTCTCCATGCGGACTCGAACCGCCGCCGGCGCCGACCGAGGCTTCGGGTGATCGGACCGGGGAATAGTCCGGTCACCCGACGTGAGGCCACCGCGTGAGGGTGACGCCCCGACGGTGAAAGCTGTCGGGCCGTTGACACGAGAGGAATCTGCGAGGGTAAACCGCCGGGCGGGCCACCGAAGACAAAGATCAAGTAACGGTGGCCCGCTCGCACGGCGAAGAGAGGTGTTTGCAGGGTGGGTCTGGGTGGCGCGCCGCCTCTTCCGTCACCTTGGACCGATTTGGCGGGGCGCGACCACGTCCATAGTTCACCGCAAAAAAAAAAAAAAAAACGTTGCCTCCTTCAAGTCTGTTTCGATGTGGCGTGTAAATAAGTCCAGTGCCACTAAGTATGCGCCCGCTGGGGACACTCGTTGGTAGTGTAACTAAATAAAGCCATAGACAAATGGCGCCAAATATAAACAAAAGCTGAATATTCGCATTCGCATTCGCGAATGTTGGCAGCAGATATTCGCATTCGCATTCGCGAATGTCCAAAATATGACATTCGTTACATCACTATACCCTATATTATTCTTTAGGGTTCATCACATATGATGTAATAACAATATAACTAAATAGACGACTAGGAAGACCGACATGATTGACGAAACGAACGAAAACGACGACTAAAATATAGATCTACTAATTTTTTAAACTTATTTCACTTTTACATTGACGAAGGTGGTTAATCACTAACAGAGGCCATTCATTAAGAAGAAGAACTATAGTAAAGAAAAAATATAACGAGTAAAGGAGAATCTATGTTTGAGCAAGAATTAAAACCCGCAAGGCGCTACGCTTCTAGCTAGATTCTACTGTATAGCTATTGACCATGTAATTAAAATGCATTTATTCCAAAATATTGTTAGATCGCTGACTACTACTATGCCATTATTATGGAATACATCACATATTAATAAAATATTTTCCGTATGGTGACGGAATAAGAATACAATTCACCACCCCGTATCTTGCCCGTGGGTGATCGTACGAGATGACTAAAGGATATAAAACGCATTAATATCTATGTGAGAGAAGGAAAACTCGAAACAACTCTATACCAACACGTCTGAACAGCGTGGTTTAGTAGGTTTATTACCCTCCCAATATGGAGGAGGCTCGAGCCCAACAGTGGGACATATATGAGCCGAGATGATGATGACATCACATATCCTAATGCTTATATGAGGTTCAAAGCAGTATATTGCCTCTACACAGGTAAAAAAACATAACATACTGATAATCTGGAACGATTATGCAATATTTTCACCTGTCTGATATCAACCGTCAAAATTGTTTCTATTTTGGTTTATTAACTAATACCTACATAATAACATTTCTTTCCCAGTGGACTGCTAATCACGAGGGATTAACCTGTGAACAATACACTGCATGGTTGGAAGACAACGATCCTGAACGTTCTCTTACTGCAATACAACAACATTTACGGGATAACGGCTTAGAGTGTCCACGGTGTCACTTTAAATACTCCCTATCTAGGTAATTCCCTTTAATTTATAAATTGTCATACATTTGCAATGTAAACAAATTAAGGAATTTTGTTTGAAAACAAAAAAAGGTTGTGTCCTTTTATATCATCACTACATGCCAGCAGTTCTTTTGTATCACATTACATAAAATGCTATCAAAATTATTTAATATAACACGTTAAAACATTAAGATATTGAATATATTACAAGACCACCACGGGACACTTTCATATTTCTGCCCAAAGAAGAGATATAAATTTAAAATTATTTTTATAATTTAGAGGAGCACACACCTGTGAGACGGGTTGGCAATCGCAGTTGCTATTGTAAATTTCCCAAAACAAAGCCGTTTTTTAGGGTACAAGCTAAAGATAAAGCTGTTGCCCATATTCTTAGTGATCCCTCAACCGATTTTTATGACTCCCATAGTAAAATAAGGAGTGATGACATATTGAATTGTTACCTAAGCCGTCACGCCCGTCACACAGAGAGCTTATAATTCTAAGTACCATTTACATACATTTGTCTTTCGCATTTTTATTGGTATTACAGACCGAATGGTTATTTCCTTTTCATTCAGGCAATGTGTTTTCCTTTAACTACGCAAAAAGAATGTTGGTACGTAGGTACGTATACGTGGGTAGCCATGTATGTTGGTTACCTATTTTAACATGCTTCTATATGCAGTCGGCGCTATATGGCTATTGAAATAGCCCAAAGCTCTATAAAACATTCAGTCAGTGTTTTTGACACCGACGAGCATTCGTACAGCTACAGCAAGAATTGTATAAATCAATTATATATTTATTTTTAATGTATATTCTCTTATGAAAGTAGGCACATAGTTATTAAATGCGAAAACATTATAAGTATTTAAATATATGTAACAATAAATTACATTTTGTATTCACTATTTTTAGACAAGCACCCTATTTTATCAATAAAATTTTATATTCCAGAGGAGGTTGTATGCATTTCACCTGTACTCAGTGTAAATATGAGTTTTGTAACGGCTGTGGTAAGCCGTTTACAATGGGCGCCCGTTGCGGTCTGAGCGAGTACTGTGCAAAATTAGGCTTACATGCACATCATCCACGAAATTGCCTATTTTATCTTCGAGATAAGGAGCCTCATGAATTGCAAACTTTGCTGCAGGTTAATATAAAATATAATATTTAAACATTCTGCTTCTATCCTTAAATTCTAATGTTATTTTATTTAATCATTGTTTTAGATGAACAACGTGAACTATGAAACTGAATCTGCAGAGGGTAGCTCAGGAAGATGCTTTGTGCAATTGCAACGAGAAACACCTACGGGACTAGTCGATGGCACTTGCGGTAATGAAGCACCTACTAACTATGCAGGACTGTGCAAGTAAGTGGATCTCGAAAGACGGAGTTCTTTGTTTGTGATGTGCGCCTGGCGTACACCCGGTATCGGCAGACAATTTCAAAATACTATAACCATTTACGTAAGGGACGTAATTGTATATCTACATTAAACACGCACAAGCGTAAGAAATTACGTACACACTCGTATCCCGTATTTCCTCACTCTATCCAAACCCACATCTTGAAGACATCAGACCCGAGAGGTCTGGGATTAAACGTAGGTATATATTTAAAACATGGATCGTAAGCAATAAATAAACCGATTTAACATGACTTACGGGAAAATACATAAGTATTTTATTATAAAAGTTGCGAACATAATTCAAAGAATTAGCGCATCTTTAATTCAATACCATCCATCAACGACACCTTAGGAAGACTAATGATCTCGATATCAGGCAGTCCTAATCAATATATTAATCATAACTGTAGTTTAAGAAGAATCTCTTCAATATTTATTACACTCATCACTTTAGGGCAGACGCAGATTAGCTGTAGAGGTTGTGATGACGTCAACCGTCACATTGGTCCTATTGCTCTCTCTGCTAAAAATTAATAAAATTGAAACATTTGTAAACTAAGTCATGGAAGTAAATATTATTTTCACAAATCGATATAGTTTTCACTCCATTATATACCCCTATGCATCGATCACTAATTAACTATTAGTGATCGATGCCCCTATGCCATAAAAGTTAGTCAAGATTACAATTAATCATTCGAAATGAGAAGCTCCATGTTTAAACTTTAAGAAATTAAACTATGTACTCAATTAACAATACAATAAACAGGGTAACCTTATAAATCATTAACTTAAGTACCTAGAGTCATTTCTTCGTTGACTTTGAATAGTACCAATTGATTCTAAGTCTAAGATGGTTGAGGCGAGCGCGGCGGTGAGTGAGGAATGTATTTGCAGGAACCATTACCTCGAATACCTGAGTCGATTGGTCCGGCGCTGTAGTCTGGACCCACTTCCGATCCTGAACGTGGACGACCTGGAGACGCTGGTGCGGCGCGCCGCACTCCGCCCTCCGCCTCGCCCCTACGGCTCGCTAGAGGGTCTCTACAAGCGGGGCCTAATCGAGGTGTGTTGACACACGCTCTTCTTGCAGGGGTCACTACGTCGAGTACCTGGCGGGCCTGGCGCGCGGTCTCGATCCTATCCCCATCATGGATGTGGCGGAGCTCGTAGCTGAACTCCGCCGCCGCGCACTCCCCCTCCCTGAGCGCGGTCCCTGGGATACTGACCCCATCTATGCTGGGATGTGTGCGGAGGTACACGCACTTTAGTGCCTACTGTATGTGCTCATGCATGAGTAACAATAACAATTGTCTGATCATTTCTATAGATGGGATGCTTAGTGGTCAAACCACTTTTAGTCATTTGATGACCACTAACTTGGTTTACAGATTAACTGATATTGACTACTTATGATGTTAAATTATTGTGTTACGGCAACAATATAATTAATGTATATTTTATTTATTTAATTGAATCAGGCCCCACTATTGTTTATTGGCATGATTTGTAAAGAGGAAAATATAACCTCAAGAAAATATAACAATTTTTCAAAAGTATTTTTTTTTCTAAAGACGTAAAAACTAAGTATCTGACACAAGATATATATAATTTACATTATATTTACATTTATACATCATAATTTATGTTATAATTACTTTTTACAGATCGTCAAAGAGAAAATTCCACTGGATTAACCACAACATTCAAGAAAAGTGTCGGTCACTTCAAAATATGTACTATATTTAATTAACAAAAAATATATTGTGTTATCGCTTATTTATTAATAAAAAAAAATTAGTTATAAATAAACTAAATAAAATTAATTCACACTTGATTTTATTAAATCTACACCTGTGCAAGGATCACCGACGAGCGAAATTTTCATTCATGTGTCTCTTGTCACGTTGTATGTAATGTCTGGTAGAATGGATGCGACTTTCTAGAGAGTCGGGCAAGGCTCGTGCCTCAACATTCCGAGGCCCTGTGCGAGACATTACAACAGATTCATCAGCAGTCCGTTGTTCAGCAACTCGTTTTTTACGCTCCATCTCACGCTCGGCTCCCGCGGCCGCCATTTCTGCTAACTTAGCAGCTTTAGTTGTTTCACTCATCCTGTTGTCTCTATCTAAATGTCTTTTCCGTTTGCTATCTACGGGGGATGATCTACGATTAGAACTGTATTTATCGTATTTAAAATTGCTTGACACATTCTTGTGTGATGTCGACTCGTAAGACCTTTGTCTGAAATCAGACGTTACTTCCCTGTATTCTTTTTGATTGTTAGAACTTTCTGCTGGACTTCTGCTCCTTCGTTCTTTGAAATCCTTATTGCGATACTTATCATTTTGATATTTCGAAGACTTTTTATTGCTACTATTGCATACACGCGTATCTTTATCATGACTCTTTTCTCTTTCATCAGACTCGTTATCCGATGAATGTTTACGCTTTTTACTTTTCTTTGATTTATGTTTACTCCGTTTCTTTTTCTTAGTTTTTTCTATTTCCGAATCAGATGTTGAGTCATTATTATCAAGAAGCGCCGCTAGGTCTATTCCTTTCTGTCCTCCTAAAGCATTTAACTTAGCTGTAAGTAAATCATCTAGATCTTTATCTTTCTTTTTGGACTTTTTCTTGACTTTACTCTCTTGTCTCTGATCCTGTAAGAAACAAATATATTATAGATGGACTTAACAAGAACTGAATATGTATACTACCCTGTCTCACTTATACATGCAAAATATGGGCTCTTTCTAATCATCACAAGAAAGAACTATGGAAAGAAGCATGATGGGAATCAAAAGACAGGCAAAGAAAGATACATAAGAGCTAGGATATCCTTTCACTATCAGAGGATATCATATCCTCGCTAAGATAGACCGATTGAAGTAGAGATGAACAGGAAATATGCTTTGGACTTTCACAATAAATAGAGCGAAATCATAACAAAATGGTATCCTAGAAACAAGTAAATGAAACAGAGGTAGACAATGCACAAGATGGGAGAACAAACACTTTACAGTGTACATGGTCACAGGAGGATTATTATTATTTTAAATGTGTAATACTAATAAATGTATAATAATGCAATACGTAAAGATGAAGAAATCATTATGGGAGGGTGAACTTGAACTGATAGTAGGTAGCAATTGGCGGATGGTGGTAAAAAGTAAGAAGCAATGGAAGGTGTTAGAGGCATTTGCTAAAAGAAACACTGAACTCTAAAATATTCTAAAACATAGATTTATATATATGAAAACAATTTTTAAAACACAGATGTGTTCCCAGGTATGAAGGCTCTGGTATAAAATAAGTATTAAAATATTCATAATTAGTTCATGCATTAAGGTAATACTAACTTGTTCTTTCCTCAACAATTCTGTAAGTTTACGACGTTGTAGAGGATTGTTTAAGAGAGCAGCACGAGCAGCTCGCTCTCTCTCTTTAATTAAAAGTAATGGATCTTCACGAATTTTGCGGGACATATCAACTTGAGTGTCACCTCCAGCGGTTAACATACTAGAGCCAACCACTCTCCTCGACACTGCAGGAATGGGATCTTGCACCGCATTTTCAGCTTGATCAGAATTTTTATTTAAGGCCTTGCCAAGTAAATATTCTTCTTGTTCTACTTTCTTGTCTGGTTTCTATAAAAAAAGACCTTACTCTATTACATTATTTCCAAACAAATTCAATAAAATTAGTGCAACTTATGTGAAAAGTAGTATAACCCTTATATAAAAAATAACGGCACAAATTTTAAAAGTTAGTTACAATTTTGATGAAATTTTGTATAATTATTTTATGTCTGTGTGATTAGCGTCAATTATGAGAAGTAATGACACTCCCGCATCTATTTAAGTCACTCTCCATAACTAACACATATAAGTATATGGATATTATCACAGGCTTTGAAGATCAATAAAGTGTACATGAAACGAGCATTGTGTGAATGTTTTTTTGAGCACCAAAAGGTTTTAATAGTCTTTTATCGACAGCATAAACTTAAATATTCAACGTTATTCTATAATTAAGCTACAAAACTGGCTTCAAGAATGGTAAAATATATATATGCACTTATTTCATAACTCTTTACTGGACTATTTTCCAAATGGTTATGGGTTAAAAATAAAATGTTTTATATAGTTAGACACAGTGCAACTGATGGAAGGAACTAATACAACATATATATTTATATCTAGCTTATCTCAGACTCCCACAAGTAAGAGGTGGAGTTTCAAGTGGTAAATAGCAATATAATCTTAAATAGTAGAGTGGATGTATAATAACTCTTGGTTTCAGATTCAAATAATTATAACACCACACTATTTATAGTATGGCTTACTAGGTAAATCGTAACTCATCATCATCATCAGGACATACCCACTTTGAGTAAACCCTGGTGTCCAGGGGACTATACAAGTATACAATTAACAGAAATAACAACTAAAGATGAAACATTTATTTATATATTGCTTATGGAATTATACTTTAGAGGGAGTAAAAACCACAACACCCTGCATTAGGATTTGCTATTTAAATTAATTCAAAAAAGATTTGGAAGAAAGGCATTAAATGCCTTTCATAAGAAACAACAGTAGTGTATGAAATGATAATATCTACTGCTCTTATCTACTACATTTAAATTGTTCTGCTTCAGTGCTTATTCATATCACAGAGATTTGATAGCCAACATCTTTCTTCATGCAGTACAAACTATAATAGGGTTTCATCTCCAATATTGCTCCTCGTGAAATCATATAAGTAAAATATAAAGGTGATATGTGTAAATATAAAATACCAACATCGTACATCCATGATAAACGATTATCACTGCCCGAACCAGAATTATTTTTTTTCATAATATTGTTTAGTTCAGCGCGATCTCGTTCTTCGGCACGTTCTCGTTGTAATTCTAACACACGTTTCTTTTCCTCTGCAGCAGCTTGTTCCGCCTTCCATACTCGTTCCTGATTCTTCATTGTATTCGGGTGCCATGATTTCTTTGAATTCTATAATAATTTAACACGATATAAAGGCATAGTGCAAGCAGAAAAATAATGGCAGGATAATCATTTAATATTTCAAGACTCCTTACCAAATCTCCGCCTCCCATTCTGTTTTTAGTTAGAACAGTTTTAATATCAAATATAATATAGGTATATAACAAACAGTCTGTGACATCTGAGAGCACAAGATAAGTGTTTGACTGTAGAAATGGTTAGGTACATATTACTAATTAACTCTTTCACAAAGAAAGTAACTTATTAAAAAACTAAATTAAATCATTTAATTGCGAAAGTGGCTAACACAGATAAAATAATTAAAATAAAATATATTACGAAGATAATAGTATGATTTTTTTTCTGAGTAGATAGAAAAACATTTTTTTTTTTGTTTAGATCGACCGTTCGGACAGGCAAAGGAATCAAAGCGCATACAGCCAAGTCTTATTTAATTTTTTTTCATATATTATTCAATACTTCTTCATATTGTGTGCTTTCCATTTAATACAAAAAATGACGCAGAGTAACGCAGTGTTCGATAAAGCGCTTTCCATCAACGACACTGTTGAACACAGTCGTACACTGTTCGACACTCGTATCTATACTTCGAGAGAAAAACAATAGTTTTCTTATTTTTTGTTCTGTTCATTGGGATAGGTAAAGGGAATATAGCCCATGCAGCTAAGTCTTGTATACAATATAGTCTTAATTTTCTTTATATATTAGTAAAAACTTCTTATTGTTCACCTTTTCATAGTCACTATCCATCAGTAAGTCAAGGCGTTACCATAAATTCGATGTTGCAAATCAAATTAATAATCTCTCTTGGCATTTTAGCAAAACATGATATAACAGGAAAATATACATACTTTCCTCGTGTTCACTACACATCTACGCTTTATATATACTACATAAAATTACTGTAAAATTATTCAATACAACATTCCTGAATTAATCAGGAACGCGTCAATGCTCTTCCATGTTTCTGCCAAAACTCCCACAACAAAATGTGAAACCTCACTACAATGAAAAAATGAAATTACGTGCGTAGAGTAAAAGCATGGAAGTAATAAGTACTCTGTACAACAGGAATGAGCTGTTGTCGCAAAATTGAAGCAAAGCGAGAGCTCAGAACTGTACCTTTTATCCCTCTCTGGCGATGATGACCATATTGAAATATGATTTAAGGACAATAATTATATATATATTCGTGATCTGACGTCAGCAGATCATTGCTTCAGATTTTTTCGAATTTTAATCGAAGATGCTAATTATAAACTTGCCCTTTGTGGCACTATACATTTCCTGTTTTTGCTTGCTTTTCACACTCGCGTCATATAGGTAGGTACTTATCTACTGGTCCTTGTGGGACACGACATGCAGCTGGACTGAGATAAAATTACGATAAGCTGGTGTGTGGTATATTTAATTAAGAAAAAACAGTTAAGTTTACATTTAAGTTTAATTCTAAATCAGACATTGCTAAATAAGACAATCTTGTGAAGTTTCTGCCGCAAACCCAGCTTATTCCTTATATGTTTCATTGATTCTAATTTTCCATTGAGTTAAACGTAAATTGAGATATGAATTCGCTAACGCCTTCACCAATAGAATATCATGTGGATCTTCAAATATAGATTGAGGAGGATGTGATGATTCTAACGATGTATGTAGTTTGCTATAAAATTCTCGGACGACATACCTACATGATAATTTTATTTTTGTTTACGTTTTTTAACGATTGATTTACATACATACATACATACATATCATCACGCCATATCCCTTGCAGGGTAGGCAGAGAGAACAGAGTGCCAGAGAACTCTATCTCTGCATACTTCACTCGCTTCCTCAACATTCATAATTCTCTTCATACACGCTCGCCGGTTTCGGAGACTCTTGACTCCACCTTCCTTCAGTACATGACCGATCTGGTCTAGGTAGGTTAGTCTCGGTCTCCCTCGGTACCTACATCCTTCCACTTTCGCATTGTATATCTTCTTAACCAGGCGTTCGTTCGGCATTCTTTCCACATGTCCGAACCATCGGAGCATTCCCTTTCGCATCTTTACACCAATACTCTCTTTCATACCTACTCGCTCTCTTACGTCGTCGTTACGAATGCGGTCGGTCAGCCTAACTCCACAGATTTTCCGCAGAGATCGCATTTCGACCGCATTAATTTTACTATCATACTCTTTTCTGCATACCCAACTCTCGCTTCCATACAGTAATGTTGGGACAAGCACTGCGTTATGTATTGCTACACGTGCCTTCTGGCTGAGGTGGTGGCTGCCGAGAAGTTGCCCCAACGCTCCGTTCACTCTATTTCCCGCATTCACTCTTCGCTCTATATCAGTGGTATACCTTCCATCTCGGCTAAATCCACATCCAAGATATACAAATTCATCCACTTGCTCTAGTACATCATTACCTATTGTTACTCTTACATCTGTTCTGGTTTTATCTCTTTCAAAGACCATTATTTTGGTTTTGCTCACATTCACGCGTAGACCCCTTTTCTTACAATCTTCTGTCATTGTGTCGACTAGGGTCTGCAGGTCAATCGCTGACTGTGCCAGCAGGACTGCATCATCTGCATAAAGCAGAGCAGTGACCACTGAGTCGCCCATCTGGACTCCCACATTCATATCGTTCAACCTTTGGAGACATTTATCCAGATATATGATAAACAGCCTGGCTGACAGAACGCACCCCTGCTTAACGCCGATATTGACGTCAAACCAAGGCGACATTCCATCATCCAGCCGCACACAGGCTCTACAGCCCATGTAACTGGACTGCACAGCCTGTAGCAGTTTACCGTTAATACCATACTCCGGTAAAATGTCCCAAAGTTCCTTTCGTACAACCGTGTCAAATGCTCTCTCCAGATCCACAAAACTGCGGAAAACCCTCTGACCTAGAGCCAGATGCTTCTCCACAATGTTGCGCAGAGAGAACACTTGATCCATGCATCCTCTTCCACTCCTGAAACCTCCTTGTGTCTCACACAGTAAACCATCGGACACCATCCTCATTCTCCTTTCAATAATTTTTCCATACACTTTTGCTGCCAAACTGGTCAAGCTTATGGCTCTGTAATTTGCGCAGTCATAACGTGAACCCTTGTTTTTAAACAAAGGCACGATGACTGCGCTATTCCAGTCCCTGGGAACCATTCCCGAGCTCCAACATAAATTGAGGAGCAACAGGAACGCCTCCCAGACACAAGAGCCACCAAGCCACCACGATTGATTTAGTAATGTAATAGTGATTATAATAATGTAATATTGATATATAATGTAATAATGATTGATTTAATAATCTATGGTGTTGTGATCCAATAACAACACACAATTTGAACAAGAAATTTTGTGAATCATCCCATTCACGATATATCCAGCAATATAAAAAATAATGTTCAGTTTAAAATCTGAAACACAAGCGTTATCTACGAGATCTAACAAATCATCTATTGATGTCGATCATGTCGACTGATCTTTATTACATTCTTCCACAATAGCTTTCTTTTTGTTCCTAAATTTTCTAAAGAACTTAATGTTAGGGACATTGAGATCTTTAGGAAATTTGAAATCTAAACAAAGTTATTTTCATAAAAAAATAAAAAATACATAGGTATTTAAGTTATTTGTTCTTTTGAAATAAAAGAAGTCATTATTATTTGTTCTTGAACTAGGATTGAATAGTCATGCATGGTCTCCGTAATTCTTCACTAACAAATTATGTTATTATTATTATTTACGATTTCATGTGGGGTTGTCAGGTCAGGTGTCCGTATTTCATACATAGAAAAGAAAACCTATATCCCAATCGCAAAATGTTTGCGTTAATAAGGTTTTACACTTAGCAACAAATAATATTGCTTTAATATGTCGGTAATAAATTATTATTTATATTTAAAAACATTTTAGAAGTAAATGTTTTTACTTCATTACATTACATCAATCGCATATTTTTCTACCAACAAGGAAAGGATTGAAATCAACTTAACTCTGGCAATTCTAAGTCCACTGTTAGAACGGGACACAGGGTTCACTGGTTGCCCTCTCACTCGGCTTCATTTTTATTTTGCGCGCAACAAGACTTTTACTACCTTAGCATAAGGTTTTATTTTCTTTATTTTTGCTGCAAGATGCACAGATAGAGCTCATTCCTGTTATACAGAGTACTTATTACTTCCATGAGTAAAAGATATAAGATAAATAATATCTGGAAGTCAATCACAAAACTAAAAGAAACCACAGGCGAATTAAACTAACGCCATCTACAGTTTCTTACACCCAACAAATTCAGATCTTAACTTATCACTTAACCAATAGGTGGCGCACACCTGCCGATATATTCCGGCGAGCATTGCCGCCTCCAAGTCCCAAGGGGGCGTTCCGGCCAATACGCATGCTGACTCGGTCGCCACCGTGCCGTATGCGCGGATAGCCCTGACCGTCATGGCTCTCTGCGGTCGCCGCAGAATAGCCCTAAGGCGGATGGTCAGAGCCCTCGCCCACACGGGTGCGCCGTACAATGCCATTGACCGGACCACCCTCGCGTATAGCCGTCGACTTTCAAAGCTGGGTCCGCCCAGATTCGGCATAAGCCGTGAAAGGGCGGACGCCACGCCGACCAGCCGGGGAGCAAGTCTTCGGAAATGCTCCCGGAAGAACCACCGCCCGTCGAGCACCAGGCCCAAATACTTCATATGGGCCTGGATATCGATGGGGACGGAGTTGACGACTATCGAGGCGCCGGCAGGTGGCCCCGTGCGGGGCCCGTGAAACAAGATGGCCTCCGTCTTATCTAGAGCCACCCTAAGTCCCAGCGCCTCGATTCGCCTGTCCATCTCCTCGGTGCCGAGAGTGGCCAGGCTCATCGCCTCTTGCAGTGTCCTGCCCCAGGCTGTGACGAGCGTGCCGTCACAGTTGCTCTGCTAGTGCTTCCTTTTAATAGAACAGCTAGTCCGGGTGATATGGACACCCTATTTTTGCCGTCCACGTGACAGAAAGCTATGCCTAATCTTTCGCTGTTGGTGGACATGAACAGGGCCACTGGGCGTGTTCTTAGCCCTGGTGTGCCCGTTTCACCATTTGCTATTGTCTGCTGCTCGGTTAATGTTTGTATTTCTAGTAGCCTTTGCGCAGTTATTATTGTTTGGTCGGGTTGTGCTTGAGTAATTGTTTGGGTAATTTTGCCTAGTTGTTTAGCCTTGATTGATCGTGCTATTTCTCTGTTTGGCTCTGCGTATGATCTTTTCTACGTATGTGAAAAATGATGGTCTTATGTCATCATTATTCATTATATTGTTCAGTTGACTTTTGTTGACCTGTACTCATCGATATATATGTACTACGTACTAGATTTCGCGTTCCGAACACTTGCTTTGTTCGACTAAGCTGTACTGCAATCCGTACACCTCACTTCAGTGTGACTGCGACCATCATGGACTGTAGGTGTATACAGAGCAGCGTTGTTAATACAATAATTCGAATAATACCAATCAAAACTTGCACATGTGGATGTGAAAAAATTCTTTATTTAACTAAGTAAAATGTTTTGTTGTTAAAGTGTACAAATAGGTAATAATATCGAATTAGCACAATAAAAAAAAATATTCTACATTTAAATGTCACTCCATCTTTGATATTGACTAAAGCCCGCAGATGTTCAATTACACTGGTTGGAGGTAAAAATGTGTGACTAAACACAGACTTGACGTAGTGTCTAGAAAGTATTTTGATTATTTATATTCTTTTTCCTTTAGTTTGTGTTATCAGTTGATACTTATTTGTCAAAGATCAAACAGGTTGGTATAGGGTTCTGTTTCGAGTTTTCCTTCTCTTGATAGTATAGTAGTATATGCATATTATATCGTTTAAAGGATTTTACTTTTACGATATCCACGACCAAGACAGGTAGTGATGAATTGTATTCTTATTCCGTCATCACGCGGATATTCAAAACTATTGTCTTATGTTAAAGCAAAGTTTATATAAACATATAATAGTTCATTTTCTTTTATAATTTACTATTATTTTTATTTATTTAACTACTGAATAATACACTTTGAAATAGAGTATGCTGTATGAGTTCTAATGAATGTTTGTAGGTACAAAAACTGTGTCACTTCTGCGGTGTAACATCTATGGTAACACACTTTGTTACATAACGTTAAACGAAACGCGTAAGTGCGCATGAAATGCCTACATCTTACGACGTTTTGGTCGCGAGAAAATTACAACTATAAAGCGATCTAGCGCTGTGTGCTTCAATGTTCGCGTTAGATTGCCTATTTATTCTTTTAGCGCTGCAGCGGACTTTAGTTTAACTGTTACCAAAATGGAACAAAATATTTATTCGGGATAGCTTCTCTATACATATAACTCTATGTATTAAAGATTACAAAAAATGTATGAAAATGCGTCAATGTTATAACAATTGTAAGTATTAAAAATAAGGAAAGGCATGTTTCAATATTTTTAGAAAATTTACCCCTACGGGGACTAAACTTATAGTTGTATGAAATTTGTCACTTTTGAAATTAGATCTATCAACTTAATACATGTTTAAGTATAAAATAATTCATAAGGAGGGTTGACGTTAGGCGGGCGGCCGGTCGTAAAACTATTGCCAATAACTTTTGCAATATGTAGGAAGATGAGTACATTATTGCGCCTACCCCAAGTACCTAATTGGTATATAATGTAAAAAATAACTTACATTTATTTGAAAAAAAAAACATACCTAAAGTTAAGAATAATGAAATGGGAGTTGCTCAGGGTTCGTCGGTCTCTAATATTCTGTTCTCACTGCTTTTGAATGATCTGCCGGGGGCTGTAGCCGATGCTGATATCTTAATGTACGCGGATGATGTAGCGGCATTGGTTGTAGCCTCATCGGTGGAACAGCTAGAGCAAAAATTAAATGACACCGCCGAAGAGCTATACGAGTGGTTTCGTGCGAACGGTCTAGTTCTTAATTTAACCAAAACGTACCTGATTCATTTTGAATTATCTGGACGGTCAACTAAGGCATTGACAGTAGGCATGAACAATGAGCAACTAACTCAGGTCGAATCAATATCCTTCCTTGGAATTGAACTGGACCGATGTTTGAAATGGGAAAACCACATTAATAAAGTGTGTGGTCGACTAGGCAGCGCTTGTTTCGCTCTCGGTCGCATCGCTCGGATAGTATCTGAGAGAGAGGTGCGAGCCTGTTATTTTGCAACAGTACACTCATTGCTACAGTATGGTGCAGAGCTGTGGGGACAAGCGGCAGACCGCGAGCGCATCTTCCGAATGCAGAAGCGCGCCATACGGGCAATGGTCGGGATACCAAGCGACGCGACAGTAAGACCATACTTCATTAAGTTAGGAGTCCTTACCTTTCCCAGTATGGTAATATATCAGGTCGCTTTGTATGTGCGAGTTAATTTAGTTAGTTTTCCAAAACCAAGCACTACACATTCTTATTATACACGACATCGAGAAAACCTCTCGGCCATATCGCGTACACTTACCAAGTCGGAGAGAACGACTCATGTTATGGGCCCAACGGTGTATAATAAATTGCCTAGACAAGTAACTTCTGCCCCAAGTCTCAATAGCTTCAAAGTTCGCCTAAAGCAATGGCTCGTCAGGCAGGCATTTTATACTTATGACGAATTTATAAAAATGTAGACAATGCTTATTTGCAGCTATTGCTTATGTTTTATTATTATTGGTACTATTTGACATTATTGTTACTATTTGACATTGGCTTTTATTTAATTTTAATATAAATGACATTTTTAATTTGATGTACCTAAATAATATTTAATTATGTATTATGAAATGTAACAATGACATGTAAGAAACCCTTATGAATAAATGAGTTATGAGTTATGAGTTATGAATAATCTATTATCAAAATAAAAGATTAGTTATTTACTTATTTTACATACATATATATCATCACGCCATATCCCTTGCAGGGTAGGCAGAGAGAACAGAGTGCCAGAGAACTCTATCCTTGCATACTTCACTCGCTTCTTCAATATTCATAAAGTATGCGCTACACGGTTTCAAACAGTGGTTTGAAGCAACGGCTTCAAACAGTGTAGACAGATGTTTGATGCCAAATTTCGCATGACCTCTAAACGCCCTTGGTAGCGAGGCTTGCGCTACAAACCACTGGCCAAGCGTTCGTCTAAATCTTGTTTGAAACCATCTAGCCGCTTGCTTCAAACCAAATGAACGACAGTCACGCTCAGTGTTGCCAACTGCACCGTAATTACGGTGAAAACACGGTAATGAACAAAGATCTACCACCTACCGTAGGATTATAATTACGGTAGCAAAATACACCGTAATATCCATTGAAGACCATATATTTTCAAAAATTTGTAGATGTATACGATAATCTATGAAGAGAAATAATTTTAGCAAGTTTTTATGTTTATTTTCATCATATTAGGGTATTTTAGTCTTATTCTACCAACAAAACTGCTTTATACGTCGGGAAATCCACCAGTAGTGCGGTACCAGTATAAAGATATTACGCGAATGAATTCAGTGCAGCTTTATGTATTTGAATTTCAATGAATACTTAGAATATTTTAATTTGCCTAGTTTATTTATTTTATAATTGAAAAACATTTCATTCGTGCATATCATTTCGTGAAAGATTGTTGTGTTGTGTGAGATCTGAGTTTTTTTTAATTATGGAAGGTGACAGCGATAGCGCTACTGATCCAGAAAATAGCTTAGTACGAGTACCAGCTAAAAGAAAGCGTTATAAGCAGAAATTTCGAGAAAAATGGTTGCTGAATAAAACCATCAAGGGTAATATTTTATCGCAGCAAGCCATACAGCGACACGGAAAAACTGTATTGATTTTAATCCCATTGACGCTATGATTCAAAAACACAATATCGATATGTATAGAAATATTGAAACAATTATACAGTCTGATTCTGATTAAAATATGTGCGTTTTTTTTTCAACTCTGACTACATATACAAGACATACTACAAAATAAACAAGGTAATTCTACCGTATGTCAAATATAAATTGCAACATAATTTCGTAAAATCTACCGTATTTTTAGAAGAATTCTACGATCCGCTAGGTTTCAGAGTTGGCAACACTGGTCACGCTGCAGCGATGAACGCAGACGTACGTGACGACGTTCTGCGTACAAAATGGCGCGTGAGCAGACAATGCGATCGCGATGTTATTAGGTACTCAACTTCTCGAGTTATACAAAGACTTGCTCTGTCTTTGGGACTTAAATTGTGAAGCTTATAAAAATATTACACAAAAAAAATGCGTAGAATATTTTAGCAAATGATTTTTTTTTTATCTTCTCAAAAAATTGTCAAGACTTTTTCCTCAATAAATTGTGGAAACACAACTTTCCAATACAAATTTTCAAGATTTAAATTTGGCGCGAAAACGGAACGCAAGGATGCCGAAAGCGTTGCCAATAATTCTTCTAGTTCTGTATAATCAGTATTTGAATATTCTTTGCTCCCTTGTAATGTTTCGTTCAGATAATGGTTTCGTTATATGTTTTAAAGTGCAAAAGCACTATTATATACGATGGGACTGGCATGTACATTTGTATAAAAGTCCCTAATAATAAATAATGAGAAAAAAAAGTGCAAAAGCACTATCACCCCAAAAGCTTATGGTACAAATATATTTGTTTCTGGTAGAAGGTAGGATTTAGGTAAATGCAATTCATTGTTCGTAAGCTTTAAATAAAATTATGTCTCCTTGAATGTCGTATCATCAGGTTGGCTCCTATTTGAGCCTTTGAACAAAAATTTGGAATAACCAACTTTTTTTGTTGGCGCCATGACGTCGTTGTACCATACGGTACGCGAGCGTAAAGACGTCCTATCCGCGCCACGTTCTCTTAAACACTGTTTGTTTCAAACTACTCTAAAACCATGTAGCCAGCAAAGCGCATTTCTGCTTTTTCTGCTTCAAACCACTGTTTGAAACCGTGTAGCGCATACTTAATTCTCTTCATACACGCTCACATTTCTCTTCATAAAACTCTTCACTTATTTTATTAGTTCTTTATTAATTTATGATACCACTCCATTCAAACAACTAGCCATATTTTAATATATCCACGAGGGCGAAGCCGTGGGAAACATCTAGTTTATCATAAAGTCGTTTATCGACTACATTAACAACTAGCGCAATATAGTTACAACTAAATGTAAAAATGAAGCTAACTTAGCTAACGCAGACAGCACGCTCGATTTTTAAAAAGTTCTGTGGTTCTACCGAACTACTTAAAACAAAAATAAATACCTACCAAGATATTTTATGAACCGAACATATTTTTATTTTAGTATAATGGAGGCACAAGAAGCGCTGGCAAAGTGAGGCAGGCGGACGACGCGGTTCGGGCGACGTGAGGCTGAGGTGCGGGTTGCGGGGTGCACTGTGTGGCGCGGGTCAGTTGCGGTCGCGTTGAGGAAGGTTGAATCGGGCGCACGAGCCGTGTGGCCTCACAACCATGGTTCCGAACGTTCGGTGACCGTACAGCGCGTGTCGGCACCCCGCCCCGCGTACCACAATCTCTTCCCCTCCCTCGCCTTTACGTAGACTGAGCCCGCATCACTGTATATATTGTGAACGAGTAAAGTCAGTTTCTTCTTTCTACCACAGTCCACAAACGGGACTAACTAAACTAGATGCATATTGCATTGGTTCACTTAACATTAGTAGGTACAGCTAAGTATACCTACTAATGTCTGTAATATGTATGTACCTATCTACATAGTTTATACCTGTTTTGGCAGGCAGTTTTATACCTTATTTTGTAGTAAATAAACTTGGCGTACACCCAGGTTAAATTTTGATAGACAAATCCTATTCTCATAATTTGTCATCGAAATATGTTAGTATTGCTTTTCGTGATAGGTAGGTACCTACTTATGTAAAATTTTTTCAAGATAAAAGCTAATGTTTATAACATGGCGTCATAAGAACGTTTTGAAATTAGGACTACAAAACTGGTGCATTAGTTCATATCGAATCCTAGGAAACAGCTTGATTGTGCCTTGTGAAAACAAGATCAACAACCACATCAAAATTCCAGGATTAGCATTGATACCTAGGTACATATATTCACAATCGAATTTGGGCCACAGACAAATCTGAGCTCTCAATTTCTAAAATGACTTCAAAATATATCTAAGATATAATACGATCTAAGTAGATAGGTACTATATACTTCATTATCATCCTTTCAGCTCATATAGGTACCCTGGTCTCCAACTTCCTCCACAGTTAATATTTTAACTCTTTTTAAGTATTCTAACTCCGACACCACTCTACAAAGTTAGGAACCTACTTATGTAGGTATATTTAATTATAAACTAAGTAGCTAATTATTCGACTGCTTTATTGGTCTAGACATAGGTACCCACCTAAAAATTAAAAATAATGAAGTAGGTACCTAATCAATTAACATTTTTTTTTCTTCGCAAGGTGGACCATGGATGTGGTCGCGCACCGACAAATCGGTCCGGGGCGACAGAAGAGGCGGCGCGCAACCCCATGGACCCACCCTGCAAACACCTCTCTTCGCCGTGCGAGCGGGCCACCGGTACCAGATCTTTGTCTTCGGTGGCCAATCAATTAACATCTAAGTCAATTTAAAAATCAATATAACACTTATATTGAATGACACATGCATTAATCAATCATTGATGTTTAGTATCACATCAAGTGTCTTAGGTGTTACCTAAAATGTAAGTGTGATAAGTGAACTCGATTATAAGAATGATTCGTTATATAGTAATTATGTAATTGCTTACTATCTAGTAGCTATCTATCTAACTTACTATCTAGGTACTTACCTACAAATGAAGGGAGCTGTAAAAGCTTATTTTATTTATATTTCCATTGCCTAAAACCGTTTAGGTTGCGGTAGTCAGAAGGCACTTTATTGAAAACACAACAATAGTAAATCTAGTTAAAACAGAAAATGGATCTCTATATAATTGGCAATAATAAAACTAGGAATATGAAATATTTAAGTACCTACTAAGTAGGTTGATATCTAACACTGATCTATAGTTAAGCCAATAACGACGTAGTTAAGCAATCTAAAATACATATGCATTTATGTTGGCAGTAATTAAAAAACAATCGCATTCTTGTAATCTAATGAAAAAAAATATAAACATACTGCAAAATATGCTTCACAAAAATCAATACGAGGTTAATATAGATACCGTAGTCTTTAATCAAACATGACCAACATTTAAGTTTTAATAATGTTAATAAAGAAATAAACTTAGAGGGCTTTAGCACTATAATAATCGTTCTCCGCAAGAAGAGTGTGGCAGTATTAAAAAGGGCGTTTCGACGCCTTTCATCTGTTTAGGCAGCAAGTTAATAGTTGACTAACAATTTTAAAAACACTGAACTGATATAATTCTGATATCAAGCACAAGAAATTCTTTATTGACCTACTAGACATAAGGATTCTGAGTCGACAACCCAAATCAACACTTTTAATTACCTTTTGCAAATAGTCAATCGAGGCTGGAGTTTGTTCATAATATTATATGTTTAAAACTTTAAAATCCTAATCCTTATAATATCAAATAAAAATATGAGTGTATATTTTCTTTGTCATGTTACTTTTTCACATTATAACGTTCCATTGGATTTGAGGCCATTTATCTCTAAGCTTATATTCTAAGTTTACATTTATACCAGTTAACACAATGCTATCTATTTGTTTCAGGATAACCTGTAGCCGGGATATCTGTATCTATATCCTGTAGCTTCAATCGTTTACTGGCCCCCTTGTGTCCAGAGGGTATGCGGTAGCTGGTGACTCCAGCCGTCTCTAGCAATGTAGAGCCCTCTTTTTCATACTGTGGGGACATGCAGACGACACTGCATCTTTTGGGTTTTGATAATGAATAGCCTAGTTTGTTATTCGTTTCAAGATGCAAAACCTCATATACACAACAACCCTATATCAATCCATCCCTTCATTGATCAGCTCATCAACTTTTGAATATAAGTATCCTCAAGTATCCCAGTCCCAGTTTATAGCAGTCTATAAATTTACTGCGTGTACCACTAGTGTGGGTGATATTTGTATACGTTAATTTTTTGTTTGTAAAATCCCACACAAAACAGGAATTTGATTACTTAGAAAGTTCGTACATACATACATACATATCATCACGCCATATCCCTTGCAGGGTAGGCAGAGAGAACAGAGTGCCAGAGAACTCTATCTCTGCATACTTCACTCGCTTCCTCAACATTCATAATTCTCTTCATACACGCTCGCCGGTTTCGGAGACTCTTGACTCCACCTTCCTTCAGTACATGACCGATCTGGTCTAGGTAGGTTAGTCTCGGTCTCCCTCGGTACCTACATCCTTCCACTTTCGCATTGTATATCTTCTTAACCAGGCGTTCGTTCGGCATTCTTTCCACATGTCCGAACCATCGGAGCATTCCCTTTCGCATCTTTACACCAATACTCTCTTTCATACCTACTCGCTCTCTTACGTCGTCGTTACGAATGCGGTCGGTCAGCCTAACTCCACAGATTTTCCGCAGAGATCGCATTTCGACCGCATTAATTTTACTATCATACTCTTTTCTGCATACCCAACTCTCGCTTCCATACAGTAATGTTGGGACAAGCACTGCGTTATGTATTGCTACACGTGCCTTCTGGCTGAGGTGGTGGCTGCCGAGAAGTTGCCCCAACGCTCCGTTCACTCTATTTCCCGCATTCACTCTTCGCTCTATATCAGTGGTGTACCTTCCATCTCGGCTAAATCCACATCCAAGATATACAAATTCATCCACTTGCTCTAGTACATCATTACCTATTGTTACTCTTACATCTGTTCTGGTTTTATCTCTTTCAAAGACCATTATTTTGGTTTTGCTCACATTTCGTCATTTCAAAAATGTGATAAATATATCTATACAAAATGTCTATTACATAAGCCTTTCATTTCATGTATCATTTATTTAATTTCAGTAATGACAAAGAGGCGTGGATATATTATCTCTAAATATGAGTCGTGATAAAGATAAGTTTGACTAGCACGGTAGAGTCAGCATTTGAAAAAAAAGACGCCATTTTAATGCGTTTCTCTCGCAAAACAAAAAGTTGAAATAAAGTACTGTTGTTGTGTTGATTCAGTTGGAATATTGACTACTTTCATGGCGTAAATATATATCTATAAAATAGACTATATCGATTTGTTAGAACAACAACATTTATTTTTATATTAGGCAGTAAGTAGTATTTCAATATTATTAATTAGACAGAGAAAGCAATACAATATTGTTTTATAAATATTCTTAGTTTAATTTTGTATTATATACAAAATTTTAAAAATGAATCTTTACTCGAAGGGCATATCACTGGAGCTAACATAAATTAAACATGTAACCAAACTCTTTTGTGGAAAAATATAATAAAAAAAAATGACGAGCCCACTGAGTTTCTTGCCGGATCTTCTCAGTATGTGGCTGCTTTCCGATCCGGTGGTAGATTAATTAAATTTAATTATAAAAAAACAATGTAAAATTGACAATATGTAAGTGCCCCTATGGGGCTTATGCAAAATAAATGATTTGATTTGATTTGAAACATTGTAACATCAATGTCGCAATTTCCATACTTATCTACGTCTGCTCCTTAAATAGCAAATCGTTGTTGTTGTGCGAGAAAGGGAGAGAATATGCTCCATATATGAAGTTATTTAGCTTTTATTTAGTTTCACCTCCTGATATCTGTTTGTCTATAATCATATATTGCACGCTAAATTTGACCCACTTCCTCTCGTCCGATAGAGTTGAAATTTTTGTAACGCCTCGTTTTAACAGTAACATTATGTACAATACTCAATATTTTAATAATTTTATTACCGCACCGGATTCAACCGCAACCAATCAATAAGTCGTCTTGTATTAAAAACATATTTTATTATTTCCGTTTTTAATATAGTGCATTTTTAAATTTTAAAGTCAAGTTTAATTATTTTCCATTTTTCAGTGAACATAAAAACTGCAGTTAATATACCTACTGGAATATTTGAATAGCTTTGAATAAAATATACATTATATTCGGTGGTTGCTCGCGATTGCCATGGGATCAACTCATCAGTCCCTGACTTGCGTCTTTGCATTTCAGGAATATATTCTTTCGAATCAAAAAAGGATTTTAAAAATCGGCTCTTTAATGATGGGGAAATCGCGTATCAACAATACAAAACATTGAATTTAAATGATAACCTCCTTCTTTTTAAGTCTGTTAAAAATAAATATATATGATATTTACATACCATAATAAAACAATATTACGTTTGACCACAGCAGAAAAAAGCGTAATAGATTATTGACAATTCGTTTACAAGAAAAGCTTGTTTTTATTTTACCTGTATTTTTTTTATATTTTTCTTGAATCTTCTTGAAATAATTTATAAAAAAGAGTAATAATTTAATATTTTGATAGCTGTCAAAAACACTAAGCGAAGAGAATTGGATATCAATTCTGTCTCTTATTTTGCTTATCACATTATATGGATTACAGCGTACAAGCAGCGTACAATTTTGAAATAATAATCATATAGGTATGGTCATTAATTTTTAATGTTGTCTGTACAATTATTTTGTTTATCTTTTTACGAGAGTACAGTATAGAAATTTCTCTTCAAATATTGTTATATGAAAATCTAAAAGCAAAGCTTGCGAAGCATTCATTTTAACTACAAGGCATTTAAGAGATCGCGACTTGATCTCGAGGAACCCAAGTAACGCCAATTTTCACCTATGTTATGGATCCATATACGTTAATTACAATTATGTGCGTATCTGTTTATTATTCATTTATTTGTAATTTGCTGTTACAAAGACGTATCTTATAACACACATAATATACAGGGTGGAAGTGGACCGCTCCCGAAAACAAAGACAGGGGATCCTACTTGTCTTACTTGTGATGATAGGCTAGAAAACAAATCGATTCGGACGAAAAAAAAAATATTTTTCACAACGAATTTTAGTTTTTTTTTACATTCCATCGTATTAGGACAGTGCCATGTAACGATAATTCCATAAAAAATACGTTACTTTACTCAAATGAGAAAAGACGCAATCTATTTAAAACTCACGATCATATGTACCAGAGTTGAACGACCTCGCGTGGTGAAAAAAAATTTTTTTTCATCCGAATCGATTTTATTCTATCATCACAGGTAGGATTAGTAGGATCCCCTGTCTTTGTTTTCGGGAACAGACCACTTCCACCCTGTATATTATACACCTCATCCAAATGATCTGTTTGAGCATGACAAACCCAGATAAATCTTTTGCATTACATTAATAAGGCCAGTAAAACTACAAAACTCTTTATTTTAAGTTATATTATAAGTGTCGGGGTATCAGTAATCGGGCATTATAAATAGCAAAGACAATTTGTTTAATATAAAAATATTATGACAGATAAATAACAGAGTGACTAAAAGTTTGTCGCTCGTCTAAGGCATTTTATATCCATGATTAAACTTCAACTAGTATCAAGCCGATACAGGACTTGCGTCATTTGGTGATAAGTTTTTACACGCATATGGATTCGGTAGCAACTAATCAACAGACAAATATTTCAACCAGCACTTCTGTGCCTGATATGCTTTACAAGAGAACTGTAACTAACAATACTAGTAGAGAGTAAGAATATTTTTTTCCTTATCTATTTGGCTTCTGCTGCACCGTAGGAGCAATTTCACCAATGACCAAGTTAAAGTGTCTCGAAGAAGTCTTCAGAATTATTGTTTTCCTTAGCACATTAAATGCTTTAGATCTTGATAATAAGAATGTTAGTAATATTAGCATTAGTGACATTTCTTAGTCTGTCACTACACGTGTAGTTTGTCGATTCGCGGAAGCAAAATCTTTAAGTCGTTTAAAGTTTACAAAGTCAAATATAAGGTTAAACGGCTACATAAATGTTGTAGCTGTCAATGCTGTGATGTCTTGATTTCTCGTGTATCGAGGATCCATTAGCATTGACTGACACTCAGGATGATTCTATGTGCGTAACACAAACAGTTGTTTTAAGTCCGAATGTAATTTATGTCTAGTAATCGAACCTTTATAAAGACTTTTTTGATTGCCAGAGGGCAATACAAGGCCTTATTTCTTAGAATAATAACATGTTATTCTATTGTTATTATTCCAAGGGTTTATTCATTAGTGAGGCTTAGTGCATAGATGAGTGTCTTGAAAAACGTTAACAGAATCATAAAAATAAGAAAAGAGGGATCCTATTTGAAACATGTAGGTATATATTTTAGAGGCAGAGGATGAGAATTAAAAGCCTTCCCTTCCGTCCGTAGCTGATTTCGACTATTCGCTATTAGCTAGCGCAATCACAAAATTAGCTAGACTAGAAATAAACAGGGGGCAGTGAACGTCACTGGCAATGGCCCTCAATTTACTCTCAGAATCAATCTGTGTATAAAAAAACGTGTACCTGTTTGTTCATTAGTTTACAAGTGTGTGGTGATTTTATGGCTTGGTTTCTAAGACCTTTAAGCCAAATCTTGCTTTATAAATTAACTTCATTTATAGTCATCGTCCGTCAGTAAGCCAAATCATCGCCCTTAACAGTGCCATGGCCACACTGTTAAAGGTATCTTTTGGGAATTTTGGTGGACAACTAAAACGTATGTAACGTATGTAAGGTACTGTGGTTTCATATTCACTACACCTCAGTACTTCCTGCGCATCAAATTCCATAAAATGCCTGGAAAATTATTTAATATAACATGTTAAAACAATAAAATATTGAATATTATACAAGAGCACCACATGACACTTTTCCTTTCCCGGTAAAACTCTAGGTCTTCATTTGAAATTCACCAATTACTTACCTACCTACCTTGTAAATGTATAGATAGGTACGCTTAAACATCTCGACAAATTACCCACGTTCTAGCCCTTGAGGTACCTAGGTATTATTACGGCAATTATTATTAGAGGAAAATAACATTACTAGTTCTTGATGAAAGTGATATTTTCGTGAATTTAATAGTTATCTACTACTTAAATGTTTATTAAATTTGTAAGTACTTAGGTCGGTAGGTATCGTATCACGTTAGTTTATGGTAATTACCTCTTATACTGAATGTTGTTCCGATATTCAAAAGTAGGTCTACATATCATCTATCTCTAACGATTCTTGTGTACCTGTAAGCCTATAAAATGATGTAAGCACTTTACTAGGTATCAACTTACTAAATTATCATGATTACCTAACTAAGTATAATACAGCAAGGGTTTATCTTTGCATCACTTATTAATAGTTAGGATAGATGCTCATGCAAATGTAAAAATAGTACAAAAGTACCTAACTATATTGTAGAGAGTTACTTTAGACATACCTACCGGGGTCATAAGACCCACCTAACATAGTTTGCATTATGTTGTTGTCCTAGACAGACAGATAAGTAGAGTCGGAGAGAGGGAGAGTGTGCGGGGAATGCAAGGGACAGGGGTTCGGGTTGTTACGCACGCGCTCTGTTGTCGAGAGTTCACACGCGCGTTTCGGAACCGCAGTGGGGCCTCCACGTGTACGCTAACGCTACCTCCCCGCCTCACCGCGCCGCTGGGTCGGACATTCCAACCAGCCTTCAACAAACGCGCAGCGCAGCGTCTGTCGTGTGATAGGTATACAATGCAATAGCGCTTTGCGTGAATACGTGCATATTTATTGCATTTTAGGTACCTACTTATTTCCTATACCAACTTTAATAATTATGTAAAAATATACCTAAGCAGTGTTTAAACATAACTAAACATTGCAATAGATATCTATTTATCTTTCTGCTTACGATTAATTTTATTATTAGCTTAGCCGTAGGTAGTACATTACTTACCTAAACCTATGTTTAGAAGGGATGTTATGCAGCTCTGTAACTGTAACTATCGGATATCCTAAGTGAAAACTTATACGGAATCGTAACCGAAACGGATATAAAACTTTCGGATAGGCTCGGTGTCTGTATGAGACACATTACAACAAATTTTCTTGCAACCAGCCGGGTAATACAAATTAATTTCATATCCGTAACATTATTCAAAATTGGTAGGTAAGTACTACTTACCTACCAATTTTGAATAATGTACTTACTAAGTAGGTATAATTATGTTCAAATATTCGTAATCGTACCCAAAACCGAGAGTCATATCAGCCAAATCCCTATTTACGTCAGTATTAGTATCATACATTTATGAACTAATAGTTGAAAGTATTCCACCGGGTATTAAAAATTAAGATAGATACCTATGTTTATAATATAAAAATTGATCGGGTTTAACAAAATAACTTAAAAATATTGACAAAAGAAATATTCAGTATCGACCACGTTCAGTTTTAGTTCTATCTACTTATACATATAGCCCGAGAGCCAGTAACAGATATATATGACCAAGTTCCTCTCAAGTGATAATTAGTAAAATGCATCAGAAAATCGAACCATAAAGTCTCGTGAACGTCAGCTGCGGCTCGGTGGGTGGGATGAGCAGTTGTAACCTCCCACGCTCGAAGAAAAAAAAATACATTGACTCATTTCCTCTCGGCTAAAAATTTATCAAATTATAGCTAACCCAATATCTCAACCAAAAAATTAAATCAGCTGGCTATAACATAGTGTATTGTACGTCAGCTGATGTCTCGATCATGGGAAAAAAAACTTCACTTTCAGTGATATCCTCTCAAATAAAAATGTACCTGATGATAGCTTATATGTAACTATTGATAAATATATACGTCAGCTGGCTGTATCTCGGTGGAAAAATCGTCAGCTGATAATTTGAAGGTCGTTACGTAGAAGTTAACCAGAAGCATTTACTGACTATTTAAATGCATCAGCTGACTAAGTTTCCCTCCACTTACTGCTAGCTGATTTTTTTTATTTATCACAGAAATATATTTAAAATCAGCTCACAAATTTTCATGTGAGAGGAAATGACGTCTTTTTAATTATTCTTGTTATTTTTAAAGATTCAAACAATACACGCTAGCATAGCATAGACAGTATTAAGGTACGCTTGGAGGGGGTTAGTTGTACGCATGCTCGGGGTACCCTTTTGTTGAGGGCACTGGAAAACATTTTTAGAAGTAGAAAAGAAGGGTACTAATCATAGAGTAATATAATACATTGGAAATAGAGAGACCACTCTCGATTTTTTTTGTCGCCACTAATGTCAATGAAAGCGCCATCTATTACGCGACTCAATAATTATTTCCTTTGCGCATGCGTGGGTACGAAATAATACACACACACATACTTCTCACACACACATAGATACTTCTCACACACAGATACATCTCTCTCTCACACACACACACTTAATTTATTGTTTTAAATAAGGTAATTTCTGCCATCTAGTTTTAGTTATTAACATTATTAGTGTCAAAGCAAACAAAACACTCAGAAACGTGATCTAGAAAGCGCTATATAAAAACGACTGTGTATGGTACTAATGTACGTTTAGAATAGACGAGCAAACGTAGTCAGACGAAAAGAATATTCTAGAAATATTGTTGTAGTATCTGTGAAAAATCTATAAAAATGTCTAATGTAACGCCTTTTTGCGTTTTTTGCAAAAAAAAACAAAATCTATTTCTAATTTAAAATCGTTCAGTGAAGAAAATCTCATTAAGTGCAGTGCTATATTGAGTGTAAGAAAAAATAATAAACTAAGTGGACACGAGGCTGTACTTCCGACAGAAAAAACAATTTTCAGCTGTACCACAGTGAGTGTTATAGACACTTTACGGCTTTGCCCCCAAAGTATCGCAAAATAATACCAGAAGATGCATCTGCTGCGAGATTACAGTATGTATATAAATTATTATTTTTTTGGGTGGGTAGGAAATAATTATTGAGTCGCGTAATAGATGGCGCTTTCATTGACATTAGTGGCGACAAAAAAAATCGAGAGTGGTCTCTCTATTTCCAATGTATTATATTACTCTATGATTAGTACCCTTCTTTTCTACTTCTAAAAATGTTTTCCAGTGCCCTCAACAAAAGGGTACCCCGAGCATGCGTACAACTAACCCCCTCCAAGCGTACCTTAACACTGTCTATGCTATGCTAGCGTGTATTGTTTGAATCTTTAAAAATAACAAGAATAATTAAAAAGACGTCATTTCCTCTCACATGAAAATTTGTGAGCTGATTTTAAATATATTTCTGTGATAAATAAAAAAAATCAGCTAGCAGTAAGTGGAGGGAAACTTAGTCAGCTGATGCATTTAAATAGTCAGTAAATGCTTCTGGCTAACTTCTACGTAACGACCTTCAAATTATCAGCTGACGATTTTTCCACCGAGATACAGCCAGCTGACGTATATATTTATCAATAGTTACATATAAGCTATCATCAGGTACATTTTTATTTGAGAGGATATCACTGAAAGTGAAGTTTTTTTTCCCATGATCGAGACATCAGCTGACGTACAATACACTATGTTATAGCCAGCTGATTTTATTTTTTTGTTGAGATATTGGGTTAGCTATAATTTGATAAATTTTTAGCCGAGAGGAAATGAGTGAATGTATTTTTTTTTTCTTCGAGCGTGGGACGTTACAACTGCTCATACCCCCCACCGTGCCGCAGCTGACGGTCATAAGGCTTCATGATACTATTGTCTGATGCGTATCACCAATTATCTCTCGAGAAGAAATAATTAACCAAATTTTCACCTGGCTCTTGGACCAATATCTACTAGTACTTATGTGACCATTTAATTTGTCGGGAAAACTGCATAGACATACCTATTTGAAATAAAACTATTTTTACGGATTCTATAGTGTTACGCGTACACTTTACAGCATTCATAATCACAGAAGGAGTCCTGCTGTCAGCATAAGAAAGTATTCGAAACATCGGGAAATTAAAAATCAAATATAAAGGCAATAGAATCCGTAAAAATAGTTTTATTTCAAATGTGTTATACTTGCATAAACATCAGAGCTCATTACGCATAGACATACCAAATTAATTTAAAATAATATACTTAATACATAATTTATTTTTTTGACTTTATTTAAAGCTTGAGTAATATTGTCATAACTTACAATCTCTTGTTTTTACAGTTATCACCAATAGAGGCAAAACTATGTTTAATGTATGTAAACCGTAAAATATGCCGCCTATTTATTTTTTCTAGTAGAAAAATTGAATAGAAGGTAGGTATATCTTTAGTAACGGTAGTATAATTATACGGTATATCTTGCAAATTAAATAGGCCACGTAATTAGAATAGTAACAGGTAATATTATTCTAAGGCCACCTATTTAATTTTTCTACCAGTCTTAAAGATTTTTTTTTGTTTGTGTGTGCTGTCTTCATTGAATTCTTTTGCCGACTGATTCTGTAAGAATATAGCATCACAGAAGACGACTGCGTTCCAGCTCCTCATTTTAATGACCATCACTCTAGCGACTTTCGGAAACAACCTGTCGGTTAATCATTATTAGGAAATCTTGGTTAACGGTGTTTATTATCCTGGAACCTGCGATAAATTTAATCATATTACTGCAACGTAGATATGGGGAAAACATAAAGGGGTTTGTATATGAGAGAATTTAAAAGTGCACGTTAGCCCTAAATTAATTCCAATGTTAATTGTGAGAGAAACGCCTCATATCATAGATACATTCTCGAATTGTTACGAGCGTTTTAGAATAGATTTTAATATAAAGAATTAGCAAGCCACCTTCGAAAAGAAACAGCGCGTTGCGATTATGAAGCTTTTAAAAAAATAAATGTTTTGATAAATTAATTTTTACGGTCGTGATCCTGCCAGATCCGAAATATTTTATCCGACGTCTTTGAATATTTTTTTAATCAACTATTTTCTTACTTTAAACAAAATAATTGCTTTTTAAAAATATTAAATACGTTTAAAGGAATGTTTTTTATTGATATATGTATTGTAATATTATCCTATAAGTGCAATGTGAGAAGAATATAATCATTTTTAGGTTTGAAAAGTGCTTGGTTTTCACACATCGAGAGTAGAGCAAGACCTCAACGCTTCGCGGCGTGCAATTGATATTTTTGTATATAAATAATGTAATGATAATATATGAATATAGACCTTGATAAACTCCTCCAGTATTGTATTATATGATTTGCTATGCTTATTCTGAAAAATAACACAATCATTTATATTACAATCTCTGAAATATTTTCATAATATACATACATACATACCATGCCATGTCCCTTGCAGGGTAGGCAGAGAGAACAGAGTGCCAGAGAACTCTATCCTTGCATACTTCACTCGCTTCCTCAACATTCATAATTCTCTTCATACACGCTCGCCGGTTTCGGAGACTCCTGACTCCATCTTCCTTAATATAAAGACCGTTAAACAGCATCACGTAGTTGCCCGATAATGGTAATGGGATAGTTAATATTTAATCTATCTTGGTTAATGACATAGTATAAAGTAATAAAGAACAAAATAAAGTGTAGCTAAGAAGTCTAAGAACATATTTTATGCGCCTGAGCATTCATATTTTACATATCGCTTGCCCGGAAGAATAGTGTCACAACTCTAAAAAAATACAATTTTCATTTTATTTCAATTTTTGCTAGTGGACGGGTGTTAATATTATAAGTTCTCCGTATCAACTCTTCTCGTCATTCTTAAGGATATTATGCTAACGTTCGTGCATTTGGAATCGTTGCTGAACCGAGATGAAAAAAAGGGAATACTTATTTTGACCCTCCTGAAAAATTTATCTTTTTTGAATTGTGTCACTATTCTTCTGGGCAAGCGATATAGTGTTTTCCTTTCCTAGTGTTTTCCTTTAGCTGTATATAACTATATAGCTCTAGCATTTATTAATTGTTTTAAAAAATAAGTATTTATGTAAATATTACGTATGATAGTGACAGCTGCATAATCGAAGTATTTAACGAAGTATTTAAAGGTAAAGTAAGACTCTTCTCTCATATCTTAGCTTTTTTATGATTTGTAAAAGTATAATGAATTAGCCAACATAAGAGATAACTATTATGTCCTCACTTTATTTCATCATCATCAGCTCATATATGTCCCACTGTTAGGCTCGAGCCTCCCTCATAATGGGATGGAAATTCATCTACTATACCACGCTGGTCAGACGTATTTGTATAGGGGTTTGTTTGGAGTTTTCCTTCTCTTGTGTCGATGTTATATGCTTTTTATATCGCTTAGTCGACTCTTACGATCACCCACGGGTAATATAGAGTGTGGTGAATTGTATTCTTACTCCGTCACCACACATTATTTCCTGTACTATATATGCCGAATAAAGTGCTTAGCTTAAATTACTGGATTTTATGAACTGAGCTTTCTTAGTAGGTATTTGATTGTTTTTATCCGACAATTTTTCCGTGTGGTGACGGAATAAGAATACAATTCGCCACCTCTTATCTTACCCGTGGGCGATTGTAAAAAACGACTAAGGGATATAAAAAGCATATAACATCTATGCAAGAGAAGGAAAACTCGAAACAAAACCCTATACCAACAAGACTGACCAGCGTGGTATAGTAGGTCAATTTCCCTCGCATTATGCAGGAGCCTCGAGCCCAACAGCGGGACAAATATGAGCTGAGATAATGATGATGATGATACGACAATAGTTCATTGCATAGATAGATAATGGAGTTGTCTAAGTCTAGATCTCTGATGCCGGATCTCTTGATTTCCTTTCCCACGCTGGAAAACCCTTTATGTAATCCACAAGTGATTTTTCTCGGTCTGGTTGCAGTTAGAGTTCCTTAAATTCGCCTAGTGTTCCTTAAATCCTGGTTGCGCTTAGTGTACCGTATGTGTTTGTGAAATCCCACCATTTATAATTAACGAACACAAGGATTTATTTCCTAATGCAGGGATTTTTTTAAAGTACGTGTTCTTGACTAACACGGTTACCAATACTGAAGTATCTTCTATCTATCTCTTGTATGTAAATTGTACATCGAAATATTTTAAAGTAAAAAAATAAAATAACAGCTATAAAGTTATATTAAAATAAAAATAAAAAATCACAATTATCAAATCATTCTGCACTTTATTGCACAATAGATTTGCTAGGTTATATTATATTTATTAAATTATTTTTGCTACGCTAGTAGTTGACCCACAAGCGCTATTCTAGCTAGGTATTTCATCATTTTTTTGCTCTTATCCCAACTACTTGGGGTCGACGCAATATGTCCTCTTTGTCCATACAGCCCTATCAGACGTCATCTCTGTAGTCACTCCCTGTTTATACATATCATGCTTCACGCAGTCCATCTATCTTTTCTTTGGTCTCCCTTTACCCCTAGAGCCTTCAACATTCATACTCAAAACCTTCCTCACAACATTACTTTCATCCCGTCTCATCACATGTCCATACCAGGTCAAACGTTCACTCCTTAACTTATCCGTCACTGGCGCTACTATTCTAGCTATTTACAGAAGTATTATTTAAAACGGACCATTATTCAGTTCGACCCCCACAACAAAGCATCCTACTTATAATCACTCTTTACACTTTTTTCTTGTTCATAATTAGACCTTGTAGAAATTCCAAGGAATTTAATACTAAGTTCAATTTGTGGTTCTGCTATTGTTATAAATAGTAAACAATAGGATTCGTATGAAATTAATACGAATCATTAGTGAGTTATGATCATAATAACACTATCCTAATTACCTATCAATCTGAAACATTTATGGTGTAAATGTTGAGGTTGTGTAATAGAGTGTGAACCAAAATACGTCTACATGTCGCAGTTCCAGACGCAATGCTGCTACTGAGATTGAGCGATACTAAGTTCTGTTGTTTAACAGTTCTATGCTTGTGTCACTAGACCAATGAGATTAATAATATTATAAATGATAAAAAAACACAAAGCACCACCGCGACTAATTGTAGGACATGCAAATTTCATTCCGTATTATATTTACGTCTTAAGGTGACGGTATGCTATCTACCCGACAATGTTTACACATTGTTATAGGCTTAATACTTCAAACTTTACAGTTAGAATTGTATTAAACGATGACACAACCTTGTTATTTAAATTACTGAAATATAGCATTTAATATGCTTAATTATTTATAAAATCCGATTACGAAATGAAAAATGATGTCGCAAGCGGGATTCGAACCCGCGCCTATTGGGATTCCGGCCCAATCGTGCTGCCACTGCACCACCGCGACTAATTGTAGGACATGCAAATTTCATTCCGTATTATATTTACGTCTTAAGGTGACGGTATGCTATCTACCCGACAATGTTTACACATTGTTATAGGCTTAATACTTCAAACTTTACAGTTAGAATTGTATTAAACGATGACACAACCTTGTTATTTAAATTACTGAAATATAGCATTTAATATGCTTAATTATTTATAAAATCCGATTACGAAATGAAAAATGATGTCGCAAGCGGGATTCGAACCCGCGCCTATTGGGATTCCGGCCCAATCGTGCTGCCACTGCACCACCGCGACTAATTGTAGGACATGCAAATTTCATTCCGTATTATATTTACGTCTTAAGGTGACGGTATGCTATCTACCCGACAATGTTTACACATTGTTATAGGCTTAATACTTCAAACTTTACAGTTAGAATTGTATTAAACGATGACACAACCTTGTTATTTAAATTACTGAAATATAGCATTTAATATGCTTAATTATTTATAAAATCCGATTACGAAATGAAAAATGATGTCGCAAGCGGGATTCGAACCCGCGCCTATTGGGATTCCGGCCCAATCGTGCTGCCACTGCACCACCGCGACTAATTGTAGGACATGCAATTGGTTGGACACGATTGGGCCGGAATCCCAATAGGCGCGGGTTCGAATCCCGCTTGCGACATCATTTTTCATTTCGTAATCGGATTTTATAAATAATTAAGCATATTAAATGCTATATTTCAGTAATTTAAATAACAAGGTTGTGTCATCGTTTAATACAATTCTAACTGTAAAGTTTGAAGTATTAAGCCTATAACAATGTGTAAACATTGTCGGGTAGATAGCATACCGTCACCTTAAGACGTAAATATAATACGGAATGAAATTTGCATGTCCTACAATTAGTCGCGGTGGTGCAGTGGCAGCACGATTGGGCCGGAATCCCAATAGGCGCGGGTTCGAATCCCGCTTGCGACATAATTTTTCATTTCGTAATCGGATTTTATAAACACAAAGCAGTCACGACTACTGCCGTACTACAGAAGTGAAAACTTAAACCTATGTAAAAAGAAACTAATACAAAAAAATCAAAAGCGTGCCCTGGGGGTGACCATACAATAAATACACATCATTCATCATCATTCTCCTACTCTTATCCCAATTACTCGGGGTCGATACAATATGTAGTTTTCTTTCATAGTACATATTGTAAAAGTTATTGGCAATAGTTATAAGACCGACCGCCTGCGGGACGTCAACCCTCCTTGGGAATGTAATTGTTGACTAAACGGCATCAGATGAAATTAGCCCAGGTCGTTATAAGGCTCTTAGTCATCTTTTACGACATCCACGAGCAAAGTAAGGGTTGGTAGTATTCGTAGCCGCTACCACACAGCACTAACAAATACACATTAAATATAATATATTATATTATACACATATTATATTATTACTGTCTCTCTTACGGTCTACTCTCCCTCCGTCTTACGAATTTTCGATTAGGTCACCTGTCCTGACGCGAGTTTAACATTTTTTACCCATCCCAAAAAGTGCACAACGCCGCTAAAGAGATTTTCACTTCAAAAAGCAAAAACAAAATTTAGCATAATCGCTTTCGCTTACTCTTATGTTTTGTAACGCAGACGTTATTGCTTTATCTTGTTCCATGCGCGGCACCGCACCGCATTCAACGGCCAACATCGGTCGAGTGAGTGTGTCATCACGGTAGCTCATTGTCGGACCATTGTGCACAACCTACGTCAACATTTACTACATTGAGCTGTGATAGAAAATCAACATCATATTATAACATGATAGGTAAGGATTTATTTTCAATAACACACTAGTTACCTAATCGAATATCTACAAAATAATACATTTAGATTATTATCTAAATGAAAAGATCTTGAAATAATTTTAACCTACATTTACTTACGTTTATATAAAAATTGAATGACTACCTCAATACTACATTAATTATTTTCAAATTAAATTAAAGTGGGTATTGTAATTATTTTGCGATTTGGGTCCTGTTCTGAATTATTAATATGTACCCAAAGGATATTGCATGTAAAATTTAAATGAATCATATAATGTCATTGAATAAATTGGTATAATTTCTAAAGTGAGAGGGCGTGTTTTATTTATCATATTTATTAATTTGTATTGTTATCGTTTACCTGAACATTAATTTTGTTCATACGTAGTAACCAACCATATAATGTATCTACCTCTAAGGAGCTAGTTGATCCAAGTGCAATCTATTAAATTTTGAGATTCTATTTATATAGAGATATATTTTTTATATTTACAATAAGTACAATAAAAAGTTATTTTAAACTATACCAACATAATAATAAAAACCAAAATGAAATCCATCCTAAATGGGGCGGAGTAGGACAAGCGGCGAGGGGACGATACCTACTTTTAAGCGCGGGCTGCGGGGTCGGCGGCCCAGACACGTGGAGGCCTAACTGCGGCGCTATCGAGTCGAAACCGCGGTGCAGGCCTCCACGTGCTATCAGAGGACATTCACTCGGCTTTTGCTCCGCTCCCCTCATGCAGTTCATGCCCCTGCGTGGCCTTATTATGTTGGTGCATCCTGATATTCCTGATCGTTGCATGCCACACACAACAAACACTGTACTGTGAACGGTCGTCGCGTAACCAGAGCATCGCCAATAAATACGGTCGACTTTTTACGGAAATGGCGTCTATAGCGTCTATTGAAATTAAACAATATCGTTTGACAGGTGAGGAGGAACGAGTACACCAGTGCGGCGAGTGCGGACTGACGCTCTCCACCCGAAGTGCACTAACAGCCCACGCGCGATCTCACCGTGCCACCGCAGATGCTCATCGCTGCGATGTTTGTAACAAGACTTTCGCTGTACCAGCAAGATTAGTGCGTCATTATCGGACCCATACAGGCGAACGTCCCTTTGAATGTGAATTTTGCCATAAGATGTTCAGTGTTAAAGAGAACTTACAAGTTCATCGACGCATACACACAAAAGAAAGACCATATAGATGCAGTGTTTGTAATGCAGCATTTGAACATTCCGGGAAACTGCATCGTCATTCCAGGATTCACACTGGAGAACGGCCACATGCTTGTCCACATTGCCATAAGACATTTATCCAGTCTGGGCAACTGGTCATCCACCTTCGCACGCACACAGGAGAAAAGCCATACCGCTGCCCAGCTCCTGGCTGTGGTAAAGGATTCACCTGCTCAAAACAATTAAAAGTGCATTCACGTACCCATACTGGCGAGCGACCTTATACTTGTGATATATGTTTTCGTGATTTCGGCTATAATCATGTATTGAAATTGCATCGGTTCCAACATTATGGCGAGCGATGCTATCGCTGTACCGTTTGCGACGGAACATTTAATAGTAAGAAACTAATGGAGGCTCATATTTACAAAGAACACGGAGCGGACACACCGCGAAGTCAACAGTCGCCGTCTACGGCGCCTCTTGGGGGAAATGAAAATGTTATGTGTGATTTTATGGTGGCCCTACAACAATTGCCTCCGACGCCACCGAGTTCCCCTCCATCGCCACAGTGCCCTCCCGCGCCCGTCCCCCCTACGATAGTGTCTTCTCCATCTCCACCCCTCACTCTCTCGCATCCAACTTCCATACAAACGCTTGCCCCATCGTCATTGCCGATAAGAAAGCGTAAGTTAATTCCCCAACCGATTCCCGAAATACCAATAGTGCGACATACATCGGTAATACAATTTGCGCCTGCGGCAGCATCTGAGTTATAGACTATAATATTTATGTTATAAATAATTTATTATATATTACATACCATGTGCGGTATTCCATTGTAATTTTTGAAGGCTTTTTAATTTGAGTGGCTGTAGGTTATATGGTATTTTTAATTCTTGAGATTATAATGTTAGTCGTCTGGTGAGATGGTGCATTTGTAGTCTGTATTCATAGATGGCAGTTATTTAAGTTAAAATTAGAATACTTAGGTATGTAATTATAATCAGGATGGAATTGTTTTATATAACTGTGTTGAGAAAAAGACTAATAAACTATTAAGTGCATTTGTGCCGTTATTATTAGCTAAATAAGTTTTTTTTATATTTATTAGGTACAGTAGAGTAGACTTAGCCAATAACAATAAAATAGATACAACATTATATTTGGATCTTTATTTATTCCTCTTCAAAACTAACAATTACCTAATTAAAAAGCTTAAATCATTTTAATTTTATTTTCCGTGTGAAGACGGAGTAAGAATACAATTTACCGTTCCTTATCTTACCCGTGGGTATTGTAAAAGATAGCTAAGGGCATATATATATATATATATATATATATATATATATATATATATATATATATAATCTGGATCTCGGAAACGGCACCAACAATTTCCATGAAATTTGGCATATACAGGGTTTCGGGGGCGATTAATCGATCTAGCTAGGTTTCATTTCTAGAAAATATTGTTTTGTGTGTATTTTCAGGCAATAAATAATATAATTTTTCATTGGCGGCAAACTATTAACATATGGAGGCAAATTTTGACGCTGTCATTAAGAACAGAAATAGCTCAGTTGGAACATTGAGTAGTCTAATCCCAACAAAACAGAGCACGGTTCGGATCCTTAGTTTCCCTTTTTTATTTTTTGCCTTTTTTATTATTTTATTAATTACTAACATTTGCCCGCGTCTTCGTCCGCGTAGAAGTCGAAAATGGTTCTAATAGATTTTTTTTGTTTTTTTACATTATTTATTTTATTATAATTTATAAATTATTATGTTTAAATGTTTGTGTACTTATAATATATCTTTATTATAGTGCAGGGTATTAAAAGGTCTAATAAACATGACAATAAAATGAAATTTTGGTATATATTATGGACACGAGGCTTTTTTTTAGGAGGCTACGTTTTGAACAGCTGCGCTCATTGACCGACGACCGGCGACGAAAATGCAGTGGGTAGCCCCATAACCCATCGTGTTTTGCTTCGAAATTAGTTCGACTTCTGGTACCGTTTCCTTGACATCTGTGGCCAGCCCGACGGGTTATCCTTTCGGGTATCATCACCTTAGACGCCCCGGCAACAAACAACTGTGATGCCGAAGCGTTGCCCTCACGAGGCTGACCTTTCTACGGGTTACGGACTAATACCCGGTCCATGCACCCGCGACACTACACCAACTACAGTACTTCTTTGTAAACAATATGTTTTGTTTTTCTTTCGGATTAAAATGAGAATTACCAGGCTACTCTCTGAGTTTACTCTGAAGTATGTCACATATAACTGCCCATGGGAGAAGCATCTTTCTCTCAAGTCTACTCCCGCTACCTTAATAATTTGACCTCGACCTTTGTTTACGGTCATTGCGAAGTAGACTTTGATGGCAAACTGCTCTCTCTGAAATTCGAAGAGGTATTTGGAGAATCTTAGAATGTTTTTTCTTGCAAACATTGTATAATTTCGGCGCGCCAGCTCTCAATTTTAAGATGTGAGCTGAGATACCGGGAGGCTTTGGTGTATTCAGGAACTCGACCGGTTGTTTAAGGCGGGGTTTATCACTTATTCAAAGGATTTACTTTGATATTTGACCCTTTCGAATGTTTTCAAATATTTGCAAGTAAATGGTTTAAAGAAATCGAAACGACCGTAGTAGCGCACATAGGTACGTCATGGCGTCTCAAGACCCATCTGATCAGCATCAATATGCTGTCTCTGTGCCGTATCTTATTGATTGTTCCTAATATAACTCAACCTTTCCGTCTCGATTTTTGCAAATATAATAACTAAAACTTCGCTGTCCGTCCGTCCGTCTCTCTGTCACCAGGCTGTATCCCATGAACCATGATAGTTAGACAGTTGCAATTTTCACAAATGATGTATTTCTGTTGCCGCTATAATGACAAGTACTAACAAACAAAATAAAATAAATACTTAAAGGGCTACAATACAACAAACGTGATTTTTACTCCTTTTTGCTTGATATTTTTTTAGTTTCTATTTTTATTTTTTGCCTTTTTGATTTGTTTTTTCATAATTTTATTATATTTAAATATATCTTCAAAAAACACATTAAAAAGAAAATACCGGTCATCCAGATATTATATATATATATATATATATATATATATATATAAATATATAAAACATATGAAAGGGGAAGAAAACTTGTAATCAAACTCGATCCACCCATCTGAATAGTATATTATATAAGCAATAATAATATAAGGTCAATTTCCCTCCCATTGTGGAGGAGGCTTTAATCCAGCAGTGGGACACGTGCAGGAGCTAAGATGATGAATCTTAAAATCATTTTGAATTTTGGAGACTTAATTATTTTATGTATTGACGACTGATTAGTAGGGTAATCCACTCCACGTCAATATGCTAGCATAAAATTAATCGGTTATAGTATATTAGAGGGCTGTTTGTTTGTATGTTACATATTATATAGTTAAAATATAAAAAATTGGAAAAATAATTTACGATCGACCCTATTTAGCTTACGATTACTTAAGTCTCATAGGAGATTTGCATTTCTATAATTAAGAACAGAACTGCGACACATTTATCAGAGTGTAAAGCATTACCTACCATAGAAGCTAACACGGCATGGGTTGCTCATAAAATTATAAATAATTCGCTAGTACCTATTCTGAATAGGAAGACATTAGAAGACGTAAAAATCATCGTGTAGGATTGATGCTATTTAACAATAGTTATCATCATTGGATGCATTAAAAGTAGATGCAAGTTTTCTTTTAAGGCATTTCATCCTGTCGCACTCTTCAATTTGCAAAAGAAGATAATTAAGTAGGTACTGGTAAGTAGCACTGGAAAAAAGCCCCAAAATGTTCGCTCCGAACATAATTTAGTTCAATTCAGAAAGAGAAGAATCTATCTTTTATAGTTGCTCATGTCTGAATTCTTTCAAACTCTGGACTGGATATAGATTATTATATTATTATTATAACCTATGTACTCATAGGTTATTAGAATTCTTTACGTCTACCGTCTACGTAATCAACAAAGTGAGTGAAAAGTACAATTTGGAATTCAGAGACAAATGGTCGAGTAGAGTTTTGTATTCTTTGAAGCTTTGACGGCCTTTGCCAGAAATATATAAATACTTGTTAAAAATGGAAGTATGCTGATTAACCGTCTCTGAATCTGATGAAAAGGAATCCCTGGCGGTTTTGTGGTCACGGTGAAAAATCGGTCCAAAATCCATGAAATGTCGGTAGTTCCCTCTATGATCAACAGTGACAACTTAGTATTACAACAGTGTTTTCACGGTGTATCATTCGTGCTTTTGTTTCATTTCACAACTGTCAAAATATGGTATATATTAGAATATTAGACCTAGGTAAAATGGTTAAAACGATACTTTTATATGGCAGCTATAGAGTGAAACCATGGTAAACAGTTGATAAATGTATAGTTAATTGACGGTCAAAGCACTATTGTGACACAGTAAAATAGGAGTGAATCCAAAGTTGTTTCACCGTCGTTTCATGGTCGTGTCACTGTTGTTTCATGTTCCTTTCACAGTTAATACTTTAAAATTCTGATGAAAACTGTTTCAAAATTCACGAATAATCATATTAAATACTATTTAATCCTGGAATCATGAAGAGAAGTGGTAGAATATAACAGAATTAAAATAGCATTTTGTATTTTTTTTTTGTTTTGTGACTTAGTTGTTAGCCTTAGATGGCTATGACAACTTTACCCGGACTGTGGATGAGCGCGGAAGGCTCTTAAGTCTCAACCCGTAAGCATTTTGTAGCCGGGCCAGACATTTTAGCTAGTCTTCAGGGTTAGGTCCAAACAACTCAACGGGTAGCAAGAAGATATTTGAAACCATATCGCGTTTCAGAAAATGGTTCATCGCCATCTATCGACGAAAGAGATAATTTTCCGTTACAATTTGTAATTTTTAATTCTATTGAAAACGTTTTGATTCTGAAATAATATTTTAATTTGAGTATTTTTTTAGAATATAAATGAATTTAACCAGCATTTAAAATTTTTAATTCTATTGAATACTTTTCAATCCCGAAATAATATTTTAATTTGAGTAAAAAACGTTTTAATTTGAGTACAAAACAATTTCAACACTGACATTTTGGAACGAAGTTCCTTATCGCGCGTTGTGAAAGGGGGCTAGACGGAAAAAATTCTTACGAAAAGTTGTCACGACACTTTTTGCTATAGTAAGCTATTGTAAGCTGTGCGGCGTCGCTCGTCGGTTCTCTTATAGAAAGCAAGCCAGATATTTTCATTTCTATTTCGCATTGAACAGTGTGGTGTCGCGACGATTTTTTTTATAGATAGAGTGATTCAAGAGGAAGGTTTATATGTATAATATATGCATAATGTACTAGAGAAACACTGATAATTTTAGAGGTTTCTAATGTGATGTCGTAAATAAACACATTATTTTGCGCTTACATTGCAAACGCTGGCTGAACCCTACGAAATAGATCAAAATAAAGTACTACAGTATTATACAGCTTAAAAAGGCCTACAAAAAAGTCCGCGATGGTATATATCTATCTCTTAAGGATAACATACTATATCCATTTTAATACTTTAAAAAATGTTCTATTATAAAACGGTAATTGAAAAGCTATTTACACAAATACTGTATTAATCCTTATCATTTTAAATACATTAGTTGGCTTGAGCATTTCATGAAGATATTTTTTTTCCTTCAGACCATGCAAATTAAATCAATACCTTAAGAGATATAGCAAAATCAAAATAATGCGCAACGAAATTATTTTCGCCCGTGACCGGGCCGCGTGGCCGGCTCGCGTTCGAGCTCGGGGCCGAAAAGTTATGGTAGTCTAGTGGAATTGTATATCCTATTATTAATATTATAAACGTGAAAGTTTGTAATAATGTATGGATGTGAACATGTTTGTTGCTCTTTCACGTAAAAACTACTGAATGGATTTTGATGAAATTTATAGTAATATAGCTTGCACATCAGAATAACACATAGGCTATAATTTATAAAGATATTTTGCAAATTGGCTAAAATATAACGATAAAAATCGCTTAAGGCAGAAAAAAATTATATAATTAAAATAGAACTTCGTTCCATCCGGGTGTCCCTTGACACCTCCGGTTTTTTTAAATATATTTCTGAACAGTTATTTGAGATAAACTGTTGCCTTGCATTGATAATATACATAGATTCTTTAGAATTTACTATCACCGTGGTAAGTGACGTGTAATTTTTTTTTTTCGAGCGAAAAAATAAATTTTTAAATGAAATTTTTTTTAAGGGCTTACTTAAAATTTTTTTTTATCCTGAAAATTGAATTCAAATTACTAAATTTAATGTGAAATGTCAATACAGTTCAGAACTCTACACTAAGCTTATAAAATGATAATTAAACAGTATTTAAATAATTACATCATTTGTTTTGAAAAAAAAAACTACCAAGTATATACGGTGAAAAGATAGTGATTTTACGGTGAGTTGATGGTGAGTTGACGGTGAGTTGACGGTCGAACCACAGTAGGTCCACAATAATATCACTATAAATTTATGAGGTGTTCACTTTGAAAAAAATATTTTTCCACAGTGTAAATATGCCATATCGACGACAGAAATACTAAGCTTCTACAAATTAGAAACGGCCTTTTCACCATAGAACTGCCGATAAGTTAACTCTTATTTACCATCCGTAGTTAGTGACGCAACGGAACGAATATACTGTTTTTCGACAGTGATTTCACTGTACGACAACCCTAACTGGAGAGTGAAATAGCCGTGACATGAAACTACCGTGAATCGTCCATCTTTTCACTATGGAGTCACCGCGAATTCACCGTAAGCATGAAACCGCCAGGGATTCCATATCTACTTTAACTCATATATAGACTGCAAAGAACGTGTTTAGCAATATTTGCTAAAAATAATGAAAAGTAAGTTAAGAAAAATAGTAAAATTAAATACACCGTGCCTCACTTGACGCCACGCAACCAACGCACTTAGTTCCATAAAAAAGTAGCCCTTACATTACATAAACACACGACGTCTCAGCCAATCCATTATGTACGTTTTAAATCACGTAGTTAATCATAAGAATTTAAACATTATTAATTATGCTTTTTAAAAGAATCGTTTATTTTTTTATTAAATATATTATTAAAAATATGTTTTTTTTTTAGATAATGTGTTGCTTTGCTTTTGAAAATAGTTTCTGTTAGGCTAACAACAGTTTGATCTATATTTTCATTTATCAAATTGCTATTATTTTGCCTTCTATTCTAGTAAGTTCGTCTCACAGTTGTTTATTCACTTATGTGACCGAACGTTTTGATCCACGTGGGGCCTCAAGAGCAGGCGCGAATCAACTTCAGGAGTTTGGGCTGCAGCCTCTAGGGGCAGGGCTCTCTAGACACAAGGGGCTTCCAGGCTTCATTAAATACAATACACGATACGATCTTTGAAGTAAAATACCTAAAAGTAAAATAAAACTCAATCATAAGATTGGTAATCCTGAGATCGATCAAGCCGTCCATCGAATGAACCAGGGAATTTATACTAATATTATAAAGCTGAAGAGTTTGTTTGTTTGTTTGAACGCGCTAATGTCAGGAACTTCTGGACCGATTTGAAAAAAATATTTCAGTGTTGAATAGCTCATTGATCGAGGAAGGCTACAGCCTATACGTCATCACAGTAAGTTCAATAGGAGCAGAACATCAATGAATCCTTCATACAATTACAAAATTGGGAATTTTATTTTCCTTTTGAGAACTTTGCTGCGTGCGCTGCGCAAACGGTTAAAATTTCGTAAAAATCATTTAAGTGTGACAGAATTATTCGCCTTTTAAAGTTCTAAAAAAGTCCTCTACAGCTTATGTTTATCTCTAAGGGTTGGCTCACTATAATCTTTTTTATGCTAACCCAATTTATTCTAAAATAATGCGATATTTACGAAGGTGTTTTTATAAACATGATATTAAACTTTATCCAAATAAATACTTTATTTGGATAAAGTTTAATATCATGTTTACGTTACTCATCATAAGTATTTAATTTAAAACATAGTTGCTCTTTACATAATTTGATTCCAAAGAATATCTTAGGAGATATCGCAGTTTTAAAATTACATCACAGTAAAATAATGATCAAGTACTGCGCGCGTATTTATGACTAACTTCTGTTCACGACTTCGTCCGCCTAGAATAGTAACTTTGGGCTAACGCAAACCTTAACTTGTGACTTCAAACAATTAAGTATCTATTTCACGCGGACGATAACACTAAGCTAGTAGGGAATATGCACGTGATTCCAAAATAGACAAAAAAAAAATTTTTAAATTTTATTGCAATTCTCTTTGAACGTTATGATAATTTAACAGTGAATTTTTATCATCAGAAAGTGGTGTTTTTGAAATTTCCTCGCGCTTTTCTAAAACTCAACGCTTTTAGTGAGGAAAAACGTGACGTCAATATTCACTCAAAGTCTTTTGTCATAAATTTTTTGATGTGGTTTCTATTAGGTAACTATTTGTCTTGTTTCACATTTGTTTCATAATAAATTATTCGTGTTCTGTGTTAAAGTATTAAATCCTTCTGAAAAAAAAGGACCAAATATAATGACTGAAACCGGTTTTCTCAACGCACAATCAGCTAATCTTAAATCAACTTACCTTTTTCTGACAGTGGAGCATATAATTATATTTATAGTATATTATCTATGGCATATATTTAATTGTGGTGTCACTTTTGTCTTTGTTCTAATGCCATTATTTTGTATGACATATATTTTCCTGTATCCTTTTCAATCTGAAACCCAGTTACAGTAGAAAGATAAACATATAGTTTCAAACTCCCCTCTTACTAATAAGTTAGGTAGGTACATGTTTTCATTCTAATAGGTAATATCATAGATATTATAATACTATACAGGTATTACTTTTATGGATAAAAACTGTATGTATATGATATTGAATACCTTATTTACATACACCTGTATGTAAATAAAGTATGCTGATAAATTGACCGTTTATACAAGTAGTGCAGGAGTGTAAATGGCTGGTAACCAATCGCCGGGCCGATATTTCTTATTATTTTTTGTATATCATATAAAGCAAAGAATTGCGTAGAAACATGTACTTCTATCAAATAGTGTAATATATAAGTAAGTCATGAGAAACATTCCCTATTGTAGTGATGGATAAAGAACAGAATCATCCCTTATTTCCCCGTGACAGCCGTAAAAATCAGTTGAGAATGTCACACAGGGGCGGCTTTACCTATAGTGCAGAGGGTGCGGTGCACCTGGGCGCCGGGTGTTAGGGGGGCGTCGAGAGTCGCTCGGGACACATAGAGCCTCCACTGTAACGTGCTGTAAGGTGCCTCAGCACGAAGCGGAGGCACCTTACACAGCGAGTGCCTAACTATTTATAAACGTAGTGGGTGCATTATTTGACAAATTTTGATAGGTTGCTTTGTCGCCATGTTCACTGTAACTTCATAATCCAATCCAATCGCGTTTACTTGGTTTCGTGACAAAACAACAAGACTAAGCATGCGACAACGCATTCCAGCGAGGTTCGGAGTTTAGCCGATCGTCTTGTTAATATCAACCTATTCCATTTTGTTGACGCATTCTGATACAAGAGGGCGCCAGGTTATTGATTGCACACGGGCGCTACATGTGCTAGAGCTGCTTCTGATGTTACAGTACTGAGTATAGTCATGTGCAAATCATGTCCTGGATCGGATCGGACATGCACGAAGTATAGAAACACTGTATGTGTATCTATACTTCGTGCGGACATGGAACGATTCTTTTTTCTGTCGGAACTATATCCAGGAAACATGTTCGCGGACCTATCTAGTTCCGCTAACCGATAGTACATGAGTCCTATCCTATCGGTTCTAATGACATGATTATGCAATCCAATCCAACGTAACATGTGCGGACATAATTTTAATCGGCTCCAGCCATTCAAGATCCATATTTTGCACGCCTCATAAGCGAAGCGTTGAGGTCTTGCTCTACTCTCGACATATGAAAATCAAGCACTTTTCAAACATAAAAATGATTGTAATTTTCTCACATTGCACTTATAGAATAATATTATAATACATATGTCAAGAAAAAACATTCGTTTAAACGTATTTGATATTTTTAAAAGCAATTATTTTGTTTAAAGTAAGAAAATAGTTGTTTAAAAAAATATTCGAGCACGTCGGATAAAATATTTTTTGTATCTGGCAGGATCACGACCGTAAAAATGAATGTATCGAAGTTTTTCTTTTATTAAAAGCTTCATAATCGCAACGCACTGTTTAGTTTCCAAAATGGTTTGGTAATTCTTTGTCGTTTAATTGCAATTAATAAAAAACTACAGACGAATAAAAAACAAAAACGGCACTCTGTTTTCTCTGTCTAGCCTGCAAGGGATATGGCGTGATGATATGTATGTAATAAAAAACTAAACTACTTAGTCTTTAGTGTATGTATACCACAATGTTTTTTTTTTTTTGGTTCTGTTCGTCCATTCGGACAGGCAAAGGGATCAAAGCCCATACAGCCAAGTCTTATTTAATTATTTTTCATACATTGTTCATCATTTCTTCATATATGTAGCCTTAATAGTCATTGTCCGTCAGTAAGTCAAGTCGTTACCATTAATCGGGCGCTGATAACCTAATCAATGATTTTCTCTGGGAATTTTGGACAAATATGAAAATACACGTAAACCATTATTGTACCATATTCACTACACTTCAGCACTTTAACTGTACCATGTTGCATAAAATACCAGCAAAATTATTCAATATAACACCACAAAACACTAAACAAATTAATATAATACAAGAGCGTGACATGACATTTCCACATTCGCGCCAAAACTCCTATACCACAATGTATACCTTATGAAAATTGGGTTCGTTTACATTTTTTTGTTCGTCCATTCGGACAGGCAAAAGAAATAAATCCCATTCAGCCTATACAGCTATGTTTAGCTCTACGTCGAGAATGGCACGAAATTTCAAAAGTATTTCTTTTCTTTCATTACAAGCTTATATTTAGTGTCACCTGTCCCGTTGTCTGTAATCAAATCTTGCAAGTTAAATTTGATCCACTTCACGGTTTCCGATTGAGCTGAAATTTAGCATGCATATATAAATCGGATGACAATGCAATATTATTATGACATAGAGATGATCTGATGATGGACCTGGAAGCTGGCCATAGGAACTCCGTAATTAAACGACGCAATCCTTTCGAGTTTGGGCTCATTTGATTTTTCTTGACGATTACTTTAATACTATATGGTAACCAGGGTCTGACGATGGACCTGGAAGCGGGCCAAAGAAATTCCGTAATGAAACGACGCAACCCCATCGAGTTTGGGCTCGTTTGATTCGTCTTGACGAGTACTTTGATACTATATACTAACCAGGGTCTGACGATGGACCTGGAAGCTGGCCATAGGAACTCCGTAATTAAACGATGCAACCCCATCGAAATTGGGCTTATTTGATTCGTCTTGGCGAGTACTTTGATACTATATGGAAACCAGGTTCTGACCATGGACCTGGAAGCTAGCCATAGGAACTCAACACGAATCTAAAATGGTGGTTAGTACCTACTTGTAATAAATTATTAACAAGTAGGTACTAACCACCATTAATTAAAAGTTGCACCATCAGCAAAATATGTTTTTTTTTATATAGACTTTTGTTATTTGATAATAAATAGCTAGATATTTAAAAAGCCAACATGTAATAATCGAAGTGGCAAAGAACCGCGGTTTTAATACTTTTCGAGAATTTACAAAAGCTAAATAAATATCTATAAATTTTTCAAGTTAACTTGTAAAAGAACGATAATTGTTTATATTAACCCAAATTATCGATAGACGCGTGGTACATAGGCCGAATGTGGGACATAACTATTTAAGAATTGCAAGAAACTGGTAACACATGGAGAAAGCGCGGGAATCTTTGGCTTTGCCGGTGGTGAGCTTTTTTGTAAATTTATTATTATTTGTGTTTTCTGGTGGGTTTGTTAAATATTATTGTGTAAATAGTTCATTTAACTGTATAATCTACTTTCCTGTAGATAGTGCTCATAATATATGTGATTTATGTAAGTTTCTTTCGTAATATGGATCCCCGGATGATCCGAGGTGCACCGCTCCCGACGTTGGATTAGGGATGGGCAAAGGGATAAAATATATCGATATATGTCGTATCGATATTTCTCAAATATATCGATATAAATTTACAAAAAATATCGATGTTTCGATATATCAATATTTTTTCCCGAAGCGGTTATCTATAATACACTGTGGAAAATTTGATATTAAATAAAGTAAATACACATCTGAAATTTTTAGCATTTAATGTGCTTAATTATTTATAAATACCCGATACGAAACGAAAAATGATGTCACAAGCGGGGTTCAAACCCGCACCTATTGGAAATCCGGCCCAACGGTGCTGCCACTTACACCATCGTGAACTATTTTAGGACATGCAAATTTCGATTCATATTATATCTTACGTCTTCAAGGTGACGTATGCCATCTATCGGACAATGTTTACACATCATTTTTCGTTTCGTATCGGGTATTTATAAATAATTAAGCATATTAAATGCTAAAAATTTCAGTAATTTGAATAACAAGGTTGTGTCATCGTTTAATACAACTCTAACTGTAAAGTTTGAAGTATTAAGTCTATACAATGTGTAAACATTGTCCGATAGATGGCATACGTCACCTTGAAGACGTAAGATATAACATGAATCGAAATTTGCATGTCCTAAAATAGTTCACGATGGTCTAAGTGGCAGCACGGTTGGGCCGGATTCCCAATAGGTGCGGGTTCGAACCCCGCTTGTGACATCATTTTTCGTTTCGTATCGGGTATTTATAAATAATTAAGCATATTAAATGCTAAAAATTTCAGTAATTTGAATAACAAGGTTGTGTCATCGTTTAATACAATTCTAACTGTAAAGTTTGAAGTATTAAGTCTATACAATGTGTAAACATTGTCCGATAGATGGATTCCTTTCGTACAACCGTGTCAAATGCTCTCTCCAGATCCACAAAACTGCAGAAAACCCTCTGACCTAGAGTCAGATGCTTCTCCACAATGTTGCGCAGAGAGAACACTTGATCCATGCATCCCCTTCCACTCCCGAAACCTCCTTGTGTCTCACACAGTAAACCATCGGACACCATCCTCATTCTCCTTTCAATAATTTTACCATACACTTTTGCTGCCAAACTGGTCAATCTTATGGCTCTGTAATTTGCGCAGTCATAACGTGAACCCTTGTTTTTAAACAAAGGCACGATGACTGCGCTATTCCAGTCCCCGGGAACCATTCCCGAGCTCTAACATAAATTGAGGAGCAACAGGAACGCCTCCCAGACACAGGAGCCACCAAGCTAGATCATCTCGGCAAACACCATATCAATGCCTGCTGCCTTACCATTTTTCAAACTTCTTATCGCCCATTCAACTTCATCCATACTGATGCCATCGGAGGACGCCACTGTCGAATGTTGTTCTACTAAACCACATGCGACACCGGCGTCAACCGTAGCATCCGCATACATATCGCCAAAATATTCACTCCATCGGCTTAACACGTCTTGTGTTTGTGTAAGAATGTCTCCACCTTTAGACCTTATTTTATTCATTCTGAAGGCTGACCAACCACCCCGAGACTTCTTCACCTCCCTCCAAAAGAGTTTGGTGTTACTCTCGAAGTTTTTAGTCAGCCTATCTTCTGCACTCATACTTGCTCTATCACGTTTCTCTTTCACTAAGGCCTTGGTGTCATTCTTACATTGCCGATATATTTCTTTCTTCTGTTCAGTCATACTGTCATTCAGATTCAAAGAGGAGACATAGTCCAACCACGCTTTCTTCTTTTGCTCTACGGAAGCTGCAACTTCCGCATCCCACCATGCATCACCATTTGTTTTTCTATGCTTCTTTGAACTTCCACATACTTCTTTCGCTGTATCTACCATACTCTTCTTCAATACTCTCCAGCATTCTTCAATACCCGATTGCGGCTGGCTTGCACGCTCTCGCCAGTGCCTCCACTTTCTCAACAGACCACTAAATCTCGCAATAACGAGATAGTGGTCCCTATCGACTGTGGGGCCCCTGTAGGCTCTTGCGTCCAATATTTTGCTTCGGAGGCGACTGTCTACCAAAATTAAATCTATTATACTTTTCTGTTCATTCCTTCTCCATGTATACATGTGGATGTCCTTATGTTAGAAAAATGTGTTTGACACAATAAGGTTTCTCTCCATGCATACATCCGCTATGAGCCTACCTGCGTCGTTCACTCTCTTATCACCAAATGGACCAAGTACGTCCTCATAGTCGGGACGCTTGGTCCCCACCCATCCGTTCAAATCTCCGCATACAATCACGCGTTCACTGGTTTCTGCCATATCCAGAACTTCCCTAACATTGTCCCAAAACTTCTCTAGGTCTGATGCCACCGAGGATCCTACGGGAGCATATGCTACAACCATGAATACCTTGGTGACACCTAGTTTTATACGGACCCAGAGAAGTCTGGGATCATACATTCCGTAATCCTTCACACCTGAGGCCAAGCGAGAGGACAACAGCACTCCTACCCCCATGCTGACTCGATCGCTCTGTGGTACACCAGACCACAGAGCCATCCCGCCACCAGGAAGATCGCAGGCGTCGCTGCCCCTTCGCTTGGTCTCTGTTACACAGAGCACGTCTAGCTGTTTGTCCGCCATGACGGATATCAGCTCGTGCAACTTACCTTCCACACAACCTCTTACATTCCACGTGCCCACCCGGCACTCTGCTCTTCTCGACTCGCCTGACTGGGCAAGGCGTGATGGATGGCGGCCCCCATCGCCGCAACTGCCTAAGTTCGTACCGACGGGGGCGGGTCGGTACGCGTCGCCTCCGGGGGACGCCCTAACCCGCATTGTGGTACGCATATCGAGCCGGATTAGCAATCTAATTAGACTGGCAGGGAACGCGATCGAGCACGCTCCGGACTATGCCCCCCTAATAAGTGTGTTGTAATAATAATACTATGTCCCGTGGAAGCGCGCTATTATCTATCTATGAAAATCTTGGTTTGTATCGTAAAAGTTGGTTAAAAGAGAACTTTTGAGCTATTGTCAGTTCAGAATACAGTGACGCGATCTCTTTAGTTCCCTATTAAAATCATAAATCATTTTTTCTTGCCAAGTATGATAATTTTAGCACATAGATTTTTTGATTAAATTTCTATTGCAAATATATAATAGTATTGTATAAAGATGCTTAATGATTTTTAATGTATTTAGATATTATTTGTTCAGTTATCAACGACAAAAATATTGGTAAAAAGATTTGTAATTCTGGAAAAGCTACTTACCAGGGACTGTGTTTTAAGGTGTTCGAAGTAAGAACTACATAAGCTATGGCGTATCTAGAATATCTAATAATATGTCGTTATTGATACAAAAATCTAAGAAATATTAAAATTTATGACTTAAATTAAATAATCACGGGGCAGCCGTTTTCCATTTAGTACATATAAAAGAATCGGATTAATAAATACTCTTAGGATAGCCGAATGAAAATTATGTGGAAACAGAATGAACCATAGATATATTTTTTTTGTTCTGATGGTCCGTTCAGACAAGCAACAAAGGCCATACACTCAACTCTTATACAATTTTCTTCCAAATTATTTAGCACTTTTTCATAATGTATAGTTTATTTATAGTCACTGTACGTCAGTAAATCATGACGTTATCATTAATTAGGCGCTAAAAACATAATTATTGATCTGGGGAATTTGGTAGAACAAGAAATATACGTAAGCCATTATTATTACACCATTTATCACCATTTACTACACTTCAACACTTTATAATATTACATAAAATACCAGTAATATTATTCAATATAACACTTCAAAACTTACTAAATATAATTGAAGAGTGCAATATGAAAATGCCACTATCTCCCGTCAAAACTCAATCACTTACTGGCGGACAAGGACTATGAATAAACTATTCAACATGAATACGTATTAACCACAATTTGACAATAAAATTGTTTAAAACTTGGCTGTATGAGCTTTCATCCCTTTACCTTTTTGAACGGAGGAACAGAAATAAATTAAAAAAAATGTATGGCCGCTTTGGTGTTTACTTGACGTTTATTAATTTTGCAAATAATATTGTAAAATAACATTTATATATCGATTGTTAGTTCTATAATCAAACAATCAAAATGGTATGTTGGCGTTGATTTTTATGATATATTTATTCAGTAATAAATAGCACCTAATATTTCATTGTAAACTCCGTTTTAATTCTTGTAAATTTTACCGGGTAAAACCGGTGAAGCTAAACTGCCAATAATTTATTGCTTGTTACTCTATTTTGATGAAGTTAATTGAAATTATGATTTCTTATTACAGACTATCGGCAAGAATAATAAAATGCAACAGCATATTAACTATAGAGTACGGGTTATACTACAGGATTCACGTACTTTTATTGGGACATTCAAAGCGTTTGATAAACACATGAACTTGATACTAGGAGATTGTGAAGAATTCAGAAAAATTAAATCAAAAAACAGTAAAACCGCTGATAGAGAGGAGAAGAGAACATTGGGATTTGTTTTACTGCGAGGAGAAAATATTGTTTCCTTAACAATAGAAGGTCCACCTCCACCTGAAGAAGGTTTGCCTCGCGTTCCACTTCCTGGAGCAATTGGAGGTCCTGGTGGGGGTCGCGTTGCCGGCCGAGGTGCTGGTCCTTCTGGAGCTCCACCTGGATTGCAGGGTCCTGCTAGAGGAGTTGGTGGACCGTCCCAACAACATATGGCTCCAGGCTCGCGAGGACAGTTATCAGCGCCGCCTCAAATGCGAGGTGGTCCTATGATGGGTGGCCCACCACCAGGTATGATGGGCGCCCCTCCAGGAATGGGCCGTGGAGGTCCAGGAGGACGAGGACCACCAGGGATGCGACGTTATTAGGATATATATTTAGTGATTAGTGATCTTACATTTACATAATTCAATTTTGAGGAATGTGTTCCGGTATATAATAGTGTTACTCTATACAACATGAAAATAAGTATCTGGTATTGTTAAAATACCTTCCAAATATAATTAGGTACGATTTGAAGAAGTCCAATCTTTATTTAGCTGTGTCATAAGTACCTTATTCTATCTATCTATATAAATAAACTGTAAACAGTGTTTAGGTAGTTTGAATGCAATTTAGTAATAATTACACGATCACTGTTGATTTTTAAAAGTGGGTTCATAATTATATATGAATATGATGCTGTGGCAAACTATCTTTTTAACATTGATGGTCACATCTTTATACAGTTGTATTATGTACATTCAAATTAAAATACCTAAATGCTTATTTATTATGTAACTGGAAATTAAAAAAAAGTTAATGACTAAAGAACTGGTCTGACTGCAGGACTATATGGCATCAAATCCCAGTATTGTATGTCAATATTTTTGATTTAACAGGCAAATTTATGTAAAGTATGTGTGGGGTTTGAGTGACATCTTATAGATAATAACAGATACAATTGTGATGACGAACCTTTTCTTGATAACCTAGAGTCCTAGAATATCTAGTTTTAAGCTGTATTGTACTTTAAGCAAATTTAATGTATTTTAAATAAAAATACTTTTCAAAATTTTTGTTTGCCCTTCAGACATCCATTGACATTAATTAAACGACAAATGTCTTGATGCTTAAATGGATTATTTTGTCATATTTAACAGTATATCACAATACCTGCAGTAATGTTTAGATATAAATGAAGTATAATGATTAAAAGTAAATGTAAGTAGTGGCGATTGTATAAGTTGACAAGTGAGGACCAATACATATGGTCATGCAGACTAAATGCATGGCATGAAAATATCGCTTCAAGTTATTAACTAAGGGGCAGCAATTCAAATATATAGGTGTCATAGATTTTTAAAATATAGAGATATTTAAGCTGCTATAAGTTAATGCATCCAAGACTGGGAAGTCTCATTCTCAGGGTTGGGCAAAATCTGATTTTTATTAAAAAAATCAAAAACCATTGATTTTTAAAAAAAATCATGATTTATTTGATTTTTTAAAGAACATAATTTGATTCTTTGAAATTATTGTTAATTATTTTAATGTATAAGTCTAAAAATTATAATATAATTTGCACCTCAAAAACTTGTGACAACGCATTTGTCGCGCTTCTTGCAAGAAAATACTTGTCGCGATTTGTTTTCCTTCTGCCCTATACACTCACCAGTGTGTTAACAGTTCGCCTATAGAAATTTTGTATGAGATTTTTAATTCTACCCTGTTGCGTTAGATGGCGCCAATGTTAAGCTTTGTTACGATAAAAATAATATAAAATTAATTTATATTATATGAGCTTATTTGTATTTGAGTAAAACATTCATTTTAACTCTTATTATTTTTATAAATCACATGTTAATTTTTATACATTTTATTGTATTTTGCGTAAAAAGAAACGTGCTGCCGCCATGGCAGCCATTTAAAAAAATATCTTGCGAGCAGTGTGACCAAATTTAGCAGAATTCTGCGATTTTAGCAGAATTCAATCTCAAATTTATGACAGTAGATTGTGTCGCAGACTTTAAAATTAGGCAGATTTTGGCATAATATTGAAAAAGTTCCGCAGGAAACTAGCGGGATTAGATATTAATTAATTACCATTCGGTAGTTGCGGTAAAGATATTTAAAAAAACCTGTCTTTCTTATAGAACGTATTTTTTTTTCTTCTGAAGGCACCTTTCATTCTTGGGGAAAATACCCCTTAAATGTATATTTTGCTTTGAAATTGTATGTAATATACATTTAATGCGCAGATATCGTTAGTCAATTGTTTCGTCCACGTCAGAAAATATGACCAGAACTATCGTGTTGAATGGGAGAAGGATCCAATGTTTTCATCTTGCTTGTGAAGATCCAAAAATGAGAGCAATGCCGCTTTTTGTAAAGTATGTAATAACAGTAGTTTCATGACTTTCTGTTTTTAAATAACATGTAAACTCAGTGAAACATAAAAAAAATGTGATTATTCTGGACAGTCGCTGGTAAGAGACTCTTTTTACTTATGTTGCTCTAAAAATACTTGTAATGTAGTTAGTAAACAATTCACATCTGTATGTAACATAAGACAAACGTCTATAACTGAAGAGGTAAAAAAAGCTGAAATTAAAATGTGTATGTTTCTGGCAAAACATAATTTATCATTTAGAGTTATGGATCATTTGAACGAGTTACTTGAAAAATGTTTGCATGACTCAGTAATTGCAAGATCATTTTTATGTAAACGCACTAAAGCTGCTGCATTGACATATAATGTTCTCAAACCTGAAGTTGGAAAAGAATTGCATGCTGAATTGGCTTCTTGTTTAATACATATATTTAAACAAAAAGCTAATTCAACATGCAGTGTGTGCCAGAAAACCTTGTTTCTTCAGTTGTCATTGATGAAAGTACCGATATCCACCACATTTCAAAAATCACGAAGGCAGATGGAATTAATTGTACCCACACTCCCCAAGTACATTATTTCGCAAAAGCTATGATGATTTTATCTATGATTATACATGTACATCTTGTGAGCGCATATTTTTTCAAATGAACAATATAAAAATGACGTGCGAAAAATTTTTAAAAATGAACATGTTGCTGCAATTCTACATGTCAAACAAGCAGTTAAAGAACAGTCTGGATCCATAAATTTTACGCCATCAAAAAATATGGTTAAGATAGTTCAAAACTCTATATTTCTATATAAAAATGTGGATAGAACTTAGAATTTTTTTATTTGAAAATATTGAGTTGCGTTTTTCTCTAGTACACATTAAAACTTATCTATTAGCAGAATTTTAACATTTATACCAAAAATAATATCAGATTTTTAGCAGAAATTAAATGAGTAGCTAGCATAATGATCAATTTAAATCTGGCCACACTGTACGTGAGTTTGACATTATTCTATGCGTAAGCTTATATTAGTCTGTGATTATTCTGTTCTGTTTATTTGTTGTGTGAGTATTTTTTGTTATCGCCGACGACTATTTTTTGTTTCCAAGATACCGATCAACGCTTGTTTTACTAACCTGACCCATGTGTAATACCCACGGAGACCAGTGATATAATTAAAATGTTGTATGTTGTTAAATATTGTATTATAATAAAAGAAAGCACTATAATAAGGTAAACTGTTGTTTTATTTGTTTTTCTTTAAGAGTCTTTTAATAATCTTCAGTTGTGAAATCAATTCTATAAAGATTTTACTTCTGAAAATTACTTAGAAAAATTATATTAATTTTAATGAATAATTGAATCCTCTCTAGCCAAGGAGGCCGCTCTCCATTTACACCACTTATCGACAGATGGCGTCTGTACCTGAGCTTTGCTGTTACCTCTATACCTATATATTTAAAATACTCTATGACACTCACTCACTATACAGTGCCGAGTGAGGCACGAACGCGTTTGTTGTGCTTTTTGCAAGAATATTCCTGTCGTGTCGTGTCGAGGCTTGTTTTCCTTTTCAACCTATAAATTGACGTTCGCGCATTTCGCTAGTTTAGTTAAGTTAGTTAAGTGAAGTGAAAACATATAAATAAAGTAAAATGAGTGGAAGAAAGGAGGACCCAATATGGCAGTTCTATATTAAGACAACAAATCCAAATAAATTGGGGTGTAGGGCTATTTGTTGAAAGTGCATGAAAGATATTCAAGGGTTAGTCCAAAGACTTAAAGCACACCACAATGTTTGTAATTATCAAGAGAGGAATACAGGTAATTAAATTATTAATTTTATTTTATTTATATTTTAGGCATATAAGATTGTTTTTTGTTTTTAAATGTTAGGTGAAATCTAACACGTGGCGTGGCCTTTAATGTAACTTTTTTAACGCGACCTTTCCCAGGTTAATTATTAAAGATTATCTTTACTCTTCTATACTTACTTAATTTTTAATTTTTTTCAACTTAAAAAAATAAATTTGCTTTTACATCTCTATTGAACATTTTAACTTTATTTTAAAATCAATAATTCAATACTATATCAATATATCATCAATTATAATTAATCAATATCAATTTTCAGTTATGTTTTTTCTCTTTCCAGAGAGTTGAATGTCGCTTGACAGTTTTGCTAGCACATCATCTACCTCATGTTGTAGTTCACTCATGACGAAAGTACCAACACCAACAAGTCCAACAACTTTTGAGCCAGTCCAAAAAAAGAAAGCAATCGAAACTCAGCCTACCATGAGTACCATGAGTAGTTTTGTAATGCGGACTTCAACTGCTGAAAAACATAAAATTGACAAACAAATAGCAAAGGCTATTTTTGCTACTAATTCGAGCTTCAGATGTATTGAGAATTTAGAGGTGAAAAAAGCCATTCAGTTATTAAGGCCTGGTTATACACCGCCCTCGAGAAAAACGGTAGCAACAAGTCTTTTGGACGAAATCTATGAAGAGGAAAAAGAAAATATTTCTCCTCCCTTTCAGGACAGTCCGTAAATATGTCAATTGATGGGTGGTCAAACGTGCACAACGAACCAGTGATATGCGCAACGATAACCACTGAAGATGGACAAGCCCTCCTATACGAAACTATAGACACATCAGGAAATCAACATACTTCAGAATATTTAACTCAAATAGTTTGTGACCTGATTTCTTCATGTGAATTAAAATACAAGTGTACCGTAAAATCTTTTGTGACAGACAATGCCGCAAATATGACACTTATGAGAAAAACATTAGAAGAAAAAACGAACGCAAAAGTTATAACTTATGGCTGCTCTGCACATATATTTAATTTACTGTGCAAGGACGTTCAAGTTAAAGACGTTATAGAACATGTGGTCCAAATTGTTAAATATTTTCGAAATAACCATTTGGCTAGAGCTAAATTCAGTCAAGCAGGAGGCAGCGCTTTAGTCCTTCCAAGCGATGTGAGATGGAATAGCCTTGGCAACTGCTTAGAGATGTATGTCACTCAGTGGGACATCATATTAAAAATCTGCGAAGAAAATAAAAACGAGATTGATTCCACTATTTACCAAAAAGTTTCAAATATTGCGATTAAACATGCAGCGCAAGATTACTTAAACATTTTAAAACCTATATCAGTTGCTCTTGATACTGTGCAGAGGAAAAATGCTACTATCGCAGATTCTGTAGAGCAGTGGAAACATTTACAATATATCTTTGATGAATCTGTGGAATTACCATTACAAAAAACAACAATTTAGTAATCGATATAAGCAAGCACTAACGCCATATCATTTTATAGCGTATATGTTGAATCCACAAAAAACAAAATACCAGTTAACACCAGAAGAAAAGAATATAGCTTTAGAAACAATTAAAGAGTTACATGAAAACAATGGGTTACCTTTAGTAATAAAGTTAAATGCCCGCAGTGCTCCATTTAAGCAAGTTATGTTTTCGGACGAAGTAATAAAAAATGTAAACGGTCTACAATGGTGGTTATCACAAAATGATGAGCCGGAAATCTTGAAACAGTTGCCAATAATAAAACAGTTCCTGTGTGCAACTGCTTCTTCAGCTTCAGTAGAACGCGTATTTAGCTCTTTTGGTCTTGTACACTCGGATATTAGAAATAGATTAGGCATAGAAAAAGGAGGAAAACTCGTGTTTTTGTTTAAATTGTATAACGAAAATGAATAGACTGAAAATATACGGTAATAAAATTTAGGTGTTACGTTTAGTTTAAGAATTTGGAATTATGTACTTCTTTTTTGTTGTTTTTGCTAAAAGCAGATACTTCTTTTGATTTTTGAGAAAACTTTTATGTTATGTTGTTATCTGGTTCTGAATAAAAAGGAAAAAAAATTGATTTAAATCATGATTTTAATTTTAAAAATCGAGCGATTTAAATCATGATTTTAATCGTGATTTTAATCACTTGATTTTAATCAGCCCAACCCTGCTCATTCTACATATTCACTGTTTCTACTAATATTTACTTTGTGTATAAATATAGTGACATTTTCTATTTCAAGAATTAAGTTTTATTTAAATATGACAAAATTGCCATTATTTCTTAAAACTAATGGAGTGAAGCTATGACATATTGATATATTTTTTAGAATATTTACAACCTATGGTAACAAGCAAAAGCAGATTTAAGGATTATTTACTGCTTCCAAACCATAGTAATTCACATTCATTTATTATGCATAAACACTGCGAGGGCACTTACATATTGACAGTTTTTACATTTTAAATTAATCTAATAAACTACCACCGAATTCGACCAAGACCGTTACTGAGAAGATCCGGCAAGAATCTCATAACTCATTGGGTTGGTCTATTATTGTTATTTCTTTACTCATTTTTTATAAATAATAGTACAACATAATTAGTAAGAATTAGCTCCAGCGTGATGCCCTTTGAACCCAATAGTTCAAATAGTGTAAAAGATGACTGGGCTAGATCCCACAAGCGCCACCCGATTACGAGTTAACTACTAGAGCAGCCGCCACTTCCCTCAGCCACCTTGGAGGGAGAGTCCTGCTCCACGCAGCTACCGCAAACAGACCTTTCAGTGAGCATTACCAATACCATATGCTACAAACGTTAACCAAAGTCAATATACGTTAGGCAAAACACGCTACGCTTTACAACTATGTAAAATTATAAAAAAAAAACGAATAGTTTATGAAGACGATGTAATTGGTGGACGAGGGCTGCTCATAGCCAGTCTGTACTATCACTTAGATAGTCCTAAATTTTATAATAAACTTTTTTAGTGTTCTTGACAGCACTTTAAACTTATTCATAGGCATATCTCGGATATCTTTTACTAATTTGTTATAGAAGCGTAAACATTGCCCCATGAATGACCTGTTAATTCTATCAAGACGAATAGTGTGTACAACTAATTTGTCCTTATTCAGAGTCTTCACACAATGAATGTTACAATATCTTTCAAAATGACCGATATTTCTTTTTACATATAATACATTTTCGTATATAAATTGTGATACAAGTCAGAACATTTACTTCTTTGAATTCCTCTCGAAGTGAAACTCTTCGGCCTAGATTATAAATTGCATGGACGGCCCTTTTTTGGAGAACAAAGACATTACTCAGATCCGCGGAGCATCCCCACAGTAATATTGTTCTAGCTGTTTCGATAATCTTTTTTTAGTAAATGTGGTATTTACAAGTCAAATATAGATATCGTCAAACGTATACAATCAATAAGGTCCTTTATATACATAATACAATAAAATTAATATGATACATTGTGAATAAGTCAATTTTGTATATTTACAGTAAAAAAGTGCAAATTATCAGTCTTATATTTACGTGCAATCAGAAACTATACATTTATAATTGTTATATAATAAAAAAAAAAAAAAAATATATTAACTTGGGAACAAAATTCTCAAGTTGGTAGAAGGCATTTTCAATCAGCCATGTCTTCAGTCTACTCTTAAATATAGTCAAATTCGGTGCATCAGTAATATATACTGGCAGCTTGTTATACAAAGTGGGGCCCATTACATGTGTTAATTTATCAGATCTGGCAAGTCTGCGGGGCAACTCAGCGAGTTTTCTGTTACCGCGCGTGTTATAGCCATTGGAGTTGTCTCCACGAGTCTTGAATGAATCAAGATTTTGTCTCACGAAAACAACGATCGAAAATATTACGATTGAGGGCAATGTGAGTATACGCAGTGACCTAAAATAGGGTTTAACCGAGGTCTCCTGTGTCACTTTTGCAATCGTTCTCACGGCTCGCTTCTGCATTTGAAAAACTCTCTCTCTATCGGCGGCGTGCTCCCACAAGTCTGCGCCATATTGCAGCACTGACTGTACAGTCGCAAAATAACAAGTGCGGACCACGTCAGCAGACACCACCCTAGATAGTCTTGAAAGCGCATAGCATGCACTTCCCAGTTTTGCACATAGTCTTTCTATATGCGTACCCCATGTAAGACCACGGTCGATGTAAAAACCTAAAAATTTAGTCGACGATTTTTGCTCAATGCGTACGTCATCCACTGTTACAGACATAGTTCTAACTTGTCGACCAGAGATACAGAAGTGAATAAAATGGGTTTTCTTTAGGTTTAAGGCCAATCCATTCCACCCAAACCATTGCGCCAGCCGGCGAGCCGCACGATTCAACCGCTCCTCTAGCCGATCCAGTGTCTGATCACTTAGAACGATAGCTACATCGTCCGCGTACATAAAAACTTCACCTTCACTCATATGCTGGGGTAAGTCATTGAGCATCAGAGAGAACAGGATATTCGATACCGACGATCCCTGTGCTACGCCCATTGAATCGGTTAATACTCGAATTTTTTGACTGCATAAGCCGTTGAGCTATGCCTGCTTGATAATTTTTCAATATGAAGGTCCCATTGAATTCTAGCATCTATAGTGATACCTAAAAAACCAGTTGATTCCGCAAGATCTAGAGCCACACCATTCATTTGAACATTGGTTCCTATTTATCTCACTTTTAGTTGTGGTCAATTTAATGAGCTGTGTGGTAGCGGCTAAGAATACTACCAACCCTTACTTTGCTCGTGGATGTCGTAAAAGACGACTAAGAGCCTTATAACGAGTTTGGTCAACTCTATCTGATACCGTTTGATCAACAATTACATTCCCAAGGAGGGTTGACGTCTGGCAAGCGGCCGATCATATAACTATTGCCCATAACATTTACAATACGTAATATGAAAAAAGAATACATATTGTATGGACTCCAAGCAATTGGGATAAGAGTAGGAGAATGATGAGTTGTGGTAATTTTAATACATTTTGGTTTCTTCTCATTGAGAATTATGGTAGATTGTTTGTATTGAACCAATGATTAACGTTAGACGCCTTGTTTCACATCGTTATAATTAACTTTTGATTTTAAATAACAAAGATGTGTCATCTGCGAACAACACAATGTTTAGATTGTCTTCTATATAGTAGTGCAAGTCATTAATGCAGGTATACAAGGGACAGAATTGGCCTCAGAATCCCAGAATGGACCCTTGCGGAACGCCCATTTTAATAACAGGACCAGATGATTGTGCCCTATTTACATCGACCCTCTGATTTCAGTGGCTTAGGTAAGAAGTTAAAAGCTCAAGAGCTATATTCCTGATCCCGTAGTAGTATAAATTTCTGATAAGGGTTTCGTGGTGCACGCAATCAAATGCCTTAGACAAATCGCAAAATATACCCCAGGCCTCATGCGAATCCTCCCACTCTGCAAAGATATTCTTTAACAATTTTACACCCGCATCATTTGTGGAGCAATTCTTAGTAAAAACAAATTGATCTTTATGAAAAATAATATGTTTGTTACAATGACTTAACATCTGATTAAGCAAAATTTTCTGAAATACTTTACTAACAATAAGTGTTGGTAGTGTGGCAACAGTGTGATAGCAAGAGGAAAAAGACGGTGCTAAATGTTCTTAATTATACCATCAAAATCTAACACGCTTTTATTTATAAAATTGGGACTGTGATAAAAACGGGAAGATTTAATAATTAAGGTGTAAAGTTTTAGTGTTAAAAATATATAATTATGTACGATATGGAATTATTTTGTCGTAGACTTAGAAACTTAATTATCGTCAAAGGTTACAATGAACTTATAAAGTGTTATAGTAGTTAATTTATTTTTAACTTTTTAGTTCATTTTATTAACAAATACTAAAAGCTTGTTTTAAAAAAAGATTTTATTCTTTAATTTTATTGCATAGTATAATCTAAATCTGGTAAATAACATATTTCGCCACAACCTTTAGTTCCAAACAGTAGACAACTCTTGCTATAACCGGTTACCATTACGAATTTTGAGCTTGTTGCTGAGAATCATCATTCATCATCATCATTTCAGCCTATTGCCGTCCACTGCTGAACGTAGGCCTCCCTCATTTTACGCCACAGAGTGCGGTCCTGTGCCGCCTGTATCCAACGAACGTTGCTGAGAATATCATGAGAAAATTAAGATAATCCTGGTGTAGATCTAATTTGTAGTTTAGTACCACACTTTGTAGTAGGTACATCTCTTGCTATAAGTTTAATTGAAAATGAATAAAAAATTGTTTAATGTTCCTTAAAACCACTTAGAATAAAGTAAAGTTAAATATATGTATTTGAAATCACGCCATAAACACTATCGAAATACTATACAATTAGAGTTTAGTATTAAGGTCTCGAATGTTTTCTAACCGATAAATTATTATAAGTAGAGCTACGGAATTTTCGTATTTACGAAATAGATGCGAATTTATGCGAAAATTTTGATATAAAAGCGAAAGATGCGAATATAGAAATGTTCAGTATTTTCCGCGAAATAAAATAATAACTGTAGATAATTTTGGTATTGTTCGGTTTTGGCGCTCTAAAGTGCCACTGATCACGTCACAGGCGGCAATATAGAAACCTCCCGCGCACGCATGTGAGTTCGTCTCTCTCTCTCTCTCGCACGCATATGAGTTGGCCTCTCGACGTCTCTTTCGCGCCTATTCTTTGTTTGTGTGGACGTCGGTCACTCGTCAAATAAATCAGTCAGTGCTCATATGTATTGTTTCGAGTACGTTTGTTTAATAATATTCCTTTGACTTCTTTTTTCAAAATGGGACGCCATAAGAAATAATTGACTGATCGAGTAAAAGAATTTACAGAAGATGGCCTGTATCTGTCAGATACGAATGATGTGATGTGCAAGTATTGTAATACTCGTTTGGAAGGTGACAGAAAAGACACACTGCAAAAATACGTAAAGTCCGTTTCCCATATAAACAAGAAGATTTCTTCACCAGGAACTTTAGGAACTAAACGTCAATCGACAATTTTTGGCGGGTTCGAAATACAGAAACGAGTGAAGCTAGAAAACGATGTTTTTGTTGAGGATACGGTAAATATGTCTTAAAGCCAATATCCCACTTCATAAATTGGATCACCCAGCTGTGCGTGAATATTTTTCTAAATATATACCGGGATCGGGTGCACTTCCATCTCCTGACACTTTAAGGAGAAAGCTTGTGCCACGGGGTGGGCAATCTGAAAAAGATAATATAAAGCAACAGTTGAAAGATAAGCCCATTGTGATTATAGCAGACGAAACCTCTGATGAACAAGGAATATGTGTTTTTGCTATAGGTACTTTTTAAAACTATCGACGCCGTAATACACCAGGAATGTTTTTAGCAAGTGTTAGCTTCCTTGACACAGCTAAATTTAATGCATCAACGTGCTCACAGGCAATTATCGATACACTGAAAGATTTTGAAGTTGATTATTCCCAAGTTAAAGGGCTGGTATCAGATTCAGCACGGTACATGTCTGCGTGTTTTAACCTATTAAAAATTTTAATCGGAGCACATATCCTGCATTATCAGTGCTGGGCTCATAAAGTTAACCTGGTTGGTGATGTTTATGTTGGCGAATTTAAGGAGCTAAATATGTTGACAGCAAAAGTCAAGTTAGCTTTTCGTCTTTCAAGAAAAATGAAAAATTCGTACTTAAATTACTTGAAAGAAAACGTGTCTAATCTACCTGCAAAACTTTATCCAGCACCAGTTGTTACTAGATGGAACTCTTGGTTCACAGCGGTACCGTATCTCAGTGAATATATGAATCACATACTTGATTTTTTCATTAAATGGGAGAATGAAAATTCTACCATTTCATTTATCAAAGAAAGTTATGATGATGAAAGTTTTAAACGTAAACTAGAAACTCAAATGACTTTCACCACCGAGTTCTGTCCAAAAATAATGGAATTGATCGATGAGTTGGAAGGTTCAAGTTATCCATTCGCCAATCTTATGTGGAACTAGATGATTTAAAATCATCGCTTGAATGACATCGCCAAGGTTATTTTAATGGAAAAACATTACGCGTACTCAATAAGTATGAAGTAATGGATGCAACACTAAAGGAAATGCTAATGAAAGCAAACAACAAAAGCTTCAATAAACTTGCTCTCCACATGAAATTAAACGAGACAAACGAGGCTTTCTTTCACATAGACCTATTATTTAACCCATCGGTTGCTGCAAGTTTCACTTCAAACCCGGATGTACTTTTAGAAAGCTTTTCTAAAATTCCTTTTTTCACAACACTCAAAAAATTAACAAATAGATGGATATACTCACTTCCATAGCTTAATGCTTCGATCGATACAAAGAAACGAAAATCCCAATGTGAAGGACATTTTGCTCGCAACACAATGCTGCTTTCCATCCTTTGCTAAAGCAGCATTACAGAGCATCTGGAGTCCAACCAACAGTGTAGACGCAGAACGGTTCTTTAGCTAGTACAATGTCGTCGTAACAGATCGCAGTACCTACAGCTCTTAAGGGAACCGAATGTGGAAATTGTAACTATGTTAGCATTTAATTAATGTTAATATGGTGTTTCTTCGAAAAAATACTTTATTTGATTAGTATAAGTAATTAATAAATAAATGCGAAATTTCCTTATCATTAAAAAAATAAATGCGAAATTATTTTTTTTTTATTTGCGAAAATTCCGTAGCTCTAATTATAAGTTACAAAACTTTCCAGTGTGTATTATTGCTTTAAGTTATAATTTCATTTACATGAGGATGCGCTTACGATTACATCATCAACGTCGAAGGAAAATTAATTTCCTATATCAGCCTGGGTTGATATAGGGTAGGTACTATGTGACCCAATAGACAGCTGCAAAATTATTTGTGCTACCGTTAGTTTCAGTACCTAAAATTGGTCTCGATAACGGTTAAATACATTTTAGCAAGTTTTCGTGGTTGGCCCAGAGCAGCTATTAGTACATATACCTATCTTATGACTATTGTCTACGACTTACTCGCTGTGGGTGCATCTACCCTAACAGTGCTTCTAGCCAACGGACCTATAACTGATGCGAAGTTGCCTTTGATACCCTTTGCAATAATAACCTTGAACGGTGTTGAAGATTGTAATAGGCAATAGAGGCTAACGTTTGTTACTTATGAGCATTGAAAAGGTCAATAGAATATACAGAAATATTCAACGTCTTCTATTGTTCCAATGAACGCAGTCAATATAAACTAATCCTATACTCTCAATCCCTATAGGTACGTCCGGTACCACACGAACATGTGCTCGCTGCAAGCCATGTGGCTTCCATAGATGAATGAATGATCAAATGAATTTACCTCATCTGTAAGAGGAGGAGGAATTATTGTTGAAAAATTCTGCAGGGAAATTGCCAATTTAAAATATACTCGGGTCAGTTATCGTGTTTTAGGTAGGGATGTGAGGTTACTGAAAAAAAATCGTTTTTTTTTATTTAATATTAATCGATTTACCAAAAATCGATTTTAATCAAAATAAATAATCGATTTTTACGAAAAAATCGTTTTTTTCTATTATTTAATAATGTATATACTTTCATATTCTAATAATAAACCTAGGAGATACATATTAACAATTTATAAGATTAAAATCAAATAAAATTATATGAATAAAAAATCAACCACTTCAAATCTAAAAATTCATCAAAGCGAATATTCCTTTAAATTTTCAAGGTAAGGAATAAGGAAACCAAATGTAATTATTGACACATTTTTTTTATTATCATAAAAATGAAATGATGAGCATCCTAACAAAATAACAACCTTATTGTATCAATAACTAAAATTTAAATCACAACAAATAAATGCCATAAATGTCCAGTACTATTTTACATTTAGGCCTACGTCTAGCAATGGACGGCAATAGCCTGACATGATGATGATTTTTTTAGGGAGCCATAGTCCGGAGCGTGCACGTCGCGCCCCCTGCCAGTCTAGTCAGACTTCAATCCGGGTCATATGCCTACCGCAGTGCGGGTTAGGGTGTCCCCCGGAGGCGACGCGTACCGACCCGCCCCCGTCGGTACGAAAATCAGCAGATGCGCCGATGAGGGCCGCCACCCATCACGCCTTGCCCAGTCAGGCGAGTCGAGGAGAGCAGAGTGCCGGGTGGGTAATTGGAATGTAAGAGGTTGTGTGGAAGGTAAGTTGCACGAGCTGACAACCGTCATGGCGGACAAGCAACTAGACGTGCTCTGTGTAACAGAGACCAAGCGAAGGGGCAGCGACGCCTGCGATCTTCCTGGTGTCGGGATGGCCCTGTGGTCTGGTGTACCACAGAGCGATCGAGCCAGCATGGAGGTAGAAGTGCTGTTGTCCTCTCGCTTGGCCTCAGGTGTGAAGGATTACGGAATTTATGATCCCAGACTTCTTTGGGTCCGTATAAAACTAGGTGTCACCAAGGTATTCATGATTGTAGCATATGCTCCCGTAGGATCTTCGGTGGCATCAAACCTGGAGAAGTTTTGGGATATTGTTAGGGAAGTTCTGGATATGGCAGAAACCAGTGAACGCGTGATTTTATGCGGAGAGATCAAGCGTCCCGACTATGAGGACGTACTTGGTCCATTTGGTGATAAGAGAGTGAACGACGCAGGTAGGCTCATGGCGGATGTATGCATGGAGAGAAACCTTATTGTGTAAAACACATTTTTCCAACATAAGGACATTCATATGTATACATGGAGAAGGAATGAACAGAAAAGTATAATAGATTTAATTTTGGTAGACAGTCGCCTCCGAAGCAAAATATTGGACGCAAGAGCCTACAGGGGCCCCACAGTCGATACGGATCACTATCTCGTTATTGCGAGATTTAGTGGTCTGTACAGAAAGTAGGGGCACTGGCGAGAGCGTGTCCACTTCGGAGGGCTTGAAAGAATAAAGATTAAAAGTTTGCAAGAAGAGTGTGTAAGAGAAAAGTATGCAGAGGGTGTCCGAGAACGGCTGACGATGGCAAGCCAGCCGCAATCGGACATAGAAGAATGCTGAAGAATATTGAAAGAGAGTATGGTAGATACAGCGAAAGAAGTTTGTGGAAGCTCAAAGAAGCATAGAAAAACAAATGGTGATGCTTGGTGGGATGCGGAAGTGGCAGCTTCCGTAGAGCAAAAGAAGAAAGCGTGGCTGGACTATGTCTCTTCTTTGAATCTGAATGACAGTATGACTGAACAGAAGAAATAAATATATCGGCAATGTAAGAATGACACCAAGGCCTTAGTGAAAAAGAAACGTGATAGAACAAACATGATGCAGAATAGGTAATGATGTACTAGACCAAGTGGATGAATTTGTATATCTTGGATGTGAATTTAGCCGAGATGGTAGGTACACCACTGATATAGAGCGAAGAGTGAATGCGGGAAATAGAGTGAACGGAGCGTTGGGACAACTTCTCGGTAGCCACCACCTCAGCCACAAGGCACGTGTAGCAATACATAACGCAGTACTTGTTCTAACATTACTATATGGAAGTGAGAGTTGGGTATGCAGAAAAGAGTATGAAAGTAAAATTAATGCGGTCGAAATCCGATCTCTACGGAAAGGAGTTAGGCTGATCGATCGCATTCTTAACGACGACGTAAGAGAGCGAGTAGGTATGAAAGAGAGTATTGGTGTAAAGATGCGAAAGATGGTTCGGGCATGTGGAAAGAATGCCGAACGAACGTCTGGTTAAGAAGATATACAATGCGAAAGTGAAAGGATATAGGTACCGGGGGAGACCGAGACTAACCTACCTAGACCAGATCGGTCATGTACTGAAGGAAGGTGGAGTCAAGAGTCTCCGAAACCGGCGAGCGTGTATGAAGAGAATTATGAATGTTGAGGAAGGGAGTGAAGTATGCAAGGATATAGAGTTCTCTGGCACTCTGTTCTCTCTGCCTACCCTGCAAGGGGCATGGCATGATGGTATGTATGCTGTTTTAAATTTGTAGTATTACTGCAAGTTTTTAGCTCTTTGGAACAGTACTTGCATATTGCTGTATGTTTCTTAATCATAAAATATTTTCGCCAACCGCTTTTAGATGTTTTACTATTGGAAGACATTTTTATTGTTTACCAACAACTACATATATTATGGCACTCTTAACTTGTAAATAATAATGGATTTACTTCGAGTTTTATTCATCCGTTCCATAGATGGCGCTTTTCATAAAAATCGATTAAAACGCATAATTTATATAATCGATTTTTTAAAAATCCATTAATATTACCATAAAAATCGATTATAAATAATCGATTATTAGAAAAAAAAAAAAACCGGAGGTGTCAAGGGACACCCGGATGGAACGAAGTTCTATTTTAATTATATAATTTTTTTCTGCCTTAAGCGATTTTTATCGTTATATTTTAGCCAATTTGCAAAATATCTTTATAAATTATAGCCTATGTGTTATTCTGATGTGCAAGCTATATTACTATAAATTTCATCAAAATCCATTCAGTAGTTTTTACGTGAAAGAGCAACAAACATGTTCACATCCATACATTATTACAAACTTTCACGTTTATAATATTAATAATAGGATATACAATTCCACTAGACTACCAAAACTTTTCGGCCCCGAGCTCGAACGCGAGCCGGCCACGCGGCCCGGTCACGGGCGAAAATAATTTCGTTGCGCATTATTTTGATTTTGCTATATCTCTTAAGGTATTGATTTAATTTGCATGGTCTGAAGGAAAAAAAATATCTTCATGAAATGCTCAAGCCAACTAATGTATTTAAAATGATAAGGATTAATACAGTATTTGTGTAAATAGCTTTTCAATTACCGTTTTATAATAGAACATTTTTTAAAGTATTAAAATGGATATAGTATGTTATCCTTAAGAGATAGATATATACCATCGCGGACTTTTTTGTAGGCCTTTTTAAGCTGTATAATACTGTAGTACTTTATTTTGATCTATTTCGTAGGGTTCAGCCAGCGTTTGCAATGTAAGCGCAAAATAATGTGTTTATTTACGACATCACATTAGAAACCTCTAAAATTATCAGTGTTTCTCTAGTACATTATGCATATATTATACATATAAACCTTCCTCTTGAATCACTCTATCTATAAAAAAAATCGTCGCGACACCACACTGTTCAATGCGAAATAGAAATGAAAATATCTGGCTTGCTTTCTATAAGAGAACCGACGAGCGACGCCGCACAGCTTACAATAGCTTACTATAGCAAAAAGTGTCGTGACAACTTTTCGTAAGAATTTTTTCCGTTTAGCCCCCTTTCACAACGCGCGATAAGGAACTTCGTTCCAATAATCGATTAAAATAAAAATCGATTATTTTTTAACATCCCTAGTTTTGGGTATAGCCGTGGTATTTATATTTACCCATTGTTCTAAGATACATATTGGTACAGCATTTCTAAAATGAAAATCAAATGGACGTCATCTCATATTTATTCAGAAATAAAACAAAAACATCATAGATAATATACTAACTTTAATATGTTTACATATTATGATTTGATGGTGCGTGATACTTTATAACTTTACTGATGGCTTACATAATTGTACAATATATTCCTACAAGGCTATGGTCCGCACACACGCGCTCGTTCCATCCGGGGCGACGTAAGGGCAGCACGTGGCTCCATAACCCACCGTATTCCCTCCCCATCGCCATTGGGTCGGCCACTGGTACCGCTTCCTTGCCATCCGTGACCAGCCAGGGTTACCCTTTCGGGTTGGTACCCGGTTTATCTATGATCCATACTTTCAAACATTGTAGGTAATAGATTTGGTAAAAAATACTTTATTATAATTATATGAGAAATTTTTAGAAACTTCACACACGAGACACGAGTTTATTCGATTTCCTCGAGTCAACTACGTTCACAGATTTCGCTTTATTAATTCCTACACAGAGAAATAAATAATATAATGTTTACTAGCCGACCGGGCCACGCGTTGCTGTGGCTTAGGTTAGCCTCAGTAACACTTTTTGTTTTTTCTAACAAATTTTAGCTTATATGAAGCGTTTGTACATTTAACATAGCGCCATCTATTAAATACTTACTGAATCCAGTCAACAGATGCCGCCATCTATTAAAATCCTTTTGATATAACATATGATTTTGACTGTCAAATATTAGACAAATAATTTGCAATAAAATAATATTACTATAAATTGAGATTTAAGCTATCCTATCTTTTAAGTTGGATCAAGCTACACATGCTGTGCAAATTTGGTTAAAATCGGTTAGATACTTTATGAGTCCATCGCGGACAAACAACGTGACACGTAATTTATATACCTATATTAAGATTAGCATCAAATATGTAATATGTTTGTGGAACGAGGGTTTAGTTTAAGGGTGCCCAATGGCAATAAAGTAGAATTATTTTATCTTATTCATATAGTTCTCATTCTTGGTCTATAAATCCGAATATATTAATAATATTTTCGATTTACTCTGCCATTTGCGAACTAAGAGTTAAAGGTGGACTTATCAAAAGATTTTTTATTGATATTGTAAAGAGGTGGAGTTTTAAGATGACAAATAATATGCGAAGTACCATTTGGCAATTCCAAAACCCACTTACAACTAAACTGAAGCTGTAGTTTTACGAATGTCACCCAAATCAAATTTGTAATAGATTAGTGTGAGGTTTCCGCCTGCTATGGAACTACTATCACGTTTAAACTCTGATGCACTGCAACGTTGCGATACTGTGCAAACTAAAGAGTTGTTGGGTAATATGGGCTTATATGGGTATGTCACAAAATTGCCAGACAATTCGAATAACTAGTGCTTAAATTTTAGAGACATGATTCAACACTGAACAAGCTTGGCTCTATTTAAAGACGGATTGTCTTCAGTATGACCAACTGGTTATTGTTAACTAAATTGTCTTTACAGTATCAAGTAAAAACTTAAAACAGTTAAACGCTTGGTATTTTTGCGCATTTATGGCAATAAATATATTTATGATATTACTAGCAATGGGTCATTAATGACAAAATATTATCATAAATAGGAAAAAAATAATCTAAATAACCAAATTTTTAACATCTATAATAATGTGCTAAATTACTCTATTTCGGCATTAGCTGACAGTATCAATGTGTTGTTTTAAGCGTCAAGACAGTAGAAATTTTCTAAAAAAAATGACTAATATTACCATTTTACTATCTCAACATTTTATAAAATAATAATAAATAATATTAACGCTTACATATTTATTAGTGACCTACTCTTTATTTACGAAGCATAACGAAAGACAAACTTAACCATGCTATATTGGTAACTATAGAGATGAATATGGGTAGCTTTCTCTCTACCCAAAACACCGCGATAATTTCAATGCCTAAAATAAAGTCCATATAATAATACATTAGCCCCCCGATTTCTGTTTCTAATTTATCTATAATTACTGCTAGTGTTTAAATAGTTTCAATTATAGTTCATCTAATCTAAGAAGTGCATTTTGACGTTTTGCATTTTTTAATACACAATAACCTCGGTCAAACGTATACACATGATTGTAAACACTAAATCTGAAATTTTAAACAACTTTTAAGTTATTTACATAATTAACATTGCGGGTGACTTTCTTGTACAATAATCTAATGTTGACATACATACATACATACATATCATCACGCCATATCCCTTGCAGGGTAGGCAGAGAGAACAGAGTGCCAGAGAACTCTATCTCTGCATACTTCACTCGCTTCCTCAACATTCATAATTCTCTTCATACACGCTCGCCGGTTTCGGAGACTCTTGAGTCCACCTTCCTTCAGTACATGACCGATCTGGTCTAGGTAGGTTAGTCTCGGTCTCCCTCGGTACCTACATCCTTCCACTTTCGCATTGTATATCTTCTTAACCAGGCGTTCGTTCGGCATTCTTTCCACATGTCCGAACCATCGGAGCATTCCCTTTCGCATCTTTACACCAATACTCTCTTTCATACCTACTCGCTCTCTTACATCGTCGTTACGAATGCGGTCGGTCAGCCTAACTCCACAGATTTTCCGGAGAGATCGCATTTCGACCGCATTAATTTTACTATCATACTCTTTTCTGCATACCCAACTCTCGCTTCCATACAGTAATGTTGGGACAAGCACTGCGTTATGTATTGCTACACGTGCCTTCTGGCTGAGGTGGTGGCTGCCGAGAAGTTGCCCCAACGCTCCGTTCACTCTATTTCCCGCATTCACTCTTCGTTCTATATCAGTGGTGTACCTTCCATCTCGGCTAAATCCACATCCAAGATATACAAATTCATCCACTTGCTCTAGTATATCATTACCTATTGTTACTCTTACATCTGTTCTGGTTTTATAAAAATCATTTAAAATAAAAATAACATGGTAAATAGTAATTGTCATTGACGACCTAACAATGTCACGTCATCACGTTCTATACAGTAGTGCTTGACAACTTCCAATTCACGAATATCCAAATAATCGGTAAAAATATTAGAATAATACAATTAATCGAATAGAGATTTTGACAGAGATGTACATTTCGACACTTTGATTGATGAGAAAATAATTATTAATGTTTGCGACGCTGATAATTCAAGTAATAGTAGTAATTCTTAATAAATAGCCATTTTCAAATCCAGTTTTTGTTTTTAATTAACCTAATCCTACTAAATATGATGAATAGATTCTATGCTGAAATAATTAAATTTGTTTAGTACTAATTTAGCACTTAATTTATTCATCACCTTTTCGAAATATAAAAAATAAACCGATTATTAATTATAAAGAATCAATATCGATTTCTGAGTAAAAAAAATTCGGATATTTTCGATAGCGATTATTTGGTTCACATACCTAGACAACTTACTCAGACAGCTGTCAAAGTGCACTTCTTAGATTAGACAGACTATAGCTACTGAAATTTAATTTTATCACTATTAACTATTTTAAAATTTCTAATGACAATAATTGCAAGATGGGTGGCATCTCTTACCGTCGACCCCGCAACGACAACCTCCAGTGGTGTCGCCTTTGCCACCCGGTCCCCAACGTCTACCACGCGTTACCCAACAAATTTCTGTTTTACACGCAGAACATTTTACCCAATCACATCCCCACTTCTTTGTGATTATTGCACTGCATTCTGGACATTCTAGAGCTTCACCTTTGGTGATCATAGCAGTTAGTAACGTTCGCGTACCGTCGTCACTGTCGTTTTTACCCGCTGCAGCTGCCTTCTTGAGTTTTGTCTTGTGCTCTTCACAAGTTTCTCCATCATGTATAGCCTTAAAATAAACAATTAAAAACTTAAGCACACATATTTCGACAATTTTATTGGTAAGGAAATAATGATTAATATTCGGGACGATCATAATTCAAGTAATAATAGTGATTCAGAAGAAATAGCTATTTTCAAATCCAGTTTTTGTTTTTACTTAACCTAATCCTACTAAATATGACGAATAGATTTTATGCTGAAATAATTAAATTTGTTTAATATTAATTTAGCACTTAATCTATTCATCTCCCTTTTGAAAAATAAAAAATAAACCGATTATTAATTAAAGAGAATCAATATCGATTTCTCACTAAAATCGGATATTTTCGATAGTGATTATTTTGGTTCACATTCCTAGATAACTTACTCCGACAGCTGTCAAAGTGTACTTCATAGATTAGATAGACTTATAGTAACAGTAGATATTCATATATCTATACGTAATTCATTTGCAAAAACATAATCATGGATTTATTCATTTATGGCTAATAGACAAATTTATCAGCTTATATATGTTCCACTGTTGAGCTCGAGCCTCCTCTATAACAGGAGGGAAATTGACCTACTATACCACGGTGGTCAGACGTGTTGGTATAGGATTTTGTTTCGAATTTTCCTTCTCTTACATAGATGTTAGATGCGTTTTATACCCCTTAGTTTCACGTGCCCACCCAACACTCTGCTCCCCTCGACTCGCCTGACTTGGCAAGGCGTGATGGGTGGCGGCCCCCAACGCCGCATCTGCCGATGTTCGTACCAACAGGGTCGGGGCGGTACGCGTTGCCTCCAGGGCGCGGCCTAACCCGCACTGGGCTACGCTTTCGAGCCGGATCACAGTCTAACTAGACTGGCAGGGGACACGACGTGCACACTCCGGACTATGCCCCCCATAGGATAAAAGGTACCGGGGGAGACCGAGGCTAACCTACCTAGACCAGATTGGTCAGTACTGAAGGAAGGTGGAGTCAAGAGTCCCCGAAACCGGCAAGCGTGTATGAAGGGAATTATGAATGTTGAGGAAGCGAGTGAAGTATGCAAGGATAGAGTTCAATGGCACTCTGTTCTCTCTGCCTACCCTGCAAGGGATATGGCGTGAGATGTGTATATATGTATATCCCTTAGTCGTCTCTTACGATCACCCACGGTTAAGATAGGGGGTGGTGAATTTTATTCTTACTCCATCACCACACGGAAATGTTTTATACGTACTATTAGTTAATACGCCTTAATAGGCGTATGTAATCATATAACCATAATTTAAAAGAGTAATTACCAAAAAAATCAGAAATAGCTATTACACAGTTAATTTTTTTATATATAAACAAAAAAAAAATATTCTTAGCGTTAAACAAATTTATAAAATAGTAGATAAGTACCTGACATAGTACACAATTGACGTGTTTGCATACAGGGCATGGAAATCGTTGAACACCTGGTTCGCATAGAACCCATCCTTTGCAATCACGAGTACGACAATGGAATGCATTTCTAATGCCACTTTCAGCCGCAGCTAGTCCACGTGCCAACCAACGTTCGTAATCTTGTGGTGTTACTAAGGCACGAATCTCACGTTCTTGCAACATTCCTTTACAACCCATAGCGGGACAAGGAATATCTGGTTCCTCGCAATGACGAACCACATCAGAGAGACAATCTTTACAAAAAACATGCACGCATTCACGCAACACTACACCACGACCAGGCGTATATTCCTCCATACAAACACCGCATTCGAAATTCTCCGTATTTGGTACAAGAGCTTGTTGCTCTAGTTCCACCAATTCCGTATAGACATTACTAGTCTTTGATTGTGGGTTACTTTTGAAGTTATTAAATTTCTCTACGATTTTATGTTGCGGTTTCGTTTCAGTTTTCGTCTCTGAAATAAATTTAAATTTATGTTACATTTTCAATTCTGTTACTGACGTGATCATATCAGTGTTAATATTTACTTATTATTAATTTAGTATTTGACAAACTAGGCTAATTATAAAAAAAGCATACATATATATATATAGCAGTTATATTTATTTCTAATAACACTTATTTCACGTCTTCCGATAATCATTTTTAGGCCCCCAAATGAGATCCTGTCAATGTCCAAGGCTTTGAAGTAAGTTTACTCACACTATTAACAATATTAAACTATGCACACAGGTCGGTTTTAGATGTTTATTAAATGCTTTGGACTGTACATATTGCAGAGTGGTCTAAGTATCCACCCCTCCTGTCCAGTATCGTGGTTTCGAACCTCAAGTGAGTGTGGTTGGAGTGCGTATGGTTATTTTACAAGGGCACCTGGGCCTCTAATGCAAAAAAATCGAACTATAACAAATCAGAATGTTTCCTTTCGCATTTAAACATTTAATCGACGCAAGTTATGTTAAAATTTGAAACAAAGTATATAATAAAAACCTAAGTGTGTACATAGATATTTCGGTGATAGATAATTATTTGATTTCAATGATTTTCATATGCAATTTCTTAGGTGTCCAGCCTAGAATTTCGAATCAGCACTAGACTACACTGGGGTGTGCATGGCTCACCCGATCTCCTTCTATATACGTCTATGTAATTGGGACAATACTTTCAGAGATCCATAAATAATTGATCAGAATCTCGGTGTAATTTGTGACTTTTATAATTATGTATATTTGTAAAGTTCGTAAAAAAATATTTCTTAGAGCGAGTGTGTCTTTAAAAAATAATACTACACCTAAATAGTTGATTAGATTAGTGTAGTATATTAAAATAATATAATTACATTATAATTTGAAATTATTAATAGAATACCTACCCACCTGACTCTACTACACATAGATAAAATGGTGCACTGAAATTAGGTCCAGCTAATGTGGCGACTGGTGTATCGTCGTTAACACAAAGTACACGTCCAACAATCCAGCGCTGAAGATTAGTGGCGACACCCAACGACGCCTCAGCTTCACGCCGTAAATCTCTCATTAATGCTTGTCGCCTTATCAATAGATGAACAGGACCTCTAGTAGCTTCTCTATCTTCTACCAATATGGCAATTCTAGAATTAAATTAAAACAGTTTTTATTTAATTTCAACGATTTACAGAAATCACAGTGTTCTCTTTCTAGCTTCAGCAAGATTTATTTATACAAGTTCAGATGGGACGCTATAGGATTTTATTTTCTCTTGCAGTGATATTTTCTGACTGTATATCTCATCATATTTTACGACATCTGCAGGAAAACAATCTAACATGTCGTGCGGCGTTCCACAGGGGTCGGTTCTGGGACCGACTCTGTGGGACATCGGGTACGACTGGGCGTTGAGAGGGAGTCCCCCCCCCGGGCTGAGTGTGATATGCTACGCTGACGATACGCTCGTCACAGCCCGGGGCAGGACACTCGAAGAGGCGGCGAGCCTGGCCACTCTCGGCACCGAGGAGATGGTCGGGCGAATCGAGGCGCTGGGGCTCAGGGTGGCCCTAAATAAGACGGAGGCCCTATTGTCCCATGGGCCACGCGTAAGGCCGCCAATCGGTGTCTCGCTAGTCGTCAACTCCGTCCACATCAGCATCCAGGCCCATATGAAGTACTTGGGTCTGGTGCTCGACGGGCGATGGTGGTTCCGGGAGCATTTTCGCCGAATTGCTCCCCGGCTGGTCGGCGCGGTGTCCGCCCTTTCACGGCTCATGCCGAACGTGGGCGGACCCAGCTTCGAGGGCCGACGGCTGTATGCGGGGGTGATCCGTTCGATGGCCATGTACGGCGCACCCGTGTGGGCGAGGGCTCTGAACGCCCAGCTCAGGGCTGTTCTGTGGAGACCCCAGAGAGTCATGGCGGTCAGAGCTATTCGCGGGTACCGCACGGTATCGACCGAGGCGGCATGCCTGCTGGCCGGGACACCCCCGTGGGACCTAGAGGCGGAGATGCTCTCCGACCTCTACCGGCGGGTGACCTCACTGCGCGACGAAGGTGGCTCCCCATCGCTGAGCGAGATAGCCACCTGGCGCGAGGACGCCCGCCGAGACGTCATCGCCCGTTGGGCTACGCGGCTGGAGAGGCCTAGACACGGTGTCGTCACCGTCGAGGCTCTCCGGCCCGTACTGATGGAGTGGATGGAGCGGCGGCACGGAGTCCTCTCCTTTCGGCTGGTGCAGGTGTGGTCGGGGCACGGATGCTTCGGCTTGTACCTGCACACGGTCGCGTATAGGGAGTGGACTTCGTTCTGCCACCATTGCAGCAGTGACGAGGACACGGCGCAACACACGCTCGAGGTGTGTCCGAGCTGGGACGGGCAGCGCCGTGACCTCGTCGCTGTTATCGGTGCCGACCTGGCGCTGCCGGCTGTCGCGAGGGCGATGGTCGACAGCGTCAGGAACTGGGACGCGGTCGCCGCCTTCTGCGAGGCTGTCATCTCGCGGAAGGAGGCGGCGGAACGAGTCCGGGAGGATTCCCGCGACCCGGGCCGCCGTCAGCGGCCGGGGCGGCGCAGGCGCGAATACCTGCGCCTGATGCCGCCCTAACCGAGGCCTCGGGTGATCGGACCGGGGAATTGTCCGGTCACCCGACGTGAGGCCACCGCGTGAGGGCGGCGCCCCGACGACGAAATCTGTCGGGGCGTCGACGAGAGGAACCCGCGAGGGTAAACCGCCGGGCGGGCCACCGAAGTTAAAATCGAGTACCGGTGGTCCGCTCGCACGGCGAAGAGAGAAGGTTTTACGGTGGGTCTATGGGGTCACGCGCTGCCTTTTCCGTCACCCCGGACCGATTCGGCGGGGCGAGACGCACCCATAGCCCACCAATAAAAAAAATAAAAAAAAAAAGGAAAACAATCTAAGTATGATAAATTGTTTTTACTGTTACCGCACTATCGTAAAATCCTCAATAAATATTTCACTTACGTTATCATCTCATAGTTCGTGATTGGCTCCTCTTTTTTAATATCCATATTGGTTTCTGATTTTACTAAAATTTTATTTGTTTGCAGTGGCATCGAAGACTTGCTAGGTGTAGGTGTTGACTCTAAAAGGTTTTTTACTTTACCAGCATTTGACGTAACATTAGAATTTGACGTAACGTTAGAAACCACTACTTTGTGCGGTAATATTTCTTTAACAGGACTAATTTGAATAACTTGTGGTTCAATTCTCAGACTTGTATTTAACAAATTATCTTGTTTAGGGACATTCTTAGAATTGTTTTTGTCTGTTTCATTCGCATTTAGCATTGGAGTGACTGTAGATGTCGATGGTTGAGATAGGATTTGTGACGAAAAAGATAACACTGAACATGATAACCGCAATTGTGCCAATTTAGCAGCGGCCTCGGCTGCTGCATTCTCGTCTCCCTTCGCTATGGACTGCTCGAGTTGATGAATCAAATTGCGTCGTCTAGAGTATTGATCTTGAATGTTTTTATGAACAATTGCATCAGTCGTTGTTCCAGAAGCCATTACACCTAAATTGTTGTTATTAAGCTTGGAATCAAGAGTCGTTTCTTTTTTTGTTACTACGGAGAGAGGGTTAATTTGTGAGCATCCAGGCTTTTCTGTATCTCTATTCTCCATGTCTGAACTTTTTACTTCAACTCTTGCCTTAATTTCTTTATTAACATTGACAGGTACTTTATTAGATGTTATTTTCATAAAAGCATTAGTTATTTTTGATTTATTTGTATTGTCATTAGTCAGAGGGGTGATTGTTGCGATAGAAATATTTTGTCCAAGAAAATTTTCCTTGGCTACCCTAAGATTATGTTGGGAAGCATTAGGTATTTGTGATTGATTTGTATCTAAGTTCTTTGGAACGTATACAGGATTTAGTAAAGATGATATTTTTAATGGTGTATGTAAATCTTTTTTAACTTTCAATTGGTCAGGTATCCCAGTATTAATTAATTTTGTCTGTCTAATATTTTGAATGCCTGTAACTGGATTTAGGGTTACTTTACTTTTAACACTTGCAGTTTTCTTCTCATTATTATTCTCACAATTGTTTAATACTGGTGAGATTATTAAAGATGATGAGGATTGCACTGTAATTGGAATTTGACTGCGAGTAACGGGTGTTGTTTCGGATAAAGTAGTTTTATTAGATATTGAAGTCTTACTGTCTGATGATAATGTAATATTATCATTTTGATTAATAGAACCAACACGAAGAGTAGGCGTTTCAGTAGAATAAGAACTCAAGGGCTTCGAACTGGGGACAGCAATAACTTTTACATTCTTTTGAACATTTAAATCATGCTTAGCTCTTTTTGGCAAAGAATCTTTCATTTCTTTTAGCATTTCTTTAAGCTTTTGTTTTTCATCTGCTTCATTTTTATTGGTTAACAAAGATTGAGGTAATACTTTTTCTGTTTGTGTATAAGTATCCGAAGCTTTAGACACTGAATTCATATCACCATTATCGCGATTTGTCAAAGTTATTTTTTGTCTCGGAATACAATGTAAGCAAGAATTCACATTTGAACTATATTTTCGTAAGCAATTAACACAAATCCATGCATCTATTTGCCTAGCACGTTGGGATTCTAAATTTTCTAAAATCATGTTGTTGACGTCATTATGCTTCTCTTTGCAAGCTTCTATAATTTCAGCAGCTTGTTTATCTAGCTCACTTATACTAGGAAGCAGCTTTACAGAAGTTATGTCAATATTTGAATTTCTTTTTTTACTGTCGAAAATCTGTTTTAAGAAACTTCTTTCACCTTTAACTTTCGTGTCTTTAGTACGTTCTTCTTTTTTACTGTACTTTTCAGATTTATGACCCATTGATGGATCGATGTCGAGTTTTTGTTTATCCGAGTTCATTGCCATAGATAAAATCGTATTGGCTTCTAAATGGCTTATGTTTTCTTTATTTTGCACAATCAACTTTGCAGGAGGTTGTGGCGCCCGCCGTTTTCTAGTGTTTCCCCGGCTTAGGGATGATGACGGCGCAGTAGGAATCGCAGGTATTGGAGGCAGAGGAGCTCGACGTTTTCCTGGAACATGCGCTAGTCTTCGATGAAAACATTCACTCGTAGCTCTTCTTTCACGTTCCCATCTACTATTAGGATCACTGTTTATCCGTCGCGCTGGTGGTAAGCTAAAAGCATCATAGCCACAAGTAGTGTCACCACTCTTGAACAAACCGTATTTTCGATGTAATGTTATATCTCGATCATACTGACGACGAATGTTTCTGTCATGGACTCTCTTTTTATATGTGTCACTTGGTGGGCCTGGTGGTGGAAGAACAACTGGGGTCGTTGCAGGTTGGTAATGCGCTGGTGGCAAAAACGCAAAACTTGCTACTGTGCGGTCGGAACCAGCACTAGAGAGACTTTCGTTAGAGTCAATTCTATCTTCGCGTCGCAGCCACGAGAACAATGTCCACAAGCCCGCAGATAATGGACGGGGCCGACCCTCTAACTCTACGTTGTTGTTCATTACCCCTGAAAAGAAACATTTAAAAAATGTTATATGTTGAATCAAATTCTCTCATTTATTAAATCTACGAGCACTCTTACATAAATCATTACATTAGTTATGAAAATAAAAACCATCACATAGGTTATAGTTTTTTTTTCTTTCATTCATTCATAGAAGTCCCACTGTTGGGCTCGAATCTCCTCCATAATGGGAGGGCAATTGACCTACTACTGCACGCTGATCAGACGTGTTGATATATGGTTTTACTTCGACTTATCCTTCTCTTACATACAACATGTAGCTATATATGTATATTCATTTTATATTCCTCAGTCGTCTCTTACGATCACTCACGGGTAAGATGGTGAATTGTATTCCTACAGTAGGAATCGAAAAGAAATAGTGGCGACGGAGTAGGAATCCTACTCCGTCGCCACTCGGAAAGCCACCACCTTTCTTACCTATTGTATAAATTAAAATTAGACTCTTTTATCAGTTAGTAAGTAAATAGTACTTAGTATGTCATGTCGTTTTTATGACGGGCATTCATAGTCCGGGTACAACTTCAAGGTGGGAGAAAGGCGGTGTGTAATCCCTTTACGGCTATATTACCTCCCCATCGCACATTTGACTATCAGCATCAAGTCCTTGTCTTTGTTGGTTAAGATCGGACACATTTTTCTTCATTAACCGTAATATATTAAAAATAAGTCTACATTACTTTAATCAGATTACTTAATTGACTATAAACTTGATTTACTTAGACGATTCATACTTTAAATGATCTCACATTTTAATTGTGCCCTGTAATAAGGAATACTAGATATTCAGGAATACACAACAAAGAGTTTGTAAATAGAAGAAAGAATAAATAGAGATTTAAAAAAATATAAAGAGTCGCACATTATTTAGAAACTCGGAACCATTATTTGAGTGTGCACAAAAAATTGCGTGGGAATCGAACCTATACAGAATAGTTGGTCATCGAAAGCGTTTACTACGCGTAATGGTTATTAAGACCATTAAGCATCTTGACTATCCGTAAATAAATATTTATTCTAAACATTTATGTATACTTACTTCATTAGTGCTTAGTAGATAAAGAACTTAAAGAAATGAAAATTACTTTTTTGATCATAAAATCACCTTTATGCAATAATAATGTTAAGATATACTGACGTAAAATAGGTATAAAACTTGTAATAGACATATGGATACTTACAGAGTGATCCAAACTCGACGAATAATTTTCTGGTCAGCTTTAAACTAGAACATATTAACCTCAATTTTCATTTTAAGATGTAAAAAATTCTTTAATTTAATAAACACGGCAACTATTTTCTTAATCACGGCACACAATTTTAATCTTTAAAATACACGATATTTTGTCGTAAGATTTCATAAATGGTTGCTTTGTGAACAAATGGTTAAAATACACAAGGAGAGCGCATACTTCGTTACTGTGAACAAAGCGAGGTCGATCTCGGACACTGACGATTAGCTGCGGCTGCGGCGCACTCCGCCCGCCCAGCTAAATTTAGCGAAACTTTGCGACTACGTTTTTGCTATTTTCATTTTAGTCTTGGACGCTGTAGACGCTAAACTAACTTCTTTTCAATTTAGTTCGATTTTCTGCAATATTGCTAACATTAAAGAGTGATCTGCTGAAGATACGTCACGTGCCTCGTTTGAAATTAGGTCAATTGAATTTGACTGCTACAAAAAGTGCTTACTTTTTGTAAAACAAAAAAGAACAAGGCATATTTTAACAGCTTCTTGTTTCCTCCTCTTGTTAGATATAAGATGCACACCGATATTTAATAGGTATTTAACCTTGTTCTCGTTACTTTTGCATTGTATGAATCAGGGGTCACATCAGGCGACTTGCCACGTCAATTACAATTTAAATACCTACCAACCATACATTTATTGGACTCTCGCATTACGGAATAGACGCACTAAAATTACATGGCACCAATATTCAATGTCGTGACATTGGATATGTAAGATTGTCATTGAAAAGTGCTACCGTAATGGAAATTAAAAAATCTTAAATATATGTACCTATCTATTACTATTTAATATATTATATACACAAACTAAGTTAATTATTCCGTATGGTGACGGGTAGGAAAACAATGTGTCCTAATCCATTAATTACCTGTGAGCGTGTTAAAAAACTGGATACGAATGCACTAGGGTAGGGTTCGGCAACCTTTTGAGTCAGAAGAGCCAAAAATTACAATATGCAAAAGTTTAAAATTTTAAAGAGCCACAATTTTTGTTCAATTCAGAACATTTTTAAATGTTTTCTTTTATTTTATAAATTTTTGCATATAGAACTAAAGAGCCACAAATTCACATCCAAAGAGCCGCGTGTGGCTCGCGACCCGCACGTTGCCGACCCCTGCACTAGGGAATATTGTAGGAGCGCTCCCCTACGAAATTAATGTTCTCTAATGTCTATGCAACAGATCGCTGGTCGAGAAGCAAGCCTGAGTGCTATAGTAATGTGATAACAAAATAAATTATCATAATTTAATGTCTTTAATTATAAAAACTCGTAACTGCCTGTATTATTGACTGCTGAGCAGTTATCTCGTCGCAAGCTAATCCTAATCGTATTCTGTCTTAGTAACATTTGAAATAGCTGAACACAACTGAATGCATATAGGTGTAAAATTTCTTTACTATTGACTGTAGGTACCCTCGAACTGTAGTAGGTAAAGACAACAACACTACTTACTGACAGATATTGACTTTGGTTGATTTTATTTTTTTAATCTACGTGAAGTCAATCGTATATATAATACGTGAATCACGTGAAGTCGACCCGTACAAATTCATATAATCCTGACGAAAATGGTGGCCATTTTCACTGGTTTAGTAGTAGTAGTAACAGGGATTTGGACTAAAAATAAAAAACTTTGTTGATCTAATGTATGGGTGTATAATATTTTAAGAACGTTGTTCCGCGGCCTTCGCCTTTGCCTTCGCAGAATATTTTTCTACAGAACCGTGAATCACTAACAGTGCTGCAGCTACACGCGAAGTCAATTCAGCTTGATTTACCTCGTGCGCCCATGGGACCCGCCCCCAACGCATCAACTAAAACAAAAATCATTATATATGGACATTTGACAATTCTTTTTAAGGTACAACACACAGCTATTAGATAAGTCATAAATAAAAGATATAGAGTCATAATATAGAGATATGGATGGAAATAGTAGTTCTATTTCTGTTGATGAAAAGATATTTGTTAGTCACGAAAACTAGCAAATGTTAGTAGAACAAAGTTATTAAAACTTTTTTGAATTATTTTGCTTTATAGAATTACTGTGTAATATTGCATTATTATAAATACCTATTCTACAAAAATTTTAACGATTTCTTAATTCCAGTTTAAATTGAAGTTTTGTCTATATTTTTTCCTTAGCTGCCTTACTTATCCTATTAATTGTAAATTATTGTTACAAATAAACTATGAACGTCAGATATAAGAGCTGCTAAAGTTGCTGGGACTGTCATTTTAAACCTAGGCACTAGAACTAAAACTGTACACCTCAAACAAGTGTAACAAAAAACATTAAAACTAACAAAATTTGTTGCACATATCTGTGATATGTTAAGGGTACGCGAACCAGTCCGCCAATAGCAGACTAGTTCGTATATGAGACTCGCAATATGAATTTGTAAATTGGGAACTATGGCCTGAGAGGAGAAGCCTAACTTCTTTGGAAGAAAGAACAAAGCTCTAAGAACTTCGTGTGGTTACAATAAGCAAAAAAACTTCGAGAAACCCGAAGTCAGCCGGAATATAGTGTATAGAGCCAGTTAACTAATCGCGCCATTTTGCATAAAATTAAATGAAACTTGCACAAAATTAAGTAAATGTTGAATAATACGAAGCATTTTATTTTCATTATAGAATTCAATTAGTAAACATGTTTAAATAAAATTAAAATAAAGTAATATTATGATATTTAACACAACTAAGTAAATTTCGTTTATGGAAGTACACTCCATCAATAATAAAATACGTTTATTTTACAATTTACCTATAAACTCGAAACAAGTTACCAGTTTAATAAACCATTGTATTCTTAGCAAAAAAAAACATCTGCTAGCTTGGCGCGTAAAATTGGAACGAATTAGTTCTTCACTACGTCGTTGCTTTTTTGCTTCCTTGTCTCTCGCATTTATCTAGCAAACTATACACCCGCAAAATTTACATCCGCGCTCCAAGTTCTAAAAACGACAAACACGTGACTAAAAATTGTCAATTTGTCGTATTTATGAGCACAAAAAGAATTGTTATTTCTTTTACTGGACTACCCGTCGCGCCTTAGCACAATGTAGATCTACTCTCTACTAGGGCATATACAATGTTAATTATAGTGAATATCAATCTGTAAATTATACAAATATATCTATAAATACCTATTTCAATAAATATTAGTGCCTCTAACATTAAGTGCAATTTGATATAGACTTTCCATATAATTGCGTTTAAAACAACTTCTCCGTGACAATGATTTGCTCACACTTAATGGGTGTATTGGTAGCATAGCAAGTTTTACCTACTGATTTATGCGAATTTACTTATAAAATTTCCGGAATACATTGCATCTTTACACATGACAAATATCTTTTATCTCAATGAAATAAATCGTTCTATATGAAAGTTTTAGCTCCGCTATATAATGTCTATATAGCTTTTGGTTGTTGTGACTACAAAAATAACTTCCAAAACAAAAACCCATCACAGTTTCGGAACGACACAATAATGCGCGATTAATCACTTTCTTAATTATACATTCGTAGAATGTGGACGTAAACGTCCACATTCTACGAGTTTCTTTATCAATGTTTTAAATGTTAGCTTTAGTATTTTGAAAAAGGGTTACGTTATATGGCAATCTAGTTTTGATATCGCAATTTATATAGAACTTATACAAAATACGTTTCAACAAGTAGAGCATTAAATAAAATAAAAATAATAAATATTTTTACATTATGTACAAACCTGGTATTCTTCTTCAAGCCTTGCAAGTAAAACGGCTTCTTTGGGATCTATATGTCTTTCAACACATGCCAACATAAGGATTGGAGATTTGAGAGCTTCAACACCAAAACTCATTGCTGCAAAAAATATAACGACAATTATTTTACTTACGAGACGCATTTTTCTCAAAATAAGACAAAATTGGTCCATAATCCATCACGCTGGTCGTTACGGGGCTAAGCAGTAATTGAGGTTTCACCATTTCATGAAAATATATGAAGTTTAAGAAACTAATTTTTGCGAAACTCAGTGTTTATATTTCCTTTAAATTCTCTCGAGCCCTTTTCAACGTTCATGGTCATGATTATTAAGATTTTAAGGTAAAAATAAAGAAACTATTATACAATAACGATGAATCGTTGGATATGAAACTCCTTAACTCATAACACTAACTCTTATCGCCAATCCTCCTAATAAGTATGGCGATTGCAGTTAGTCTTATGCCCAACAGTGAAGGTTGCTGAGTTGAGGGATAGATTTATATGCAACATCAACATTTAGGGACCCGGTTAATAATATTTCTATTACAAATCTATATTTATATAAATAAAAATGAATAGCTGAAATGTATGTACTTCTAAATGAGTGCACCAAATTGGATAATTCTTTTTCTGTCTTCGTAATCGTCGGGTAAGGTTTGTATAAATAAAATTTAAAAAAAAAACTATTATTTTTTTAAATATCATATGTGGAGTGAATGATATAGAAGGCTGTGAGAAATTTTTAATATATTAATGATGATTGACGTATCAGTAAATGAGCCAGCGGTTGATAACTTCAAATATATAGACAGTATTTTGATTGATTTCTGATTTTAATTCATTTATTATTAGCCCTTCGGGCGGTCGAGTCCACATGATTCCGATTATTATAACCTTACGAGGGTACTTAAATAGTGTCAACTTTTACCTTTTAAATTAATCCAATAAACTACCTTCGGATTTGAACATAAACACTACGGAAAAGTTCCGGCAAGAAACTCAACGGGTTTGTCTATTATTTTTTTTACAGATCTTTTATAAATAATAGTTTTTACTAAACATGTAGTAAAATTTTGCTCTTCGAACCACGATATAATATAAAATTCAATTACAATATAAAAGATATAGCTAAATCAGATTCCACAAGTGGCACCCGATCATAAATTAAGATGAACTGCTGTTACGATTATATTAGGTATGCGTCCGATATATCAAAACGAATCTGAAATCGGATTTCAGTCAGAAATCGTATCGTATCGATATTCAACACTATACAAACTGATTTTAGAAAACGTATTTCTGCAGAAACTAAATCAACACATATCAAAACAAAACTACGAAAACGCAAACTAATAATAAATCTAATCATCGCGCAATCGTTTTCTATTGCTAGTTTTGCAAACCAAACCAATATTTGAAAACTTACTACTTATCTCTTTCACTCCGCTAAGCGATCGCTTAGTCAGAATGAGAGAAAGCGAATTTCATTAAAATTCGCCTCCTTTCATTCTAACTAAGCGATCGTTTAGTGCATTGAAAGAGATGAAGCGAATTGTCATCTGTTTTGGAATTTGGAGGTTTCTAAGAAACTCAGAATGGCAGATGGAAACGAAACAGAATTACAAGAGTCAGGGAATAAGATCTATATTAATATTACACAATACTTAATGACAGTAGTTTAAGTTTTGTGTTTGTTAAATAGATTTTTGAATTATGGGAGAGTTTTTGCACACTTGACCTTGGTGACACGTGCGGTGTGCGCGTAATGTTATTTTTGTGATCTCATGAACTATATAATTAGATAGGTATTTTACGATTCAATACTATACTAACGTATGTTAGTATCATACATACGATTTGATGATAAATAAGAAATAACTATTTAATGTAAAAAGGTAAGATTTTCGCTTCGTAATCGGGATTAATAAAAAAAAACCATACAAAAAAATGTACATTATATAATATAATCATGAAATCATTGTAAATATGACGATTTTTAAATACGCAAGAAAGTTTTGTATCATATCCAAAACAAAACATTTTTGCTAGTCTAGTACTCTAGTTAAGCCTAGATAAAGCATGAAGGAAAATCGTACACCTAAATCCATTCAACAAAGAAATTATAGAAAAATTATTTGAATGCGTTCGTTCGATTTCGTTTGCTACGCTAAAATAACTAAAACATCGAATATCGATCGAAACTAAAGTAAACCCGCTCCGTCAACCGCTCTGGAAATCGATTTCTGAAATCGGTTTTTAAAATCGATTTAAATATCAGAAATCGAATTTGTATCGGTTTGCGTAAAAATCTGAAAACGCCCATCTCTAGATTATATTATTATTAATTCGATTATGAAATTAAATTTAGTTATGAAATAAAATTAAAATTATGAATTGAAAAAACGCAGAGGAAGTTGCATGAGTCAGCTAGTTACAGATAAACAGAAGCTAGTTTAAACAAATCAGTAATTCACTTACCACTAAGTGCTGCAAAATTATACGATAAAAAATATTTGGCTAGCACTGCTCGGGTCTCGTTTGTAACTGGTGGGGGCAGTAATTCTGTAGCCACCTCTTGTTTTACGTTAAATCTCTTTTCAAACCATTCCAAAATTGGGGTCCATTTCTTATCTTGCAATAGTTGTAACTCTCTTTCTTCCTAAGCAAATAATGGCAATACTGATGTGTATTTAGATTTAATCATAAAAACTAAGTTCCTCCACCAAGTAGAATGACGGCATCGTATAGTCTAATCTCTAAACAAAACAGAGCCTATAAGAGAGAAATCTGTAATTTGAAGAGAAGGCTATAAAAGATTTATAAAACGGTGGAAAGGTATATTGTATTAAATATATCAATAAATATCATCTCTAAGGATTAAGCAATAATAAAAACATGTACGGTCAAAGAAGCCGCCTATCAAAATAGGCATAGGACATCCCCTGTTTGATGACGTCACTATAAGCTTTAAGAGAACAAAATACATTTATTAAAAAAATATATAGAGACAAGACAGTCCATTTAGTAATATACACAATACTTTAATTAAACATATTTGAAGATATTAGAATTCTTATTCTATTTTTCACCAATTTTGTAGGATGATTTACAAGTGTGTCCCTCATGTGAAGGCATATTTTTAGAGGAGTTATAAGTTAGTAGTGTGCCGCTGACCACTCTCCTGACGATCTTTAAAGCAGTTTATACGAATTCTACAGGACAGCAAAAGTAACAGCAAAGACAAACTGTCTTCTCATCTCGTTGACTTACGCATAACTACTAATATCTAAAATTCTAAATGGTATAGTAGGTATATTATAGTCACTTACGTCAGAATAAAATAAAAGTGTGTCGGTTGAAAAGTAGTCCAAGAAATAACTTGCTATATCGTGTGATGTTAATTTGCCAGGATTATCCAACGCCGTGTTGCACAGTGCAGTCTACCAACAAAATCATCAATATTAATCACTGCAGTTCTCACCAGCTTTACTATAATTATGACTGTAGTCTTGTTATCAATGGACAGCGGTTTAATTAAAGCCTACTGACTTATCTCCTGCATGGTACTTAGAGTAGTCAGATTATAATAAAAATCGTTACGATTACTTGTGTAATAATAATAGTATAATAGTCTCATAATTTTTTTAACACCCATGTCCTTTTGTTAATGAATTTTATATCATTTTGCTTAATAACCTACATAATATGAGAATTTAAGAGCTGCTGAAATTCATATAAAATTAGTTAATCATCAATCAATCAAGATCATAGCCAAAAAGAAACTATCTATCCAATAAATGTATGATCCAGCACAATAATATCACATCAATATAATTGCTGTCCTTAGTAGGCTATAAAAATTTCAAGATTCAATTTTATTAGATACATGTTCATAAGAATATAACTGTCAGTCAGCCTTTACTACCAGAAAAATTGTGCGGCAGAAACATTTTAATACTCTTGTCAATTTTATGTATGAAAAGCGCATGTTCTACATTCCAAATAAAGAAAGGACTACCTGATACTGCAAACCTATAGATTCTTATAGTTTATAGCTTCTTTTAGTTGGCAATTTCAGTTGATATTATAAGTTACATAAGCGCGTACTAAATATATAATCCATAGTGTTCCTAATATATGCCCCTAGCTCAGGAGACAGCAACCTGCGGCTCGCGAGCCACATGCGGCTCTTTGACTGAGAAGCTGCGGCTCTTTAGCTCCATACACAAATATTGGTTTCATAAGAAAAATCCTTCTGAATTGATTATACGAGAATAAGGCACCATATACTTAATCTGGCCATAAATGCTGTTACAAATTTACAATTAAAAATAAACAAAATATTATATTTGAAATTGGCATCTGTCATTTTTATATGATTGTTCATTGTGTTTTCTCATTTTGGCGCCAATACATTGTATAATATTTTGTGATATTAAAATGGAGTAGGGTGATAAAGAGAACCGAATCGCTGTGATTGCAATACACAAAGTAGGTATGGAGCCAAATGTAATTTTTAAAACTCTCCATACGCTTGGTATTAGTAATATGTTTGTGTATCGGGCTATTAATAGGTGACCGAACCAGAGGACTATTTGTGACAGAAAAAGATCTGGCCGACCACGTAGTGTTTGTACGAAAAAGGTGCTCAAAGCAGTAAGGGAAAGAATCCGAAGAAATCCTGTCCGAAAGCAAAAGATTTTATCTCGGGAGATGAAGATAGCACCTAGAACCATGTCACGTATTTTAAAAGATGACTTAGGACTTGCAGCCTATAAGAGATGTACTGGTCATTTCTTAACTGATAATTTAAAAAAAGAATAGGGTGGTAAAATCGAAACATCTACTGAAGTGGAAGTGAAAGGGAGACCACAGAAAAAAATTGTTTACAGATGAGATTTTTTTTACAATTGAGCTACATTTTAACAAACACTTGTAAATAACCGTATTTACGCCCAAAGCTCTTAAAGAAGTTTCCCGATTAGTAGACAGAGTGCAACATGGGCATTATCCGCCTTCAGTGATGGTTTGGTGGGGTATTAGCTATGAAAGAGTGACTGAGCCATACTTTTGTGAAAATGGTATCAAAATACCATTCTTGAGAAGGTAGTGAAGCCCCTTAAGAACACCATGTTCAATAACCAAGAATAGTTCTTCCAGCAAGACTCGGCGCCGGATCATAAAGCTCGGTCTACGCAGTCTTGGTTGGAAACGAACGTTTCGGATTTCATCAGAGCTGAAAACTGGCCGCCGTCTAGTCTCGATCTTTATCCGCTGGATTATGATTTATGGTCAGTTTTAGAGAGTACGGCTTGGACTAAACGCCATAATAATTTGGTGTCCCTAAATCTAATCCATACGATTGGCAGTGAAGATTTTTCCTGTGTACAGAGTGCGTGCTTCTATTGACAACTGGCCTCAACGTTTAAAAGACTATATTGCAGCCAAAGGAGACCACTTCGAATAAGCTTTTTATATGTTAAATTGTTTTATATTTTTGTATTAAACTAACACACTGTAAAAGTAATGGTCCAAGAGCCAGGTGAAAATTTGGTTAATTATTTCTTCTCGAGAGATAATTGGTGATACGCATCAGACAATAGTATCATGAAGCCTTATGACCGTCAGCTGCGGCACGGTGGGGGGGATGAGCAGTTGTAACGTCCCACGCTCGAAGAAAAAAAAAATACATTCACTCATTTCCTCTCGGCTAAAAATTTATCAAATTATAGCTAACCCAATATCTCAACAAAAAAATAAAATCAGCTGCCTATAACATAGTGTATTGTACGTCAGCTGATGTCTCGATCATGGGAAAAAGAACTTCACTTTCAGTGATATCCTCTCAAATAAAAATGTACCTGATGATAGCTTATATGTAACTATTGATAAATATATACGTCAGCTGGCTGTATCTCGGTGGAAAAATCGTCAGCTGATAATTTGAAGGTCGTTACGTAGAAGTTAGCCAGAAGCATTTACTGACTATTTAAATGCATCAGCTGACTAAGTTTCCCTCCACTTACTGCTAGCTGATTTTTTTATTTATCACAGAAATATATTTAAAATCAGCTAACAAATTTTCATGTGAGAGGAAATGACGTCTTTTTAATTATTCTTGTTATTTTTAAAGATTCAAACAATACACGCTAGCATAGCATAGACAGTGTTAAGGTACGCTTGGAGGGGGTTAGTTGTACGCATGCTCGGGGTACCCTTTTGTTGAGGGCACTGGAAAACATTTTTAGAAGTAGAAAAGAAGGGTACTAATCATAGAGTAATATAATACATTGGAAATAGAGAGACCACTCTCGATTTTTTTTGTCGCCACTAATGTCAATGAAAGCGCCATCTATTACGCGACTCAATAATTATTTCCTTTGCGCATGCGTGGGTAGGAAATAATACACACACACATACTTCTCACACACACAGATACTTCTCACACACAGATACATCTCTCTCTCTCTCTCACACACACACACACTTAATTTATTGTTTTAAATAAGGTAATTTCTGCCATCTAGTTTTAGTTATTAACATTATTAGTGTCAAAGCAAACAAAACACTCAGAAACGTGATCTAGAAAGCGCTATATAAAAAAAAAAACAATTTTCAGCTGTACCACAGTGAGTGTTATAGACGCTTTACGGCTTTGCCCCCAAAGTATCGCAAAATAATACCAGAAGATGCATCTGCTGCGAGATTACAGTATGTATATAAATTATTATTTTTTTGGGTGGGTAGGAAATAATTATTGAGTCGCGTAATAGATGGCGCTTTCATTGACATTAGTGGCGACAAAAAAAATCGAGAGTGGCCTCTCTATTTCCAATGTATTATATTACTCTATGATTAGTACCCTTCTTTTCTACTTCTAAAAATGTTTTCCAGTGCCCTCAACAAAAGGGTACCCCGAGCATGCGTACAACTAACCCCCTCCAAGCGTACCTTAATACTGTCTATGCTATGCTAGCGTGTATTGTTTGAATCTTTAAAAATAACAAGAATAATTAAAAAGACGTCATTTCCTCTCACATGAAAATTTGTGAGCTGATTTTAAATATATTTCTGTGATAAATAAAAAAAATCAGCTAGCAGTAAGTGGAGGGAAACTTAGTCAGCTGATGCATTTAAATAGTCAGTAAATGCTTCTGGCTAACTTCTACGTAACGACCTTCAAATTATCAGCTGACGATTTTTCCACCGAGATACAGCCGGCTGACGTATATATTTATCAATAGTTACATATAAGCTATCATCAGGTACATTTTTATTTGAGAGGATATCACTGAAAGTGAAGTTTTTTTTCCCATGATCGAGACATCAGCTGACGTACAATACACTATGTTATAGCCAGCTGATTTATTTTTTTGGTTGAGATATTGGGTTAGCTATAATTTGATAAATTTTTAGCCGAGAGGAAATGAGTGAATGTATTTTTTTTTTCTTCGAGCGTGGGAGGTTACAACTGCTCATCCCACCCACCGAGCCGCAGCTGACGTTCACGAGACTTTATGGTTCGATTTTCTGATGCATTTTACTAATTATCACTTGAGAGGAACTTGGTCATATACATATATCTGTTACTGGCTCTCGGGCTATAATAAATGTTATTTGCAACAGATATTTTTATTTTTCTTTGTTACAGTATTTATGGCTCTTTACTGCCTTTTCCTTCACTGCACCCTTCACCGTGTCGTCAGTTCGTCGGAAGATCTCGAATGACGCCTTTTTTGTGTGTTTAGCTGTTAGCCGTAGATGGCTTTGACAGCTTTATGCGGACTATAGGTGAGCCTTGAGGGCTCTCATTTTGATTAAAGTAAGAGCGACATCGCCCAAGGACTGCCTCTATGGGGAGCAGACCTCGACTTGGAGCGTCGCTGGTAGCAAAGTAAGCGTGCCCACGTTTGGATTTGTGATTTTTGCGCGTCGCGATTTCGCACCTCGACGGCTAGGACGAAACCGCGAATATTTATGGATTCGCGCGCCGTGTCAGCTGAGCTGAGTGTGATATCGTCGTCGTCACCGTCGATCACGTGCCGCGAACGTCGGATTTTTCATCGAATAACGCCGTCATCTGAAGTTTATATGTAGATTTTAATTCTTTTTCGACGCATATACGATATATAACTTATTTACAGGTGGAAGACATTCAACTTGTTTATGCCTTATCATTTGCTGTAGACGAGTCATGCGACATAACAGACACGGTACGAGTTGCCCTTTTCATTAGGTATATGCCTTTCCAAGATCCAAAAGGAGAACTTCTAGGTTAAAATCATTTCCATCGCAACTGATGGGACCAAAGGTATGACAGCAAAAAATAAAGGACCAACAACGATTCTTCAGAGCAAAATAAACCTTCTATAGACTGCCATTCAACTGCATGAGGAAGGCACTCCAGTATCAGTGGGTGCACGTATACCTGAGGCGACTGGTGGCACACTATTTGGAGGTGCGCAGCTTCTTCTATAAGAATCGAGTAGTGGACGTTGTGCGAATGCCCATGTCATGCAGTGTTCCTCAGGGGTCGGTCTTGGGGCGCACTTTGTGGCACATCGGCTACGACTGGGTGTTGAGGGTCCTTCCCTCGGGCTGGGCGTAATCTGCTATACCGACGATACACTTGTTATAGCATGAGGTGGAATGCTTAAGGAGACGGTACGCCTGCCAGCTCTTGGCGCGGAGAAAATTGTCAGGTGGATCGAGATGCTAGGGTTAAGGGTGGCCCTGGATAAGACGGAGATCCTATTGTTCCATGGGCCCCGCACCAGTCCACCTACCGACACCTCGATCACCTTCAATTCGGTTCCCATAAGTATTCGTTCTCATAGGAAATACTTGGGCCTGGTGTTCGACCAGCATTGATGGTTCTGGGAGAATTTCCGTCGACTTGCTCCGTGACTTGTTGGCGTGGCGTCCTTCCTCTCTTGGTTAATGCCAAATGTGGGTGGACCTAGCGCTACTTGCCGACAGCTGTACGCGAGGGTGGTCCGGTCGATGGCCCTGTACGGCGCGCCCGTGTGGGCGGGGTCCCTGACCGGCCAACTCAGGGCTCTCCTGTTGTGACCTTAGAGGGTGTGTGTCCCATAGCGGTGTGGGCCATATGCGGATACCACACGGTGGCGATGGAGGCAGCGTGCCTGTTAGCCTGAACTCTCCTACAGGACCTGGAGGTTGAGATGCTTGCCGGACTGTACCGGTGGGTGTGAGCGACGCAGGGAAGGGTGGCACCACCTCGCCTGACGAGATGGCCGCACGGCGTAACGTCTTTGTGCGTTGGGCACTCCGGATGGACAGGCCTCGATTTGATAATCGGACCATCGAAGCCTTCCTGCCAGTGCTGATAGAGTGGTTGGATTGGCAGTACGGGATCCTTTGCTTCCGACTGGTGCAGGTCTTGACAGAGCGTGGTTCTTTCGTCAAGTATCTGCACACGGTCGTGAGGAGGAAGAAGACACCGTTCTGCCACCATTGCGATTGCGACGAAGACACGGCGCAGCTTACGCTCTAGGTCTGTGTGGCCTGGCCAGAGTAGCGCCGTGTATTCGTCGTAATCATCAGTGCTGATCTGTCGTGACGGGGTCGTCGCCTTCTGCGGGACAGTCATCTCAAAGGAAGGAGGCGGCGGGGCGGATCCGAGAGGAAATTCTCTTTGATGCTGCGCTCCGCCGCCAGCGCCTGATGACGCCCTAATCGAGGTCGCGGGTGATTGGACGGGGGAAAAGTCCGTCACCCGCAGAGAGGCTGACTGCGTGAGGGCAACGTCCCGGCTGCAAGCCGGGGTATCGATGGAGGATGGTATCCAAAAGGGTAACCCGCCGGGCTGGCCACGGATGTCAAGGAAGCGGGGCTAGTGGCCGGCCCAATGGCGATAGGGAGGGAATGCGGTGAGTTATGGGGCCTATTCCGTTGCTTCAGACGGAATAGACGGTGTATCCAGACCATAGCCTGCCAAAAAAAAAGAGCAAAGCAAACCACGAAATATTGATTTTTAGTTTTTTAAGAACAAAAAATTTTTATGCAAATAATATTTATGACCAGAAAAAATTTGTGGCCAGAAAAAGTTTTTAAAGAACTTTGAAATTTTGTAAATTCTAATTTTTCTCTCTTCTAACTCAATGGGTTGCCAACGCCTGCCCTAGCTGATTCTTACGACCCTCCTTAGGTAGGTAAGGAGGTGGTGACACATAGTATTCTTAGCTCCTTACCTCACTAGGAATTATATAATACATATATCTGCAAAACCAGAACCATTTACTTGTTATTATATTTACATTTGTGGTTTATCATTAGTTATTTTAAAATCAAATATTGTGGTAAATTTCAATAATAGACCTGTCATTGCAGTAATTTGTACTCAAAGATGTTTCATATGTGTGCTAAAATGGTAATAAGTTTAACATACCAAGTGCATAGTAGGTTGCGCAATATGTTCAGTTTGAGCGTCCCATTCAGCTGCAATAGCTCTTGCAAGTGGCTCACTGTCAACTGCCAATACTTGACCGTTTGGTGTCTTTAGCCGTCGATGATCTAGAGTTATCTCCCACTTATTATCACTTTGAATGACACTAGTGCCACGATAAAATCTTTTACGAGTTGCTAAAATTTTGAAAATAGAATTTAATTTTAAAATGTCTGTGATTTTGCTATAAGGTATTTAGATTAATTGTAAAATTTTTTATATAGAAATAAATCATATCAGCATACAATCTATATATAGGTACGATGATTCATAGTTATCATATAACCACTTTGCTGGTTATGAAGAGTAAAATTAAATGTATTACTGAAGTAGGTCCTATATTACGAACGCTTAAACTTTTTATCAGCATCTCACCATATTCTATAATTTAATGAAACTATAACATACTTTCTAATATAATTAAGTGCCATATTATATTACAAAATCTCTGCTTAATGAAATTAATAATTGATTTAGTTTTGTGTTGCAGAATCATGTGCCATCCAATGGCACATGATTCAACACATGTCGTTTACGGATTTTGATATGGAGCATATTAACATAAAGCAAGATTTTTTTTTTCAAATTGACTACATAAATTCAGAATAGATTAGCATGTTCAAATAAGTAAAATCTCCAGATCCTGAATAATATTATAGATATCACAAATTGCCTACCTGTCGTCAATAACAATCAGTTTAATGGTAACCCTTTAACTAATTAAATACTTAACTAGTATTTATAGACACAAATAAACACATTAAATATATTTATTGATAAACAGAGTAAATTTGATTTTCATTGAATCTCTTACCATAATTTTGAAATCTGTAGCATCTAGAACATGTAGTCCTCAATAATTTGGTAAACGCTATCGTAATAGACATCATATTCATAAATTATTAAATATATTTAATTTATACATATAATCTGTTTTTTAATCTAAAACTAAATTACAGGGAGTCAGCTTTCAAAGCAAACCATGCCTACACTCACAGACTAATAAGAGATACTACGCCTACACTGGATTTATCGGTACAAAAGAAATGGTGCTCTATTAAAGAATGAGACATAAGTTTCATGTTTAAAAAAAAAATTGACAATTTAATCCATTATTTTACTCTATGATTTGACCATAATATTTCTTACTCTGTGTATTTGATACGACTGTTTGGATTTGCGTTCGGCGTTATTTTTATTTTAATATCTATTACTTGTTTTTAAATGTTAGTTTGGTAAGATAATTGTGATTTTACAGTGTTTTCAATCATCAGTGACAAAATTGACGCTTTTAGTGTTGTGTTACAATAACTTAAGAGATAAAAACTCCATTGTGAAATTTTGACGCTTTTATGTTATCTATTAAGGTTTTAAGAGATAGAGACTCATTATCTTTGTGAGATTCTGACACTTTTTTGTTATTTTCTACAAAGGCTGGAAAGTAAACTGTAGGACTTTTGACGGGAATTTCAAAACGTCATGTGGTGCTCTTGTATTATATTCGATATCTTAGTGTTTTAATGTGTTATATTAGATAATTTTAATGGCATTTTATGTAATATAAAGCGGCGGAACTACTGGGATGTAGTGAATATCATATAAAAGTGCTTTACAACGTTTTCATTTTCCATCAAAATGCCCACAAGATACCATTAACAGTATGGCCATTGCACTGTTAATGGCGACAATTTGACTTAGACAATTGACTAACTTGAAAAAACGTGAAAATATTTATAACTTGACACTGGCACCAATAGCTCGTATATGTAGCCGATTGCCAATATATAAGAAGAAGTAAACTGTAAAGTGCGTAAAATTGTGGTATGACTTCAAATAAATATCGTACATCTCGTTTTATTTAACTATTGTAAATCCCTTTATAAAGTATTTTCGTTTGTTGTTTTTGCACAATATTTATACATTCGAATATAGGTCGATCGAATTTCCGATTACTGTTTTTGCACAATACCTCAATAAAATTGTATTCTGCAAAAACAGCAATCGGAAATTCGATTGCTGAATATTGTTTTGAAATGAGTGGGATATTTAAAAATATAATTACATTTTTAAATATCCCGCTCTATGAATGTTTTCGATGGAATAAACTGGAGCGTTAGTGTGCATCGTGAAAGTAATTTTCAAAGAGTAAAGTTATTAAATTGAAAAAGAGTGGCAACTCGATGATAAAATATGCATGTATGGAAAGTGCTGCCACCCAGAGTTTAAGCGGTGAACTAAAGTTGAAGTAATATATATACTTATCTATATGTGTATGTGTAATTACATAGAATTTTCTTTTACTATGAAAGCTACCCTGAAATATAAAAAAAACATATCAGCTGATAATTAAACAATAATAATATCAGCCTAACATTGAAACTTGAGATAATTTTCAGAAAAATATCAATAACCGAAAAAAGATCGATGACAATAAGTACCTACGCTAGGAACAAAAAATAACAATTCTCAGTTGTCAAACGTTTGACAGGCAGGACAAAATGGCAGCAGTTAAGTTTGTACAAACAATCTGTAGGCGGCGCGACGGTCAGTAAAAATAAGTAATGTTTTAAGTGTGCCCCCCCAGGTAATTTTATTCTAAAGTATGAAGTTGTTCTTCTCTCTGAGTCATGGAGACTAGAGTAAGGAGTACCATCTTGTATGGAGGATTAGTCAAAAAAGTGTCCACTTGTAAACAGCAAATTATTGTTCGAACACTCACCGAAATAGCACTAGTGTAGCAAGTGGAAATGATATGAATGTAGCAGTAATAAGCAGAGTGAAGTGTGCTGAGTTACGTAGTCAGCTGTGATTTGATAAATAATAACCCAAAGAGTAAAATTATATTAACTGAAAAAGAGTGGCAACTCGATGGTAAAATATGCATGTATGGAAAGTGCTGCTACCTAGAGCTAAGGCGGTGAACTAAAGTTGAAGTAATATACATATATACCTACGTATCTACATATTGTGTGTATGTAATTATATAGGATTTTTCTTTACTATGAAACCTACCCTGAAATATAAAAATAACATATGAGCCGTTAACGAAACGGCAATAGTATAAACTTAATAATGAAAATTGAGATAATTTCCAGAACGAACATTAATAACCGAAAATAGATTATTGACAATAAGTACATACGCTAGGAACAAAAAAATAACAATTCTCAGTTGTCAAACTTTTGACAATTACAACAAAATGGCAGCTATGTTTGTACAAACAATCTGTAGGCGGCGCGACGATCAGTAAAAATAAGTAGTGTTTTAACTGTGCCCCCCCAGTAATAACCTATGAAATTTGAGGCGCTCTTTTTAAAATTCTTACACTTGCTACTATAGCGCCACCTTAATTTGCTCCTGTTCAATGGACACTTCTTAATACACTGAGATGGTACTCCTTACTCTAGTCTCCATGCTCTGAGTATATTGTTCTGTGGACTAAATTGACATTAAATGTGTTACCAGTTTTTTGCAATTCTTAAATAGTTACATGCCACTTTCAGCCTATATGCCACGCGTCTATCGATAATTTGCGTTAATATTAACAAATATCGTTTTTTAACAAGTTAACTTGAAAAATGTTATGTTATGATATTTATTTGGGTTTTATACATTCTCGAAAAGTATTGAAACCGCGATTCTTTGTCACTTCGATTACTTCATGTTGGTTTTTAAATATCTAGCTATTTATTACCAAATAACAAAAGTCTATATTAAAAAAATATCACCTATTAGGCAATCATGTTTTGCTGCTGGTCCAACTTTTAATTACAAGTACTACTTAACCACCTGGGGGGGCACAGTTAAAACATTACTTATTTTTAGTGATCGTCGCGCCGCCTACAGATTGTTTGTACAAACATAGCTGCCATTTTGTTGTAATTGTCAAAAGTTTGACAACTGAGAATTGTTATTTTTTTGTTCCTAGCGTATGTACTTATTGTCAATAATCTATTTTCGGTTATTAATGTTCGTTCTGGAAATTATCTCAATTTTCATTATTAAGTTTATACTATTGCCGTTTCGTTAACGGCTCATATGTTATTTTTATATTTCAGGGTAGGTTTTATAGTAAAGAAAAATCCTATATAATTACATACACACAATATTTAGATACGTAGGTATATATGTATATTACTTCAACTTTAGTTCACCGCCTTAGCTCTAGGTAGCAGCACTTTCCATACATGCATATTTTACCATCGAGTTGCCACTCTTTTTCAGTTAATATAATTTTACTCTTTGTTAACCACCTATTATATTCGTTTTTTATAGGCACGAGTTATGAAAAAAATGGCATCTAATGTAGTGCCTATGAAATTTAGGGGTGATATATTAAAAATATATAATTGCCGCATTATTCAGTAAAACACAATAACTGCCGTGGTATATGGTAATATAACATATATAATTTGTTTTAAAATTGTAAATCTTGTCAAATCCTAATAATTGTCGTAATTTTTAAAAGTTCCTCTTCTTTCATACACACTGACGGCGTCTATTAATTCTTTTTTGTTTGATTTAGAGACATTGAAACATTTGAGTATGTAAGGTCGTACGTCGCGTTACAGTTGTATATAGCGCCTCGTGTGGCCATGTGATTTTTAATGATACGTTTTGGAATAGAAAACTTTAAAGTTAATCGTCTAATAAATACAAATTCTTACGTTTCGATATACCGGTATCGTAAGTACACCACTTCACAAAAAAAGCTGACAGCATTATTTGTAAAATTTGCTGTTTACAAGTGGACACTTTTTTGACTAATCCCCCATACAAGATGGTACCCCTTACTCTAGTCTCCATGACGTCGAGACATGACCGCGCCGTAGCGAGTGAACATAACGAATGAATGAACGAAGTGTGGGCAGTCGACACACATATTCGGCTTATTTGTGTCCTTTGAAGTGTGTGAAAAACCGACAAGTGGATGGATACGCGTATTTGCTATTCGTATGCGTTATGTGTGCGCGTAAAGTACATATAGACGAATGAGACCTCCACACTTCGTCGCATGCCGCCAATAATGCGCATAACGAATAACACATAGCGAAGTGTGGTGCCACCATGAGATAAAAAAAAAACAGATTATAGTCTCATCTATATTTTATAAAGAGATTTTGACAAAAATTCCTATCCAATCCATTGAATGAAAGTTATTATATTTTTTTTCTTCTTTTTTTTTGAACTCGTAATCAGCTACTTGCAGGAGGCGCCTAGCATTTGTATTATTGTTACCAGAGAGAGCATTGTTACCAGTGTTTAGGTACAAATTTCTTCACGTCTTTAATCTCTTCATAGTCGTAAATTGTCCGTTAGTAAGTCAAATTGTCACCTTCAACATTGCTTATATAGCTATACTATTAAATGGGATCTGGGCATTTTGGTGGAAAATAAAAATGTTGTAAAGCATTTTTACTTCATATTGACTACATCCCAGTAGTTCCTCCGCATTATATTATATAAAATGCCTTAATATAACACGTTAAAGCACTAAAGTAATGACTATAAAACAAGACCATGATATGCCGTTTTGAATTTATCGTGAAAATACCTTTTTTTAAACGCTAAGTTTATAACTTTTCAATCCATGAGGAGTACTAGAATATTCATTAAGAACTTAATATAATAAAATTAGAAGTACCTAATCATTCTTCTCCTACTCTTATTCCAATTGCTTGGGGTCGATACAATATGTACTCTTCTTTCATAGTACATATTGTAAAAGTTATTGGCAATAGTTCTATGACCGACCGCCTAGCGCCTGCCAGACGTCAACCCTCCTTGGGAATGTAATTGTTGACCAAACTGCATGAGATGGAGTTAGCCCAGGTCGTTATAATGCTCTTAGTCGTCTTTTACGACATCCGCTACCAGCACAAAAGATTAAATCAATTTTCTATCACTTGAGACCAGTATTGACGTGACGTAAAGTCTTATAAATCGAAGAACTCCGGCTACATGGACGAAAGTGTCACGTACCGCCTGAGCCAAGCATGCAAGCGAGAGCGGAAAGTAAGCGCTAGAAAGGTACAATAGGCCTAAGCATTTTATTATTGAAAAGTTGTAATTATTAATCAATACCTTCTCAAAAAAAATTAGTTATTTATGAAACGTCGTCTTTATGCCGATGATCAGATATTACTTGCATCATCGGCTGAGGATTTTCAGGCGCTGGGAACTACTATGCACGAGCGTTTTGAAGAAAAAGGTATAGAAAGTAAATGTAAAAAAGACGAAAGTAATAGTCTTTGAAAATAATAAATGTATGATGGAATGTAATATTTTTATAAATGATGAGGAATTGGAACAGGTGAAAGAATTTTTATACTTGGGGGTATTGTTGTAAAAATGATGATGATATTGAAAGAAAAGTAAATGCTGATAATAAAATGAATATGGTACTGTATGCCTTTATGAGAGGCAGTAATGTGTCCAAAAGGTACATCTTGCTGTATATAAGGGATTATTAGTGCCTATCCACATGTATGGCCGCGAAAGTTGGATTTGGCAGGGAAGATATAAAAGCAGAATGGATGCTGTTGAGATAAGAGCTCTTCGTCGTATGTGCGGTATAAGAAAGTCTGAAAGATTATAATGAGAAATTAGAAATAATGTTATAAGAGAGTGCTGTGGTGTGAATGAAGAAGTAGTGTCAAAAATGAAAAAGGGTATGCTGAGGTAGCTTGGTTTGGATACGTAGGGAGAATGAGTGAGGAGAGGTTGATGAAGCAAATATATAAAGCAAGCGTGAATGAGACGAATACAAGTGAAAGGCCACATCATATTATAATTTACTGGAAATAGAGATGTGTTGACGCATGCAGCAAAATCGTATTTGCTTATTTTGAACATGTATTTATTGATACTTTTGAATTAATTAAATCAGTAATGAAATTGACATTTGGTGTCAATGTTTTTCAGTATATCGCTGGACTTGCATGCTTGCAACCCTAATAGTCCGCCATTAAAGTTTTGTGATTTGTACCTGTTTTGTAACAAAGTAAGATATATTTTTGTTTGAGTACGGTGGGAGTTTGTACTTGTTTTTACGTTAACCTTCCTAAAACATTATATTGTGTTGGATATTATTGTTTTGTGACCATGTCTTCTATGGATACTGATTTGTAATTATATTGAGTGTTTATTCTACATCTATATTTGTGGGACAACAAGTGAAGTGACGCTTGTGTGACTATTAGAACAAACAAGCTATAAATAATTTTGCTACTGTACAGCAATTTGAATAATTCTATTTCTCTTCTTATTTGTGATGTACCCGCATTCCATCAGCGCGGAAGAAGAACAGAAGACGAAACTGATTCCGAGTGTAAATCTACTACACTCAAAAAGAAAAGGAATATTCATACACCCCTCGGCTATGTACAGAAATAGTACACCGTGCTGCACAAATATAAGAACGCCGCTTATAATAAATAATTTGAGTGGGTAAAGTAACGGAAGCAAGAAAGTGAAGAAAATGAAACTCTTAGAAAGTGGTCATTTGGAGGCCCTGAGCAGAGCTCTTTCAATCCTTAACGGAGATAGTGCTGTACAAGGACGTGTAGAGAGCTATAGCTGCAAGATGGCTGGCACAGAAAAAGCTTTTTATAAGCGATTTACAGCAGACGGTGAAACAACTCACAACCTGCAAGCTTTGTCACCACCAGAAGGAATTATGTATAGGTAAAATTATTGTGCTTTTTGTATAATTAAGTCATGGTATCACAGCTAATGTTTATTTACTTTTCTAGTCGAAGTCTATCGGGTGATGAGGATGGTGTACTATGTGATACCATATCAAGAAAGACATTATTCTACCTGATTGCTACACTGAATGCTGCTTTTCCAGATTATGACTTTTCAATGGCAAAGGTATTACATTGATTCTTGCTCAAGAGATAGATGCTTTAAAATGTCTTGCTATAGTGTAACATTAGTTTTTAACTGATTTCTAATCTACTATTTGGTATTACATAAGATTATGGTCTTATGTATTCTTTTATTAAAACTAATTATCATAATTTTAATGAACTATTTAATGATACAGAGTAGTGAATTCAGTGCTGAACCTTCACTGAATTGGGTACAAGGTGCTGTGGATGCATCCCTATCCGCAGTTGGAGGGGCAAGATGGAGGCAACTACGTCCAGCCTTATGGACTGCTGTTGATGAGGAAGTGACATTGCCGGATTGTCGCATCTACAGCTATAATCCAGATTTAGCAAGTGATCCATTTGGAGAACCAGGCTGCCTGTGGGCTTTTAACTATTTTTTCTACAATAGGAAGTTGAAAAGGATAGTCTTCTTTACTTGTAGAGCTATGAGGTAAAACATCTATTTATAGTAATATATTTATATAATTCTGTTCATTATTCACAAGTTTTTATTTGGCAATTTCAAAGTAACATTTTGGATTATGTTCTCTTTATATTTGTCACAAATACTTTCATATTATGTTGCTTTCAGCCTTAAAAAATAAATATACCAGACCTACATAAATTGTGTTAGCTAGATTAAATATATTCTCATAATGTTATTGTTTCAGTCCCGTGTGTGCTGTTGATTCTGGTGTAGATTTTGCTATGGATGAAGATGAAGAATATAATTGAATGAAATGAATGGAAAATTGATATCTTCCATCATAAAAGGTATAGAATGTTAAATACATTCTCAGAAGATCAAGGTTGGAGATGATATGTTAGATATAATTGTTGTACTTCATGTATGAATAATCAATTTAAGCTTTTAGAAGTGTTTGCTATTTTTTTAATTCTTTTTTTGCAATCAATTTTTGTAAAATGGTTCGCTGTATTTGCTAAGGTTTTTATATTCAAGCACCAGTTTCAATGTTGTAAATAGTTGGAGATTAGTTTAATTAAATGTTTAGAGTAAAACAATAAACTTATGGTTTATATACTTGCTGAAGCATCTCCACTGATTTATTTAATTTTTAAGCTTAATGTTCATAACATTTTAAAGCATGGAATGTCTATATATAAAAAAGGCTTATACACTTAGTACTTACAATTATTTTAATACAAAGCAATGAAACCGCTGAGAATTTTATGTGAAAAAGATTTAATTAAGTTGCCATTGTACTATCAGCCATTAGGTTATGATTAGGTACACATTCGGCAACTAAGTTTAAATAAAAAAAGGTTCGAATGTCAGAAGCAAATAAGCCACAGATATTTTGTTTCTAGATGGTTTTATTCTTTATTAGTGTGATCTGTAAAAAAAATGTTCATTGGAGAACAATTACATTCATATAATTAATTATATTAGTTTCTTCATATTCAAATACATACATAGTTCTTAAAAAATAGCTCATTAACTTCAAATATTGTTTACCTTTTTGATTATTAGTGTCCTTTTATGTCTATAAGTTATGTCATGGCCAGAAGTGGTTACTAATGTGTTTGTGTTACATGATTTGCATGTAACACACACACAAACGCTAATTTTTCACTATTCTCAATTTAACATGAGTTAAACAAAGTATAATATGAACCTGAGAGTTGCACCATTGACCATACTGATGAAATAGATTTTTGAAAAGCACAGTTACTGATCACCAAGATACCCATATTTTGCTAAGGAAAGCTATAGAAAACTCTGAAGTCTTCTTTCGAGTCACATGGACATTAGCGAAATTGCTCCTGTTGTGTTGTAGCAGAACTCGAAAACATAGATAAACACTAATAACAATTTTCTTTTCATAGAAGAGTTGGTTGGCCGTTTTGATATATTTGCAAATGTGAAAAACTATAATATATATTTAGTGCGTGAGAATTGTAGGTTTAGAAGACATATAATAATTTAAATCCAAATTATATAGTTAGTGTAAAAGATATTCAATGAGTAATAATTATTTTATGAGAGGTAGAAGCACTGGCAAAATTAATAATATTTTTTATTTAAAACAGAATTACAATGTGTTAAATTTCTATAATCTGTAACATAATCAAAACCAGAAATTCATTTGCATATGTTATTAAAATTTGTTTAAATGTTTCTATATTAACAGTATCTGTATTTTAGATAGAGTGCATATAAGTATATTGTGGGCTTTAAGTAAACAATGAATGAAACTTTAATTTTTGTTGATAATGTTCTACCAAATGTTGATTAAGTTATAAGAATATTGACACTTAAAATAATATTGACACTTAAAATAATATTATTTTACTATAGGCTTTAATAATTTCACAACTAACATATATAATTACTGCTTTCGATTTATTAAAAATACTATTATTAATAATTTGTGTATTTGTAGTCTTTTTACTTTTTTTAGAAATAACACTTAACATTATTTGACAATCGAAAAGCACCTCTAATATTATAAATAATGACGTAGATTATTACTTATATTTTCGGCATGATATTTAACAATTACAAGTACGATACTTTTATAAAGTATAAAAAAGATATTGCGTATTCTTAAAATGTCCAATGACTAATACTATAATAGTTTTGAGTTATTGAGAGATATTAAAAATTCCTTTCCATATTTCACTCTTAATAAGTTAGGACAATTAAGAAGCATTTCCGTTTCGTACCAAAAAGCACTTAATTTATTTATAATTTTCTTTGATTAGGTATACCTATGTATAAATTTTATTAATTCACTGTAATATAGGAAATAGGTCATTGTAACTTTAAGATAAGTTCTTGGGCACTGACCATAGTTTCTTTATACCAATGATAAAACTGAACAACATTTACTAACACTTTCAGATAATCTCTGTATTTAAAATAATAAAATATTACCTATCTCTCGAATGTTTTTATTAAAGTTATGTGAATACATATTATATGCGTACTTGATTGTATCTAGAGTATACGCTGGAACCCCTGCACGTATTTCTAAAATTATTTCACCATTTGAAAGATACCCAAGTTATTTCAAATGGATAATTTGAGAGCTTCCGTGATGTGCAATGTGCTATTTCGAAAATAATGTAGTTATAGTGTAATTTGTTACACCTGTGTGGTGACGGAGTAAGAATACAATTCACCACTCCCTATCTTACCCGTGGCTGATCGTAAGAGACGACTAAGGGATATAAAACGCATATAACATCATAGATGTTGCTAGATGCCAGAGAAGAAAACTAAACAAAACTATACCAACATGTCTGACCAGCGTAGGTCAATTTCCCTCCCATTATGGAGGAGGCTCGAGCCCAACAGTTGGACGTATATCAGTTGAGATGCTGATGTAGTTTGTTAAACGAAAGGGATTCAAACCCATAACTATGGGCGAAAATGAGTTGTGTTTACCAAAATACAACTTGTAGTTAAAACTGAAATAAAAATAAAAAGTTATACAATCTCGGCAAGGAAAATCAAAGCCGAAACCCGATCGAACTTAAGACTTAAATATTTCAAAACTAACTCTGTGTGCGATGAATACTTTTCGTTCAATTGGGCTTCTCCATGATTTATGTAAAAAGACCACGGCAGCAGATAGAGGCCTTCCTAAGAGGCATAATACCATAATCATCGCGCTTGACAGACTATAATAGTTGGTATGTTTCCCAGGAGAGCACCGCTGTCCATTCTCTTAGCGAACACTTAGCCAGTCTGTACCACTCCCACGGGAAAGTAAATGGTGGCCACACATTTTATTCTTAACCTGTTACTACATTAATATAATGTAAGGAAATAAACGCCGGTTATGATAAATTTTCCACTATAACTGTTGCCTAAACCATATAAATAAATATAAATCTTTGAAATAAAAAGGTAACGTCGTAGGATGTGGCAGACGTTACTGTTATATACTTCATGGACATTTCCAACCAGCCTTCTTTAAATGTTTTCTATTTTCAAAGACATATTACATTGTTACCTAGGATACGTTTTCAGTTAGGTATTAAAATAATCTTGTAACGAAATGATTTTATTTATAACATTGGCGACAATTTTAAAGTTTTAACATGGATCCAATTCAATTTAAAGAATTTATGATACAACAACAACAATTAACAGAAATATTACGACTTTTAGCAGTAGGTACAACAAACACCATCTTCTACAAAGTCTAACATCAACGATGATACAACCAGCAAAAAGATTAATCATTTCACAAACGATAAATTCAATCCAGATACAACATCGGTAAACGAATTTATAGAATATTTCGAAGCAAAATGTAACATATACGGAAGCGAATACAAGAAAATACAAAAAGATTTATTCGTTACTTGTCTACCACCGGATATTTTTCACAAAATTAAAACCGCATTTATGAACACATTTCAAGAACGAACTTACGAGGAGTTAAAAACCAAACTATGTAGCTTCTATTCAAAGAAAACTACTCGGTATAAGGCACTTACAGATTTCTGGAACTGCACTAGGAAAGAAGGTGAGTCAATGGAAAGTTATGCTAATAAAATAAAAGAATTAAGTAAAGATTGTGGCTACGAAGGCCAATTTTTAGAACGGCAGCTTCGTGACCGTTTTGCAACGGGCCTTAATCACGAAAGATTAGAGATTGATTTGATACAAAAATGGCCAGAATTGCAAGATCGTGACTGCAATGGAAAAAATTATCGAAGTAACATTCGAACAAATATTTGCAATTTCACAATCTAGAGTACTAGCTGAAAACGATAATACTAATACAAATTATTCAATACAACGAATAAAACAAAAAGCTATTAAAAGTCCTACCAGTTCTTACAAACAACGTATTCTTACAAAAGATCAATGCAAAAGATGTGGTAAACTAGATAAACATGAAATAACTGATTGCGAAGCAAGAAGTTATACTTGTAAAACTAACGGTCATTTCGAAAGTTGCTGCTTAAAAACTGGAAGAGCATACATTGCAACCAGACAGGGCACATCAAGAACTCTTAATAAAAATAACGTAAACAACTTATCTATACTAATATTATAAAGCGGAAGAGTTTGTTTGTTTGTTTAAACGCGCTAATCTCAGGAACTACTGGTTCGATTTGAAAAATTCTTTTTTTGTTGGATAGTCCATTTATAGAGGAAGGCTTTAGGCTATACAACATTACGCTGCGACCAATAGGAGCAGAGCAACAATGATGAATGTGTAAAAATCGGGTTTTTGTTTCCTTTTGAGAGCTTCCGCTGCGTAAACGGTTAAAGTTGCGCAAAAATTATGTACTATATAATTGTTCCCCTTTCAAAGTTCTAAATAAAAGTCCGTGACAGCATATGTCTATCTTTTAAGATTGGCTCACTATAACCTTTTTTATGCTAATCAAATTTGTTTTAAAATAATATGATATTTTCGAAGGTGTTTTTATAAACATAATATTAATCCTTATCCAAATAAATGAGTTATTCATCACAAGTATTTAATTTAAAACAAAATTGCTCTTTACATTATTTGATTTCAATGAATATCTTAGGAAATATCGCAGTTTAAAAATAACATCGCAGCAAAATAATGATCAAGTACTGGGCGCGCATTTACGATAAAAATACTGGGTCTTATAATCTTATATTAAAAAAAAACTCAAACTAATGTTATTTCAAAGTACTTCTGCACACACTACATTTTTAGTTTTGTTTTCTTGTCATGACCTTCCGTCGGCTTTACACATCCTAAATAATAATAATAAGTATAGGAAGTATTAGTGCCTGCCCTCATGTATGGCAGTGAAAGTTAGATTTGGCGGAGAAGACATGAAAATAGAATAAATGCTGTAGAGCTGACAGCTCTTCGTAACGTGTGTGATGTAAGTCTGAAAGATAAAATTAGGTATAATGTTATAAAAGAGCGCTGGTATGCTGAGGTGGGTTGGACACGAAGTGGAAGAAATAATGAGTGGGCAGAGGTTGACGAAGCAAACATATAAAGCAATCGTGAATGGGACGAATACAAGGGGAAGACCACGTCATACTTTTCTGGACTAAATTGGAGATTTGTTCACGAGAGGTCATCATCATCATCATTCTCCTACTCTTATCCCAATTACTTGGGGTCGATACAATAAGTACTCTTCATTCATAGTACATATTATAAAAGTTATTGGCAATAGTTTTATTACCGGCCGCCTGCCAGACGTCAACCCGCCATGGGAATGTAATTGTTGACCAAACGGCATCAGACGGAGTTGGCCCAGGTCGTTATAAGGCTCTTAGTCGTCTTTTACGACATCCACAAGCAAAGTGAGGATTGGTAGTATTCGTAGCCGCTACCACACAGCGATGTCATACACATTAAAAGTATGTGTAATCGTAAATAGGCGTAAGTGTATGTATGTATATATGTATAATATACATACATTGTATATGGTATATCTATAGAAAGTATAGATAAGACCCAATACTTTTACTTAAGGTTTAATGTTCTACTCTTACTAATAAAAGGGTCATGTAGGTACCTAAAACAGCTTTAACGTATGTATTATTTAAAAATATTTCCACCTTTTACGTAAACGAATTCGCGAGTTGAAGTTAACGTTAGCCCAAAGTAACCATTCCACGCGGACGAAGTCGCGGGCGAAAGCTAGTTAGTAACAAAATACAAAAAACGGAAACGAATAGACACACTATGAACAGTTCGTCTGATGATGATAGTGATAACGATACAAACGTATATAAAATCAATCACAACAGTACACGATGCAAAAAAATCGATACTTATATAAATGGACACAAATGTACTATGGACTGGGATCCGGGGTCAATTTATTCTATTATAAGCACAGCATTTTAGAAAAAGATTGGAGCTCCGGAGTTAATGATTGGGCCAAAGCTCCGTGCCTATGGTAACTCATACCACAACAATTGAAACCTAAAGGTATAACAGATGTAAAGGTAGAAGTACAGGGAGAACAAAAAATATAGCCTGTTGTCGTAATAAAAAATGCAAGTCCTATGCTGTTTGGACTACAATGGTGTGACTTTCCCCAAATCGGTATATTCAATCAAAACTCAGGCAACATCACTCAAACAAATAATCAGCGAACATAAAGATCTCTTTAATGACAAACTAGGGCAAGTGAAGAACTATGAAGTAAATATCCATATTAAACCTGGAACTGTACCAAAACATTTACCTGCAAGACCAATAAAATTTAGTATTAGAAAAAATATCGAAGCAGAACTTGAGCGACTATCAAAAGAGGGAATTATTGAAAAGGTTGACCCAAACGAGACACCCATCGAGTGGGCTACTCCAACTGTCAACGTTGTAAAACCTAACGGTAAGATAAGAATAGGTATGTGGCGATTATCGTACCACTATCAATCCAGTATTAGTAACACATCTTCACCCAGTACCAAAATTTGACCACTTGAGACAACGTCTCGCAGAAGGAGAGAAATATTCTAAAATCGATTTAAAGGACGCATACTTACAATTTAAATTAGCACCAGAATCAAAAAAATACTTAACAATATCAACACACAAAGGTTATTATCAATACAATAGAATGCCATTTGGAATTACTATAGCACCAGCAACTTTTCAACGTTACCTCGAGAAGTTGTTAGATAATGTTCCTAACATAGGAATATATTTCGATGACATAGCGGTCACGGGAATAAACGATACGGAACACTTATAAATATTAGGAGAAGTCATGAAAAGATTAAATAAAGCTGGAATGAAAGTTAACCTAAAGAAATGTGTCTTTCTTCAAAACGAGATAGAATACCTTGGGCACGTAATCAATAAATGTGGCGTCAAACCAACGCAATCAAAGATTGAATCCTTAATGCACCGCCAACGCGCTAACGTAAAAGAATTAAGATCCTTTTTAGGGTTAGTAAATTTTTACGAGCGATTTATACCAAACCTACACAGCATATGCGCAGACTTGCATACTTTAACAGGACACAGACAAAAATGGAAATGGACAGATAATGAAAACACAATATTTAATAAAACTAAACAATGTATCACAACATCTAAACCTCTTATTTCCTTCAACGAGAAACTGCCACTTTTTCTGCCATGTGATGCATCTGAAAAAGGCATTGGAGCTGTATTATATCATAAAATTAAAGAGAGCGATAGACCAATCGCATTTGCATCAAGGAAATTAAAACAAGCTGAGAGCAACTATTCAGTCATTGATCGAGAAGCACTTGCGATATTTTTTGGAATTAAAAAGTTTGATCAGTTTCTACGTGGGTCAAAATTCACATTAGTGACTGATCACAAACCATTAATTCATTTACTTGGAACTAATAGGAACTTACCGAAACTGGTCAACAATAGGCTTATCCGTTGGGCCTTGGTAATTGGGAGTTACGATTACGATATACAAAAGGGGAAAACAATATACTTGCTGATCCATTATCTAGACTACCAAATCCTAACGAACAACCAACTCAAGCAGAATATTCAATTAACAGAATCGTTAACAAATTAAATCCATCAATGATAAATGAGATAGCTATTAACGAAGAAACAATCAAGGAACAAACTAAAAAGGATGCAACGCTGATGAAAGTAACACAATACATAAAGACAAATTGGTACACTTACAAGTATGATGATAATACCATACAACCATATTTTAGGAAAAGAAACGAACTATCTGTCGAAAATAACATCATAATGTGGGAAGACAGAATTATTATATCAACATCTATGAGGAAGTTAACATTAAAATATATTCATAAGGGACATCCAGGAATATCAGCTATGAGAGCATTAATACGTTTCTATATCTGGTGGCCATCTATCGAAGAAGATATCGACTCGATTACGTGAAAACATGTTCAGGATGTCAAGAAAATAGACCAAACAATCCAGAACTACCAATATATTCTTGGTCAATTCCAAACAACGTATGGGAAAGAATCCATATTGACTTCGCTGGACCATTTCTCGGTAAATATTGGCTGGTTCTATGTGATGCATTATCTAAGTGGATAGAAGTAAAACCTATGAACAAAGTCACTGCTGACAAACTTTGTAGTGAACTTGAGGATATCTTTACATTTGGACTACCACAAATAATAGTTTCCGATAACGGTCCTCAGTTCACATCTGATATATTTAAAACATATTGCAAGAACAGAGGCATTACCCACATTAAATCTTCGCCCTATCACCCACGCACAAATGGATTAGCCGAACGCCTAGTACGAACTTTTAAAACCAGAATGTCAAGTGAACTTTACATGCGTAACGATTTAACAGAGACTACGAAGTTTTCTTTTTACTTATAGAAATACATCACATAACATCACTCTTAAATCACCAGCCCAAATGATATTTGGAAGACAACTCAACAACATATTAGACAACGCCCGACCAAGCACAAGAAAAAGACTTCACCATCAAGAAGTCAAAGCTACTATATTGAGGGATCAAAAATCACTAAATTATCAACCAGGTACTAACGTTTTCGTCCGAACAAATGAAGAGGCTAAATGGAAACCAGCTATTATTGAAAAACGTACTCACAGATATTCTTATATTATAAGAACACCAGATGGTATATTAAAAAGAAGACATGCCGATCACATAAGGCCGAGTAATATACAACAAACTCCACAATCTACACCTTTTCAAACACCAGAGACATCATCTGAAACACCTACTGCACCAGTAATAACAACGTCGCACGAACTAACCACATCCACTGTACGCGAGCACCCTGAACAAACGAATACAACACCCGCCACCTCATCTAAAAGTGCAGTGGGTTTCAGAAGTAGCATGAGAACAATAAAACCACCTCGCCGTCTCATTGAAGAGATGTAAATGGGGAGGAATGTTATATACTTCATGGACATTTCCAACCAGCCTTCTTTAAATGTTTTCTATTCTCAAAGACATATATTACATTGTTACCTAGGATACGTTTTCAGTTATTAAAATAATCTTGTAACGAAATGATTTTATTTATAATAGTTACTACGTTACTCGAACCTAGTTTTCCGACATTGTGGAATCGGTGAAATATTTCTTCTGCCTCTCAGCACCTATATATGTCCCAGATGGGCTCGAGCGTTCTCTGATAGCGGCTGTACACACTCGACGAGACGCGCCGAGAGCGAGTATGTACATGGTACTCTTGTCTCGTCTCGTGCTTTCGTTCTTGCCTCGGTCACCTGTCGGTTTTTTGCACTGAGTCAAAGGGTCTTGTTAAGTCTCGCTAGGAAAACGAGACTGAGCATGTACGTTGTACACACTCGATCGTTTAGTTGTCCGCTGATAGTATTTTCCCTGTTTCTATTGCGATGCATAGCAATCATCCACCATCTTCTTTTTCTCCATGGCTTACGAATTTTCTTTTTACAGTAAATGTTTATAAATAATTACAATAGCTCACGGCACAAAGACAAATAGCTGCAGCAGTTTCCACGTCCATTGTCTCGGGTGTTTACAGGGCAACTGGCATAACGGGTGTGTACAGGGCGTGCTCTCGCCTGGAACCTCTAGGACGAAACTCTCTCGAAGAGGCTCTCGTCGAGTGTGTACAGCCGCTATGAAATAGGAGGTTACTGGATCTCGTATCTTGACCTTGGACATCGATATCAAGCCTACGTGTCAGAGTCACGAAAAATGCTAACTCTTGAATTAATATATGACCCACACCCAACCACTTAATCATGAATCACCATGTTTTGTAAACACCATAATTAAATGTTTAATTAAAAACAGGACACAAAATGAAACACATTTTTTTTCTGAAAATATAATAAACAATCAAAACGTAATAAACTTTATCGAACTATACAACAGAGAAGGGAGATAAAAAAGATACCCTACGTATCACGCCTAATCCTACCTATGTATATAATAATGTATATTTATTTACATGATTTGTCACTATATACAAATGCAAAGATGTTTTATGATTCTGCCACATTTTGTCAATTGTACGTCATCTATTTATATTGATTACTTTCTAATGTGTGCAGCCTCTTTTGTTAGCTGTGCAATAGCACATACCGCCGATACCTAACAGGAATGAGCAACGCGTCGCCATGAACGTTAGGTGGGCGGCGCTGTTGGGTTAGCGCTTGTCGTGAGGAACTGGTGTCGTAGCAGGCGCGGGTGAGGGAGCGGACGCGGGATCTGGAGCGGGCGCGGGGTCAGCGCGCTTGGCTCGTGGTCGCCACGCGTCTAACAGTGCCTCCACGCGCTCCTCGGTAGGCCCCCAGCGCGCAAACCCAGCCGCATTTTGCAGCCACACCACTACCGTACCACCACCCCATCTGAAGTACACTTCGTTCCTGTAAATGAATAACCAAGCTTTAGTGCGGATTTAAAGCCTTATTAACCACGTACTGTTTCGTCGTAGCAATCTGAATAACTGCCCGTCCGATTTTAAAAATAAATGTCTTCTCTATCAATGAATGGAATCTATCAGTCATCATCATCATCATCAACCTGCTCTTATCCCAATTTATTTGGGGTCGACGCAATATGTCTTCTCCTTCCATACAACTCTATCAGACGTCATCTCTGTGGTCACTCCTTGTCTATCCATGTCATGTTTCACGCAGTTCATCCATCTTTTCTTCGGTCTTCCCTTACCCCTTAAGCCTTCAACATTCATGCTTAAAGCTTTCCTCACAACATTACTTTCATCCCTTCTCATCACATGTCCATACCATGTCAATCTTTCACTCCTTAATTTTTCCGTCACTGGCGCAACTTTCAAACTTCCTCTTATATGTTCATTCCTTATTTTATCCATTCTTGTCACACCACACATCCATCTCAACATTCGCATCTCCGCTATATGCAGTCGTCTCTCATCCGTCGCTTTTATCGCCCAACATGCTGATCCATACAGTACAGCAGGTCTTATTAGGCTTTTATATATTTGGCCCTTTAATTTAAGGGGTACTTTTGGGTCGCATGTTGTACCCGTGACCTGCCGCCATTTCATCCATCCCACATCAATTCTGTGCTTCACCGCACGATCCAGGTCGCCATCGCTTTGGATAAGAGAACCGAGGTATCGAAAGTTCGAGCATACTGGGATAGGTACTCCATCTAAAGTTATGGGTGTAAAATTGGAGAGACCGCCGAAATCGCAGAACATGCATTCTGTTTTTGGTCTGCTGATTTTCAAGCCTACATTCTCCAACTTACAGCGTCACTTTTCCAGCATGCTCTGTACCTCAAGGTCCTCTTTCCCGACGAGAACAATGTCATCAGCGAATAGCATGCACCAGGGTGCCTCTTCCTGTATCTCCGATGTTAATGCATCCATTATCAACAGGAAGAGGTAAGGACTTAACGCCGACCCTTGGTGCAGACCTACTTCGACACTGAACTCGTCGGAGTCTCCAGCCGCTGATTTCACGTACGACCTAGATGGTCGGTACATGGCACAGATTAACCTAACATACTTCACAGGCACACCTTTCTCTTTCAGTACCCACCACAAAACTGTTCTCGGTATTCTGTCATAGGCCTTCTCGAGGTCAACGAATACCATGTGCAAGTTTTTATGTGCACCACGATATTTTTCGCACAGTTGGCGCAGTGCAAACATGGCATCCGTTGCCCCGCGGCCCGACATAAATCCGAACTGGTTTTGGGTGATCTCACTTTCTTCTCGCAATCGTTTCTCAATCACTTTTTCCCACAATTTCATACTGTGTGACATAAGCTTTATTCCTCGATAACTACCGCAGTCCTGAACATCCCCTTTATTTTTAAAAATGGGCACTAGCGTACTATTGCACCATTCATTGGGGATTACTTCGTCGCGCAGCAGCTTATCGAAGAATAAAGTTAACCACATATACTCATCCTCTTCCAAAATCTTCCATACTTCAACTGGTATACCATCGGGCCCTACAGCCTTTCCATTTTTCATACTTCTCACTGCTTCTCTTACCTCATCTATTGTAATTTCCCTTACTAGGCCGACGTTCTCTGATACATCTTTTAACACTCCACTCCATGAATTCTCTTCGTTCATTAACCTTTCAAAGTACTGCTTCCAACGCTCTTTTATTTCCTCTTCTTTTATCAACACTTTACCTGCTTCATCTGTTATACACCTGACATGCCTAATATCTTTTGCTCTTTCTTCTCGGGCTTTAGTTATGCGGTATAGCATCTTTTGACCTCGAGGCCCATCTATCGATTTAAAAATCATGTTTTCGGCCTGTGCTCTCGCAATAGCTATTACCCGTCTAGCTTTTTTCTTGCATTCCTTGTATTCAAGCTTTTTTGCTTCCTTCAATCTTTAATTATGTTCATTCTGCCATTCCTTAAATACATTCTTCTTTTCTTTCACGATTTTTTGCACATCTTCATTCCACCACCAAATTGCAATATGTCTGGGCTCAGCGCGGGCGCTGGGCGATCTATAAGTCAATGAAAGGAAAATAGCGCAGTAAGAGAGAAAGAGTAATATGAATAACTAGAGATTTTAAGTAGTACTGTATAAGATGTTTGTTAAGAAACAGTAAGTTTAATGCGTGTAAAAAAGAATTTCATCAAACCAGAAACGTATAATATGAGCACTGGTTATAAAACTAAGCGTAGTTATAGTACTTACTTGGGTACAATGTGCTGAAACCCATGTCGATACTCATGTTCAAATGCTGGAATGACAACCTGAAAATATATTTCTCGATAAGTTCATCGTCTTTGTGGCGCTCACAACCAGTATTCGCTTATTGTAACTTTATTAAGTCCCAATTGACTTGAAGCAAGCCGTCAAATTGGCTACAGCGTAAGGCACTGTGCTGCTGTGTGTAAATTTCTTCAATAGGAAGTATTAAAAAAAAACTCAAAAATCGATATTCTCTTCGATAAGTTGCCACCGACGACAATGATCGGGTTCCGGTGGCCCACTGGCACGGTGCGAAGAGGTACATTGCGAGGTGGGTTTATCTCAAAAACATAGTCGGCGATTAAGTATCGATCTAGAAGACTAGTGTAAAAGATCACGCGACAGACTCAAGTAGAGAAAATGACAAGTCTTTGTTGACCTAAAAAATAAGATAATGTCTTTTGACAATAATAAATTTGCATTTTTATTTCTTCTTTACACCCAACAGTTAAAACAATCCAACTGTCGAGTACGAGTTTTATCTATATTGTACCCACAAAAAATCGGCCAAGTGCGAGTTGTACTCGCGTACGAAGGCTTCCGTAAAACTAAAAAATATTTGGGGGTCATAGTCCGGAGCGTGCTCGTCGCGTCCCCTGCCTAGTCCTAGTCTAGTTAGACTGTTAGGGCGTCCCCCGGAGGCGACGCGTACCGACCCGCCCTCGTCGGTACGAACATCGGAAGATGCGGCAATGGGGGGGATTACGGAATGTATGATCCCAGACTTCTTTGGGTCCGTATAAAACTAGGTGTCAGCAAGGTATTCATGGTTGTAGCATATGCTCCCGTAGGATCCTCGGTGGCATCAGACCTAGAGAAGTTTTGGGATAATGTTAGGGAAGTTCTGGATATGGCAGAAACCAGTGAACGCGTGATTGTATGCGGAGATTTGAACGGATGGGTGGGGACCAAGCGTCCCGACTATGAGGACGTACTTAGTCCCTTTGGTGATAAGAGAGTGAACGACGCAGGTAGGCTCATAGCGGATGTTTGCATGGAGAGAAACCTTATTGTGTCAAACACATTTTTCCAACATAAGGACATCCATATGTATACATGGAGAAGGAATGAACAGAAAAGTATAATAGATTTAATTTTGGTAGACAGTCGCCTCCGAAGCAAAATATTGGACGCAAGAGCCTACAGGGGCCCCACAGTTGATACGGACCACTATCTCGTTATTGCGAGATTTAGTGGTCTGTTCAGAAAGTGGAGGCGAGAGCGTGTCCACTTCGGAGGGCTTGAAAGAATAAAGGTTGAAAGGTTGCAAGAAGAGTGTGTAAGAGAAAAGTATGCAGAGGGTGTCCGAGAACGGCTGACGATGGCAAGCTAGCCGCAATCGGACATTGAAGAATGCTGGAGAGTGTTGAAAGAGAGTATGGTAGATACAGCGAAAGAAGTATGTGGAAGTTCAAAGAAGCATAGAAAAACAAATGGTGATGCATGGTGGGATGCGGAAGTGGCAGCTTCCGTAGAGCAAAAGAAGAAAGCGTGGCTGGACTATGTCTCTTCTTTGAATCTGAATGACAGTATGACTGAACAGAAGAAAGAAATATATCGGCAATGTAAGAATGACACCAAGGCCTTAGTGAAAGAGAAACGTGGTAGAGCAAATATGAGTGCAGAAGATAGGCTGACTAAAAACTTCGAGGGTAACACCAAACTCTTTTGGAGGGAGGTGAAGAAGTCTCGGGGTGGTTGGTCAGTCTTCAGAATGAATAAAATAAAGTCTAAAGGTGGAGACATTCTTACACAAACACAAGACGTGTTAAGCCGATGGAGTGAATATTTTGGCGATATGTATGCGGATACTCGAATTAGCGCCGGTGTCGCATGTGATTTAGTAGATCAACATTCGGCACCGGCGTCCTCTGATGGCATCAGTATGGATGAAGTTGAATGGGCGATAAGAAGTTTGAAAAATGGTAAGGCAGCGGGCATTGATATGGTGTCTGCCGAGATGATCAGGCTTCGCGGCTCCTGTGTCTGGGGGCGTTCCTGTTGCTCCTCAATTTATGTTGGAGCTCGGGAATGGTTCCCAGGGACTGGAATAGCGCGGTCATCGTGCCTTTGTTTAAAAACAAGGGTTCACGTTATGACTGCGCAAATTACAGAGCCATAAGCTTGACCAGTTTGGCAGCAAAAGTGTATGGTAAAATTATTGAAAGGAGAATGAGGATGGTGTCCGATGGTTTACTGTGTGAGACACAAGGAGGTTTCAGGAGTGGAAGGGGATGCATGGATCAAGTGTTGTCTTTGCGCAATACTGTGGAGAAGCATTTGGCTCTAGGTCAGAGGGTTTTCTGCAGTTTTGTGGATCTGGAGAGAGCATTTGACACTTTTATACTAAAGGAACTTTTTTTACATTTTACCGGAGTATGGTATTAACGGTAAACTGCTGCAGGCTGTGCAGTCCAGTTATATGGGCTGTAGAGCCTGTGTGCGACTGAATGATGGAATGTTGCCTTGGTTTGACGTCAATATCAGCGTTAAGCAGGTGTGCGTTCTGTCAGCTAGACTGTTAATCATATATCTGGATAAATGTCTCCAAAGGTTGAACGATATGAATGTGGGAGTCCAGATGGGCGACTCAGTGGTCACTGCTCTACTATATGCAGATGATGCAGTCCTGCTGGCACAGTCAGCGACTGACCTGAAGTCCCTAGTCGACACAATGACAGAAGATTGTAAGAAAAGGGGCCTACGCGTGACTGTGAGCAAAACCAAAATAATGGTCTTTGAAAGAGAGGAAGCCAGAACAGATGTAAGAGTAACAATAGGTAATGATGTACTGGAGCAAGTGGATGAATTTGTATATCTTGGATGTGGATTTAGCCGAGATGGAAGGTACACCACTGATATAGAGCGAAGAGTGAATGCGGGAAATTGAGCGTTGGGGCAACTTCTCGGTAGCCACCACCTCAGCCAGAAGGCACGTGTAGCAATACATAACGCAGTGCTTGTCCCAACATTACTGTATGGAAGCGAGAGTTGGGTATGCAGAAAAGAGTATGAAAGTAAAATTAATGCGGTCGAAATGCGATCTCTACGGAGAATCTGTAGAGTTAGGCTGAGCGATCGCATTCGTAACGACGACGTAAGAGAGCGAGTAGGTATGAAAGAGAGTATTTGTTTAAAGATGCGAAAGGGAATGCTCCGATGGTTCGGACATGTGGAAAGAATGCCGAACGAACGTCTGGTTAAGAAGATATACAATGCGAAATTGGAAGGATGTAGTTACCGGGGGAGACTGAGACTAACCTATCTAGACTAGATCGGTCATGTACTGAAGGAAGGTGGAGTCAAGAGTCTCCGAAACCGGCGAGCGTGTATGAAGAGAATTATGAATTTTTTTCACGGTGGTTCACAATTTAGTTCACGGTGGTGTAGTGGCAGCACGATTGGGTCGGATTCCCAATAGGCGTGGGTTCTAATCCCACTTGTGACATCAATTTTCGTATCGTTATCGGGTTTTTATAAAGAATTATGAATGTTGAGGAAGCGAGTGAAGTATGCAAGGATAGAGTTCTCTGGCACTCTGTTCTCTCTGCCTACCCTGCAAGGGACATGGCGTGATGGTATTTATGTATGTATGTAAAAAAATATTTATGCAGTAGTTTTTTTTTATATTAATTCAAGTTTTTTTTTTTTTTGATATTAATTCAAGTTACACCTATTTATTAAAACATTTAAAGTACACGTTTTTAAAACTGTTTTATTTATAACTAGCTTTTGCCCGCGGCTTCGCTCGCGTTAAAAAGTATTATTATTAATTAGGTATAGTTTTTGCGGCTTTACTTTTGTTTAGCGTGTGTAAAAAATTAGGATTATTTTTTTAATTTTTGGGCTGTGCGTTGATAGATCACTATGTCAGTCATATGTCAGATAAGTTTTCATTTGATTTAAGTATAGGTGTTGTCGGTTAGACTTTTTTAAAATGGCTAAAGAAAATCTGAACGTTAATGGAGAAGTTGAATAATGTACTGCCGTCTCTATTGTTGGTGACGCTGCATGTTTGTTTCGTGCTCTCTCTTATTTAATGTACGGAACACAAGATAGAGCGATGGAAGGGCGTTCAGAAATTGTCAGATATGTGGTTAATGACTGGAGCAAGTTTTCAATTATGACCCACTATGGCGGATTTTGTGAGTTAATAGCAGCAGGATTAATATTACCATTTAAGTTTGAAGTTTATAGAAACGGTCTCATATATACGGAATCTGGATATAACGACTATCCGGTAAGGCGATTACGATTCAGCCAAGATTTGTCCAGTGGGCATTTTGATGCCTATCTTCCTATAGCAGCACAGAAAATTACTCGGCGTCGTATGGAGGTAACCCCAGAAAAACATCATCGGGTACTGCATCACGTCATAAGCTGGATGTATCTCACTGATACGCTGAAATGAGTTACTTCGGCTTTCGAGGATAATGTCTCTTCGGTCAAAATGCTGATCTACCAATACAACAGCCACTTCATTTGCCGTTGGTGCATTAAATCTGCCTCTGTCTTCTCTTTGTGGTTTTTTATCTGCATGTATTATATTAACGTTCAGATTTTCTTTAGTTATTTTACAAACGTCTAACCGACAAAACCTATACTTAAATCAAACGAAAACTTATCTGACATATGAATAGTACAGACAGTAGCCCAAAAATTAAAAAAATAATTCTATTTTTTTACACACGCTAAACAAAAGTAAAGACGCAAAAACTATACCTAATTAATAATAATACTTCTTAACGCGAGCGAAGCCGCGGGCAAAAGATAATCCTCAAATATAATCCGCTAGATACTCGGATATTATCTATGCACTATGCACAAAAATGGTTAATTCAAAGTTCTCTACAAAATAACTCAATGTAGATGGCGCCAGCATACAGAAATTCGTTTATTTTAAACTGAAAAGTTACTAATCTTATATAGCCTGCATCTCAAAATCCTTTCTTAGAGGATGCCTACGTCATAATAGCTTTATGTATACAAAGTCTTAGCCCGATCGGCTTAAAATTGACAAAGTTTCATACAAACTTTCTTCCCCTATTTTATCCCCTTGGGGGTAGAATTAATCAAAATCCTTTCTTAGCGAATGCCTACGTCATAACATCTACCTGCATGCCAAATTTCAGCCCGATCCGTTAAGTGGTTTGGGCTGTGCGTTGATAGATCACTATGTCAGTCAGTCACCTTTGAGTTATATATATATAGATATTACTAGCTTCTGCCCGCGGCTTCGCTCGCGTAAAAGGCTACTTTTATAAAGTTGAACTATTATCGCAAGGGAACACATTACCGTGATAAAAGTGTATGCTATATGTTAATCTAGGAAATGCTTGCAAAGGAAACATAAACATAAGTGATCTTATTTATTTATAATTAAAATATAAGATGAGATATCATAAAAATTTATATCAAAAAGTTTTTCGCAGGAGACAGCATTTTTGTATTTAGTCAACTATGCGTCTGAGCTGAGAGGCATGGCACCTCGCAGAGCTACTGACAGCAGCCGGTCAACGTATTACCATTTTAATTTATATCTAATCAAAAGCCAAAAAAGGTCAATCCAGCTTCTAAAATAACCAATTTCCATAAAAAAACTTTAATTTTTTAAACTTTCACACTTATTTTTATTTTACTCCCTTAAGGGTAAATCTTTTACAAAATTTGAATGTCATAATTAATTATATCTAATCGACAGCATAAAAATAAGTTTCAAGCTTCTGGCTTTAAAAATGACGATACTTCATTACAACTTTTCATCCCCCTACAACCTTTTTTTTGCAATAAAAAGTAGCCTATGTCCTTTGTCAGGTTCTAAACTATCTGTGTACTAAATTTCATTTAGATCGGTTCAGTAGTTTTGGCGTGAAAGAGCGACAGACAGACAGAGTTACTTTCGCATTTATAATATTAGTAAGGATTAACATACATACATAGCTTCACGCCTGTTTCCCAGAGGGGTAGGCAGAGACTACGGATTGCCACAAACCACGATCCTGACATACCTCCATCGCTTCATTCACACTCATCACAGTCTTCATGCATGCTCTACGGTTACGCGTACTCTTAACCTGACTTTTCGATAATACATCTTCAATTTGATCCAGAAAGTTACGACGTGGTCTTCCCCTTGTAATCGTCCCACTCACACTCGCTTTGTATACTTGTTTAGTCAACCTTTCTTCTCTCATTCTTTCCACGTGGCCAAACCACCTCAGCATTCCCTTTTTTATCTTTGTCGCTACTTCTTCATTTACACCACAGCGCTGTCTTATAACGCTATTCCTAATTCTATCTTTTAGACTTACACCACACATACTACGAAGAGCTCTCATCTCTACAGCATTTATTCTACTTTCATGTCTTCCCTGCCAAATCCAACTTTCACTGCCATACATGAGAGTGGGCACTAATACTCCCTTATGTACAGCTAGGCGTGCCTTTTTAGACACATTCCTACTCTTCATAAAAGCGTACAATGTCCCATTCACTTTATTACCAGCATTAACTCGTCTTTCAACATCATCATCATTTTTACCATCACTAGTAAACAGTACACCCAAATATACAAATTCTTTCACCTGTTCCAATCCCTCACCATTTATAAAAATATTACATTCCGTCATACATTTATCCTTTTCAAAGACCATTACTTTCGTCTTACTTACATTTACTTTCATACCTTTTCTTTCAAAAGTATCATGCATAGTAGTTACCATCGCCTGCAAATCTTCAGCCGACGATGCAAGTAAAACCTGATCATCGGCATAAAGAAGACATTTGACGAGTAACTCATTCATTCTTAAACCACATTCATTATTTTTCAAATCTTGCAAACAGCTATCCATGAATAGGTTAAACAGCCACGGTGACACTACACATCCCTGTCTAACACCTTTATCAATGTTAAACCATTCAGTGTAGGACCCGTTTATCTTTACGCAGGCTCTGGAATCCTTATAGATGGATTTCAGCGCCTGAATAAGATGGCCATCTACCCTATATATCGATAGTACCGACCACAGTTCATTCCTCCTCACTTTGTCATAAGCCTTTTCCAAATCAATGAATGCGCAAAATACTTTCTGACCTTTAGCCAAAAATTTTTGCGTCATGCATCGTAAAGAGAAGACTTGATCCGTGCAACCCATACCCTTTCGAAAACCCGCTTGTGCATCCCATATTTTCATTTCGGTCACTTTCACTACTCTTTCAATCAACACTTTCGCATACAGTTTGCCGACAATGCTAAGGAGACTTATGCCCCTGTAGCTTCTACAGTCTTGCCGCGAACCTTTCCCTTTGTAAAGAGGTACGATTACCGCCTGACGCCAGTCTATAGGTACTCGGCCATTAGTCCAGCAAAGATTGAAGAGCTGGTATAGCTTGTTAGCTATAACATCTTCTCCAGCCGTCAGCATTTCAACTGTAATCATGTCGTATCCTGCAGACTTACCCGCTCTCATACCTTTCATTGCATTCGTAATTTCTATCTCAGTTATACATTCTCCATCCTCGAGATCTCTTTCATTTACAAATAAGGATTAAATTTAACAAAAATAAATAGCAAAAAGAGTTCGACGGCGCACAGTGGGCTGAAAATCGCGTTTCATAGACATAGAAACTTAAGTTATTACATATGATTTTTTTGTATGGAAATGGGTTCTCCTGATCATTACTACATTACAAAATATCATATAAGATAATTTGGTCAACAATTGGAGGAGTTATGAATTTTTTTAGAAAAAATGTATGGAGCGAACATGAAAAATGAGTATATCTCTGAAATCGCAAGGTTGGCCGTTATATCCTCGCAGTCATATATAGTAATAATTATTTATAATTTTTTAACGTACTTCGTATTACGGCATCGCTTGCGATATTTTTTTTAAAAATCGTCAAAGTTTTAAATTTTTATTTTCGTTGATAACTACTTTTACTTGTACATTTATTTAATAATAACGTTTAATTTTTTCAAATACCCATGTATCTAGCTTACATACAAAGAAGTGTATTAAATCACGTTAGTCCGTTGTTTTATTTATTGTTTATGTCCTTTGAACGTAAGTTAGTAATCTCTAATTCTTAGGTACTATACTATTACTTAATGACTTCGCAGTAGCTAATCATTTCAAATATCATTAAGAACCTTCATTATACTTACGGCATTGCTTAATAAAACATAAAAACACACACACAAAAGAAATAAAGGAGTATATGGTTAATGGTGCAATTAGGTAATGTCATGAGCACCGTGTATTTAAGAAGAGTATAGTGTTTTCCTAATTACCTTCTAAAACATCAATTACTCAATTGCAATAAATAGTCAAAATTAAAATCGAAATTTTAGTTCATTTCGAGTATTTCTACCGCTAACATCTTTTAATATTTTTGTAAGTTGTGATTGTGAATAATGGAAAGTGTAATTACAAACTTGGACTTGTTTGTTATTTTGAGTAGTCAGGATACTATTTCGTTTGATCACGAAGTATTATTCAATTCACTAGTAGTTCGATTGGGTTCTAGCCTTTCTGATGAAGACAGTGTTACATTCAAGGAATTTTGTCGAAGATTTACACGAGCTGTTCAAAAGAGGTGGTTGAGATCCAAACGTAATTCTGAGAAATTAAGACGTGACTACTCTAATTGGCTTCAGACAAATATTGACTGTCCGAGTTGCGTGCAACCTGATTTACTCATCCAACATCCGTTCAAAGAAAATTTGAGTGATGAACCTTTACCATCAACGTCAACCATGATATCGATTTCAACAATGACAAAAAGATCTCGGAAGCCTTTTGAAGATCTAAGCAATAAGCAGAAGAAGAGAATGTCTAACGAACATAACGGCGAAAAACCTTTTGAATTAGCATATTCAGCTGTAGCACTCTTGAAAGAAGATGGTCGTGAAGATATTGCATCTGTTATTGAGTATATGCTCAAGAACCCACAAGCAGCAGCAAAATTCAAGGAAATAATGAGGAAACCAGCTTCTTTATCATTATTTTGGCCAGAAAAAGCACTCGCATTGCTACTTTCATTAAAACTCTCAAAATGGCAATACATCACTTTGAGGGCAACTACAATTCGAGAAGGTTCTAAAGATGTATATCCATCTTATTATAAAGTACAAAAAGCTAAGCTACAGTGTTACCCTCCAAAAAACTTGGTAACTGTAACGGAATCTTCAGCTAAAATTGCACTTCAAGCATTACTGGATTTAACAGTAAACAGGATTCTAGAAAATCTTCCTGGTGCTATTAGGATACAAGACATTGAATTTTATATCAAAGTGGGGATTTGAGGGTGCATTTACTCAAAGCCGATATAAACAGAAAATGGACAGTGAGCAAGATGATTCCAACATATTCATGACCTCTTTGGTTCCACTAAAATTGACAGCTGGAGATGAAACAATTTAGACGAATCCAAAACCCTCCTTATCTACATATTGTCGTCCTTATCTACATATTGTCGTCCTTATCTACATATTGTCGTCCAGTGCAGTTTACTTTCATAAAGGAGAGTAAAGACGTTGTCATGAATGAAAAACCTAGGATGGATAACGAAATCGAAGCACTGCTCCCCACAAAATACAAAGCAAATGAGGTCAGTCACCAATTATTGCTGACAATGATAGACGGTAAAATTTTTACATATTTATCTGATCCCAAATCAAGTGCTGCTTGCTACCTGTGTTTAGCTAAACCTACAGAAATGAATAATCTAAATAGCGTTACGTCAAAGTCTTCTGGTGTATATGAATTTGGATTATCATCATTACATGCCCGCATTAATGAGATGGAATGTCTTCTACATATAGCCTATCGTTTAGATTTTAAAAAGTGGTCTGCGAGAGAAGAATTTCACAAACAGATGTTAATGTCAAGAAAAAAACTTATTCAAGATAAATTTAACAATGAACTAAATCTTTTAGTCGACATCGTTAAGCAAGGATCTGGCATAACTAATGACGGTAATACCGCGAGAAGGTTTTTTGAGTTTCCTGACAAAACTGCTGGAATCATTGGACTAAACGAAAACCTAATTCGCAGGTTTGCTGTGATTCTACAGGCAATCACTTCTGGTGAGATTATAGATGTACCGAAATTTAAAGAATATGCCAAAATAACAGCTGAGAAATATGTAGAACTATATAATTGGTATTACATGTCGTCGACAGTCCATAAGTTGTTAATCCATGGAGGTGACATAATCGCAGAAAATGCTATTGTACCAATTGGTAGTCCTTCAGAAGAAGCTTCAGAGGCGTGCAACAAAGACTTCAGAAGGTTTAGAGAACACCATTCTAGGAAAACAAGTAGGCAAACCTCTAATGAGGATATTCTCAATATGCTTATCTTCTCATCTGATCCCCTTATTACAGTAATAAGATCAAAGCTGGACGCTTATAAGAAACAACAAAACAAAAAGCATATTTTAGTGAAACATTAGACCTGCTTAAACTCCAGGAACCTTCGATAGAGTTTTTTGGGTGTAATGGAAAACATAGAGTCCGATTCTGAAGTGGATTCGGATGGTGATGAAGAATATTAGATTTTTTTTATTTAGTTAACTTAGTTATTGCAGTTTATTTTTGTTACTTTAGGTTAAGATTTATTTATATCTAAATATCATGTTAATTTAAATAAATATAATATATTAGATATCGTATACTTACTCTATGTAACCTTTACTTGTGTCTAGTGATCTGAGGTATTTTTTATTTATAAAATGTATATTTTCTTTTCTTTTTATTAAGTTTTTGGTAATGTAGTTTTAGTTTCTTTAATTAAATAAAAATAAATACTATATTTAAAACGATTTTTATGATAACATTATAATTTATATTTTTATCCCTTTTTTAATAAAATGCGTAATAATATAACTGTTTTTATCACACAATCCAACTAATTACAACAATAGACGTTTTTATGTTTTATTAAGCAATGCCGTAAGTATACGAAGGTTCTTAATGATATTTGAAACGATTAGCTACTGCGAAGTCATTAAGTAATAGTATAGTACCTAAGAATTAGAGATTACTAACTTACGTTCAAAGGACATAAACGATAAATAAAACAACGGACTAACGTGATTTATTACACTTCTTTGTATGTAAGCTAGATACATTGGTATTAGAAAAATTTAAACGTTATTATTAAATAAATGTACAAGTAAAAGTAATTATCAACGAAAATAAAAATTTAAAACTTTGACGATTTTAAAAAAAAAAATCGCAAGCGATGCCGTAATACGAAGTACGTTAAAAAATCATAAATAATTATTACTATATACGACTGCAAGGATATAACGGCCAACCTTGCAATTTCAGAGATATCTTCATTTTTCATGTTCGCTCCATACATTTTTTTTCTAAAAAAAATCATAACTCGTTCAATTGTTGACCAAATTATCTCATATGATATTTTATAATGTAGTAATGATCAGGAGAACCCATTTCCATACAAAAAAATCATATGTAATAACTTAAGTTTCTATGTCTATGAAACGCGATTTTCAGCCCACTGTGCGGCGGTGAAATTCGAACCCACGCCTACGGTTTCTAAAACCAGTGCCTTAGACCACTCGGTCTCGCTGCCTGCTCATAGTCAGTGCAAAATTAACTGCTGCTTGTCAACCATACAATCTTACGTTTTATTTTGTATACGGAATTTTTTGATTCGATCGCTTAGTAATATGTAATAGCTTAAAAGGATGTGATGTAACTAAAAATTTAAGGTTTTCTGAATTTTTCCTTTATATGTGCTATAAAACATTGCTTCATGCCAAATTTCAAGATTCTAGGTCGACTGGAAGTACCCTTTTGGTTTTGATTCCCTTGCAAGTAGTTGCGTGTTTGAAAATATGCGGCTTAAATTGCTATTTCTTTTGATTGCGTTGACATAGAAGTTTGATTTTGTTACAACTTAAAGGTATTATAGACCTGAGTATTTGATACGAATTTCAATTTAATACCTCTACACGTTCAGGTGAAAAGGGGTAGTGACTTTAAAATTTTTAAAAATATTTTTTATATATGATGTAATCAAAAATTTACAGTTATCACAATTTTTCCTTTATCTGTGCTACAAGACGTTGCTTCGTACCAAATTTCAAAATTCTGAGTTCATGGGAAGTACCCTGTGGGTTTTGATTCCCTTGCGACTGTCGAAAATTTGCAGAAATTTGCGACATAAACAGCTGTATATTTTGATTGCGTTAGCTTAGAAGTTTGATTTTTTTCACAGCTCCAAGGGACAGTAGACCTGAGTATTTGATATAAATTTCAGCTTGATACCTCGACGCGTTTCTGAGAAAAGGGGTCTTGACAGACAGACGGACGGACAACAAAGTGATCCTATAAGGGTTCTGTTTTTTCCTTTTGAGGTACGTACATATCATCACGCCATATCCTTTGCAGGGTAGGCAGAGAGAACAGAGTGCCAGAGTACTCCTTTCGAGGTACGGAACCCAAAAAATAAGATAATGTCTTTTGACAATAATAAATTTACATTTTTATTTCTTCTTTACACCCAACAGTTAAAACAATCCAACTGTCGAGTACGAGTTTGCTCTATATTGGAAGTACCCACAAAAAAGGAAGAAGGGTGAAAAATTGTATTACTTGTCATATGGAGATTAATACTATAATGCTTCGTAACCGTAATTGTATCCAATATAAAAGTTTCGGATAGAGGTAGAACCTGAAAGGCACACGTTACGTTGTAGTAGTACCTATCTACCAAATGTGAACCTACAAATAAAGTCAAATCGTTATTTTGTATTTGTCTTTTACAATTCCCAAAAACTTTAACATCCGTAATCATATTTGAAACCGCTATAATGATATTATAATACATATGTGTTCATAATAGGAAAATAAAATCTCACTTACCTGTTTTCTTTTAAAATGACTGGCTTGAAGTTTGTGAAGAGCATGTGTTTGTCTGTCGGGCCATTCGGGTAATATGACTACGAAGCTTAGAGGCTCGGCAGAATCTTGCAACAGGCGTTCCATATGACGAAGCGTGGCTTCTAATAACTCTTCACAATAAGGCGGATGAGCGACCATAGACCCGGAGACTGGTCGCAATTCCAAAAATGGGCTAAAAAGAAAAACAATCAAGTAAAAAACAAGTAGCAAGCAAGCGACCATAGACCCGGAGACTGGTCGCAATTCCAAAAATGGGCTAAAAAGAAAAACAATCAAGTAAAAACAACTTTCCGTGTGGTGACGGAGTAAGAATACTATTCACCACCCCATATCTTACCCGTGGGTGATCGTACGAGACGACTAAGGGTTATAAAACGCATATAACATCTATGCGAGAGAAGGAAAACTCGAAACAAAACCCTATACCAACACGTCTGACCAGCGCGGTATAGTAGGTTAATTTCCCTCCCATTATGGAGGAGGCCCGAGCCCAACAGTGGGACATTTATGGGCTGTGATGATGATGATGATGATGATGAAAAAACAAGGTAATCAGACAAGTCTCGTTCAATTATAATAAGGAGAAATAGTATCATTAGAAGACCAAAAGACTGTTATGTCTTAGTTTAGGGCGCACCACATATATATTTAAGTTCCAATCTTGAGGAAACCATCATGACAAAGATTTTTTAATGATATTTGATTTGCATTTCACACTAGTTCACATTGCACTAGTTATTGCATGAAATCCAAAAAGATGTGTTCACTAAATATTTTAAGCGAAATTATAGAATAATTACAGAGCTTATATGTATGAGGACAGAGTCAATATACAAAATCTCTTTCTTGGCCGCGTTTGTTGTACGAACTAACTGAGATAACAAGTCCATAAACTCATGCGCATCTATCGCGTACTGAAAGTTCAACCGCTGGTATAGTTTGCGAACTACAACTGTACACTATACTTAATCTGGCCATAAATACTATTACAATTAAAAATAAACAAAATTTTACATTTGAATTTGGAATCTGTCATTTTTATATGGTTGTTCATTGTGTTCTCATTTTAGCGCCAATACATTGTACAATATTTTGCGATATTAAAATGGAGTGGGGTGATAAAGAGAACCAAATCGCTATGATTGCATTACACAAAGTAGGTATGGAGCCAAATGTAATTTTTAAAACTCTCCATACGGTCGGTATTAGTAAAATGTTTGCTATTAATAGGTACAAAGAGTCCTCTGTTTGTGACAGAAAAAGATCTGGCCGTCCACGTATTGTTCGTACGAAATAGGTGGTCAAAGCAGCAAGGGGAAGAATTCGAAGAAATCCTGTCCGAAAGCAAAGATTTTATTTCGGGTGATGAAGATAGTACCTAGAACCATGTCGCCTTTTTTAAAAGATGACTTAGGGCTTACAGCCTATAAGAAACGTGTTAGTCATTTCTTAACTGATAATTTAAAAAAGAATAGGGTGGTAAAATTGAAACAACTACTGAAGTGGTATGCAAAGGGAGGCTACAGAAAAAAATTGTTTACGGATAAGAAAATTTTTACAATTGAGCTACATTTTAAAAAACAAAATAACAGTATTTATGCCCAGAGCTCTAAAGAAGCTTCGCAATTAGTCGACAGAGTGCAACGTGGGCATTATCCGACTTCAGTAATGGTTTGGTGGGGTATTAGCTTAGAAGGAGTGACTGAACCATGCTTTTGTGGAAAAGGTATCAAAACATCGGCACAAGTGTATCAAGTATACCATTCTTGAGAAGGTAGTGAAGACCTTAACAACACTATGTTTAATAACCAAGTATGATCCTTCCAGAAAGACTCAGCGCCGGGTCATAAAGCTCGATCTACGCAGTCTTGGTTGGAAATGAACGTTCCGCTGGATTATGATTTAAGGTCAGTTTTAGAGAGTACGGCTTGCACTAAACACAATGCTAATTTGGAGTCCCTAAAACAATCTCTATAATTGGCAGTGAAGAATTTTCCCATGGAAAGAGTGCATGCTTCTGTTGATAACTGGCCTCAACGTTTAAAGGACTGTATTGCAGCCAGCGGAGACCACTTACAATAAGCTTTTTATATTTTAAATTGTTTTATATTTATGTATCAAACTAACACACTGTAAAATTAATAAATGTTATTTGCAATAGATTTTTTTCTTTGTTACAGTATTTATGGCAAGACTAGGTATATATTTAAAATTTGTAGCCTTCTGATCGGATTATATATAAAATCATAACAAAAATAAACCTCTACTCATCATGGGTAAACATTTTTGTGTAAATCACTAATATGACATAGTTATTTTAGTTAAACTTAATTAAGACCTAGAAACAAGTCAAACGAACTTTTGAAACGAACAAAAAACAAATTATAAGTTAATTAGTAATCTACATCTTTCTAGTTTGAAGCACTAAGAGGATAACTGGTAAATTTAGTAGAAAATATATCTTTGAATAAAGCCCACGACGGATTCTTATCCTGTCTTAGGTAACTAAAACCAGTGCCAAAATCCATGTTTATATCATTATTACCATAATTATGTGTCCGAGTAATTTTTCTTAACCGTCTTTTACAACAATGACGGACAAGAAAGGACGTGGTGAATTGAATTCTTACTCCATCACCACACGGAGAATACCTCTATATCTACATGTCCATGACTGCACAAATATTAACGATTGTTCTTTATACATGTCACTCGAAAAGGAAAACACAAGTGTCCTTACCCTCGGGAGCCAAAATACGAGTCTGTGTCAGCGAACGCTGAACAATATTGTCTAAAATAGCAGTCTAGCGGGCTGGCGAAACACTCGAACGTGACCCCGAAGCACCGATGTAGGCACTCGAGCACTGGAACTGGCAGAGACATTTGTGTCAGATGGGCCTCAGAGCCCGATCCGACCCACGCCGCATAACGCCGTAATAAGCACCAGACGCGAGACAGAAACTGTTCGAACTTCTTGTCATCGAAACAGCTGTACCGGTACAAGCATTCCTGAAAAAAAAAATTCCAATCATAATATGTAATGACATAAAAACAGAATTACAGTAACATATATAAATAATTGATTAATTGCATAAAATTGTTTAAAAAATATCAAATCCATATCTGTGATTTATTGAAACTATCCACGTCCACAGTTGCACCTTTCCACTAACGGGGGGATAATGTCAAAATCACCACCAATTCGGTAGAGGTGGTGGCGACCGCAGTTGGTGTTACGAGATCCAGAAGAATGCTGTGCCCACATTGCTATGTTTTTCTGAGCCTGCTATTGTCTGAACACACCTTCACGCTGACGCGGGGGTCACATAATGCGTAGTTTTTCCTTTCGTCTCTTATTCAGCAACCCATCAGAGCTGATTGTTTGACTACGGGCATTTAATATGTCCCGCCATTAACCATTACTAAATTTATGTATGCAGTATACAAATATTACGTCTTATAATACCTACCAGGGAGACAATTATCGTTGTCATCGAGATAATTTCTAATTAAGAGTCCAACCGTTAGAACGCCTATTTCTATATTAAAACTCGCAAATAGAAATGCTGTTAAAGTTGGTACCTGTATAATTATTTTCATAGTCAGAAATCAAATTGCGTTATTCTAGAGATATCGTGTCTTACCAAGAGCGGACACTGTGGGCAGGGAGCATATGAGTATGCATCGATAACCACGTGAGTATTACATTTGTAATAAAACTATTTTTATGCTTTCTATAGCGTATGAATTTGATTTTTAAATTGTGCGATGTTTCAATAATTCAATTATAAACGCGAAAGAATTGGTAAAAACAGTTTTCAAACTGTCTTACCGTGATAAAGTTTGGATTAATAGAAGCATCCTGCTTCGTGCGAACGTAACGCCACATGTGCTGGCTATACATATTTAAGGCCGTCTTAGAGCATAATTGGGTACCTTGGGATACTCGAATTTGAGGTCTAATGGAAAAATAATAATATTTACTAAAAACATAAACAGAAAAATTAAATACAAAATTAATAATAATAAAAAGATCTTTCTGTTTTATATTTATATCAATTATAGTTGATACAAATCAAGACATATGACGTTAATTAGATATCTCGCAGGTTTGATTTGGTTACGATTAAGTTTAGTATTTACCTATAACATGATAGAAAAGAATGTTCTATCTGCCTACCCTGCAAGGGATATGGCGTGATGATATGTAGGTATGTATGATAGAGAAGCGCAACAGCCATACGTACGCGGCCTTTATGGTAAAGATGATAATGGATACATCGATAGTTCACTTAACAATTTAAAGACAAACATGCCCTTTTATCAAATGCGAATTATTTACCAATTTTTGTAGATAGACAGCATTGATGACTTGTGTTTCACCAAGATATCGCAACAGTGTCTGGTCTCTGTCGAGGAAGTGCTCGACAAGTGGCGAGCGCGGCGCTGGCACAGCAAATTGTACAGGATAACACCACACCTTGCGAAGAGCTGCTTGCTGTAATGGCGCCGGCAATTCCTTCCAATACGAACAGATAATATTAATGTACATTCGACCATATTTCTATACTGTAACCAATAACAAAGGAGACCAGTATATTCTACTAAGACATTATAGTGAGTTGCACTTAATATATAAATCTAGTACACCAAAGAGAGAGGGAGAGACCGAGAAGGAGAGAATGACTATTGACTAAGTTATTTATTATTAATACTATTAACAAATAAATTAGCGTATATGGTATTATCGTTACCAATGGAACAAAAAATATATTTCACGAACAATATGCTTTGGGACCTAAGCTGTCTAAGCTATAGGAGTTATTATTGGTCGAATTACAATCGCTTGGGTGTAATCTGCTTCCATAGTCATAAGTCATTGGATCACCAGCTTTCTGGATGGTCGGAGCATAAAAGTCGTTGTCGATGGCTCCTGCTCCGAGACCATGACCATTAATGCTGGTGTACCACAAGGCTCGGTTATATCCTCGACGTTGTTTATTCTGCGTATCAACGACATGTTTCTATAGAGCGTATACGTTGCTATGCGGATGACGAGCGATACACCGAGCATCAGAATGTCTCTCGGAGTATGTTACAAGAAAGACGGGCTCAACTTGTGTCTGACATCAAGTGCTCTCTGAAGCGAGCCTCGGAATGGGGTAAACGGAATTTAGTCAATCGCACTAAGAGACAACTATGAGCGTTCAATGCGAAGAAGGACCCGTTTATCATGGCGCCTCAGTTCCAAGGAGTAACTCCTCATATCTCCGAGAGTATTGGGATCCTCGGCATCAAACTGTCGAGAAAAGGCCAGTTTGGGGCATCATTTGGAGGACAAAGCCAAATTCGCAAGCAAAAAGTTAGGCGTGCTGGGCAGGGTACGGCGGTACGCTGAGACAACGTCTTGTGCTATACAAAACACAAGTTCGTCCTCACATAGAGTACTGCTCTCATCTCTGGGCAGGCGCGCCTAAATATCAGCTAGACCCACTTGAGTCCCTGCAAAGGCGTGCTGTTCGAATTATCGGTGATCCCAATCTCACGGACAGATTGGAGTTGCTGGAGCGGCGAAGAGACTTTGGGTCACTTTGTGTACTCTACCGGCTTTTTCACAGGGAATGCTCTTGTTGTTGGGAAATGTACATCTTTCACGTATGTGTATCTGGAATAAACTACCTACTGCTGCTTTTCTCGAATGCTATGATATTATGTCCTTCTTCAAACGAAGTTTAAGAAGTGCTCTTTCTTTACGTCAGACAGTAGCCTGGCGGTGCCCTTGGTGTTGCTAGGTCTATGTGCGACAGTATCACTTACCATCAGGTACGCTGTTTGCTTGTTTGCCAACAAAAGGCATCAAAAGAAAAAGGAAAAATGTAACAACGATATGTTTGACTGTACAGATGGCATAATAATAATAGAAAAGAAAGCATGGATGGAATCAAATGGACATAGTAGTAACGTCCATAGTCATCATCATATCTACCGTCATCATACCTTAGCAGGGATTCAGTGATTCTACAAACTTCTAGCAGGATAGTGAAAGCATGATGCGGTGGTTTTATGCTATATTCAATATTTTAGTGTTTTAACATGTTATATTAAATAATTTGGATAACATCAGCGCAGGAGCTGTTCAGGTGTTGCGAATATGATTTAAAAGTGCTTTACAAATATTTTTGTTTTACACCAAAGTTCCCAAATGATGCTATTAACAGTGTGGCCATAGCATAGGATTACGAATGGAGTGACGAATTTAAAGAAATGCAAATATGTGAAGGATCCGATAAATTATGAAGTAAATATAGAAAAGTTAATAGCCGATTGGCAATAGCAAACAATACCACTCCTTTCAGTCGGGTAAAAAGAAGTTATTCTAAACATTAAGAGGGGATAAATAGAATAAGATAATATTGTATATATGATATACAATATATGTTTAGAGATAGCAAATTACATACCAAGAAGTTTAAATTAATTATATTTCACAAGTCTCGGTAAAGGTAAATAGAAATGAAAATTATTATGCAGTTGGGGTTTCATTAGTATTCATGTATTCATTAGAGTATTACGTAAAATATTATGTAAACATTTTCAGTCTTTCAAATTTAGGAATAAAATAACTGCTGGCTTATTTTATGTTGCTACATATAGATGTTTACTGTTGGACATCGAAGTCCCAAAGCTGCGAGTTATATGTGAGAGATTTTTCACATCTTGTTCACAAATAGGCAATTCCTTTTTCGAGAAAGACTTTATTGTATTGAGCTACATCCTCACAATATACTCTCTCTCTCTCTCTCAACTAAGCTAATAATGACCACCTATAAGTACTTAAAATAAACATAAAATAAAAATAAAATTAAATCATTTTAGTTCAATATTCACCTGTATTCCGTTTTCTTTCAGCAGGAAACTATGCTTCTCTCGTATTTTGCGAGCATATTCAGCTGACAGGTGATATATTTTGAGACAAATGCCTTCAACTGATGCCTTAACTGTTTCAGACAGATGTGGTTGACATTGTCTCTGAAATTATAGGATTATTTTTATAAATTACTTACCTCACTGAATTAAATATTAATTTTTGAAAATAAAAAGCTATGGTTCTTATTTTAATTTTTGGAGAAATATAGACACTGGAGTTTTCCAACATGTCTTAATTTTATGTAGAAAAATGTTATATATAATGATTACTATCAAATAATATCTAATTAGGATCTTAGTGAAATAATGAATTTATTTAAAGTGCAACTTATAAAATCTTGATAAGTGCCACATTTTTTATGTTTCAATCAATGCTATTAAGAATTAAATGTAATTATTTAAATAGAATGATTACCCTCAAATGTGCTAATCTATCTTGAAAATCATCATAATTAGCACCAACTGTACGCCTCAACCATTGGAATGTATCTTCTGCATTCCATTTCACCACTTTACGACTTTCAGGTGAAGCATTTCTTGATTCAATCATCTTTTTTGCTGCCTCAGCATATCTTGATAATTGCTTCCTAGCATCACCAGTGAATTTGGGATGTGTTAATTTAATAGGAATGTCATTCATAATTTCCTCATACATTGATTGTGAAATTTCAGGAAAACAATGACTAGGTAACAATGGATCTGACCCACCCTGATCATTAACTTTTCTTTCCATCAACCATCTATTAAATGAATCTTTAGGTGCATCAATACTTTCTCTAGTATGACACAATTCTTGATAACATTGCCTAAGTTTATTTGCCAAAGTAAATCTGAACCCTTCAATTTCTGGATGTGGATGTGGGCATATTGTGGGTGGACGCTCATATATTACAACATTTGTCGGCACTTCAATATCCCATGGTCCAGCCAGGACAAATTTCTTTGGGGGCGGACCATTATCTTCAGATGGTCGTCGCTTGTTTGCCCCAGGAGTCATATGCCCAACATTCGAAGGTGCAGTGTGACAGATGCCAAGTGGATCTGTTATGGGATCAAAATCTCTCTTAACTGCTGGTAATTCCCACATAGATTCACCAGATAACTTATTCCAAAAATAAGGTCTGTTCTCGCGCTTCGACCAATATTTTCTCCAACCTTGTTGAATCAGATCTGGATGCAAATCAGCTGCAAGATGTGGCGCGAGCGGCGCTGGTGCACCCGGCGTTTGTGGTGTCTCTCCACTTGCACTCGGAGATGACTGAATCTCTGGCGAGGAATCATTCTGGATAACATTAGTCTCCCACGTCGAAGACCCAGCTACTACTTTGTCACGAACATCATTCATGTTGATGATGATGATTACTCAAATATATAAACAAGGATACAGAGGATTTAAACTCTTAATAACAAAAATTCAAATAAAATTTTATCATAAAAGGAATCTGTTTACAAGCTAATAAGGTTCTAATAAGTTTACTTTTATTGAAAATCACAATGTTGATAGCAGTAAGTGATGAAAGCAAATAAACATAGTTGAGTCTCCGCTTACACATGATACAGACATATCTGATTAAAATTATCACAAAATTAAATTAATAAATTAAAATTTTGTTATCAAAACTACGAAAACACTGTGTTGTATGTTTAATGAAAATAGCGTAACTACCCAAGCGCCGCCATCACAAAATGACAACTGAATGGAATTGAAACACAGCTCTTCACAGATCTTTTTTTAATATTCTTTATTCACAACCATGGATGCAAAGTCTTTCAGTCGAATACAATATTAAAAATTTTATTATGTATATTAAAATCCTAAACAATTTTCTTCATAGCCTACAACAGTTCTGCAGCTGTTCACTCATTATTCTGTCAGTAAGTGATGTAATTACTTTTAATTGAGCGCTGACTACCACACCGAAGGTAGGAAAATTTCAGCAGATGATAGCTGTACTGTGCTACTGAATTATATACAGTGCATTATCTATATTTTTTCTGCATAATATTACATGAAATCAAGATTATTTAAAATAACTTTACGGTAATGAATATAATGTAAATCTGCCATTCTTCTGCAATGTCATACATTTATAGCTTTTTTATGTGTGTTTAGCTATTAACCGCCGATGGCTTTGATAGCTTTACTCGAACTATGGGTGAGCGCTGAGGACTCTCAACCTGATTATACATTTATAGTAATACCAGTAAGTTTGTAGCTAATTGACAAATATAATAGATCTGCGTAAGACTTGACTCTATTATAATTACAATCACAAAATTTCAATATGTTATATCTTTGTTATGCTAGGGCCGCATCTGCGTGTATTGTCCCGAAGTAATATTTGGCGAAGATTCTTACGTTTTGTGCACTAGAAAGTTATCGCGATAAAACTGTCGTCACATTATCGACTTCGGTATTTTACACGATGTATGTGCAATAATTAAAGATGGCCGAAATTATTTTCATGCGTTTAACTATGGATGACGAATTGCTTCACTATTACAGCTATATTATGCTAATAATTACATAATGATTTTTTTATCCCTTCATGGGTTCCGCTTCACAATGATGTAAAAATTCTAACACCATTTCATCACTCCACTCCATATTTATTGATTAACTGGAGATCCTCGAACGCGTCTAAACACATCGAAAATTTCCGCCGAAATGATGTGTTGCATGAAGTATTGTATCTATAATTGATTGAATTAGGCGATACATGGCGGAAATCCATTATTATTATAAAATGGAGGAGAGGAAGGAAAACCCACCACTTTCCCACGGTTAATCAATATACCGTACACCTCAAAAAAGGAAGGAATACGGGATGGGATCAAGGTGGAATAGGATATAAGGAAATCTTACTCCTGTGATGAGCACCGCCTCCAGAACTTCTACTTGCAATTTGCCGCAGAACGAAGAAAATGATTTCGAAATCATTTGAAGCTGAACCGTCCTGAGGATGCCTCGTTTAGAGGCGAAACACGTGTCGAATCTTTATTCGAAGTTCTGCGGAAAATTGCAAGTAGACGTTCTGGAGGCGGTGCTCATCACAGGAGTAAAATTTTCTTATATCCTATTCCACCTTGATCCCATCCCGTATTCCTTCCTTTTTTGAGGTGTACGGTATATTGATTAACCGTGGGCAAGTGGTGGGTTTGCCTTCCTCTCCTCCATTTTATAATATTGTATCTATACTTCCTGCAACACATCTTCAAGTGGATCCAATTTCCAAGCGTAGCAATAATGTTCCTAGCATTATCTGTACGCTTGGAAATTGGATTGGCTATCGCAATTTATTGTCTACACGTTTTCGCACCCACCACGCTTACATCCCATCAGTAGTGGTGGATCGTGGTGGTAGAGCAAACACTTGACACAACTTTTAAAAGTTAAAAATAGTGGAAGACGAATAAAGTGTGTAATTTGGGTCTAAATGTTAGGCTGGAAAATGAGGATTTTCAAGGAGATACTTAACGAGCAGCCACGAAAGAATAAATATTATTATTTTATTTGTTAAATAAGTATAGTCAAGATTATATTAACCTATTCAATTTAAATATTCTATTTTTTTTTTGTAGTTTATGGCTTGGTTACTTAGACCTTTAAGCCAAGTCTTCATAGTTTAGACACTTCGTCAATACTTCTTCATTTTGTCTAGTCTTAATAGTCATTGTCCGTCAGTAAGTCATGTCGTTACCATTAATCGGACGCTGATAACCAAATCAATGGTTTTCTTGGGAATTTTGGCAAAATATGAAAATACACGTAAACCACTATTATACCATATTCACTACACTTCAACAATTTAACTGTATCATATTCCATAAAATACCAGCAAAATTATTCAATATAACACTACAAAACATTAAAGAAATGAATATAGAGCCTAATACAAGAGCGTGACATGACATTTCCACATTCGCGCCAAAACTCAATTCTAATTCAATTTATAATAAATTTATATATTTTTATTCTAAATTCAACTGTAGACTTAATTTAGATTATATAAAATTCATAATATTCAAGTAATCTATTAATAATATAAAATTGTATATATTAAAATTTACAAAATGTAACGTCTTCCTCCTTAGTTTTTACCCTCCATAGTGATAACGATTGAAATACTTATATATATAATTTTAACGTAGAAACATCGGCTTGGACTTTTTCCTCTAGGATAAAGGTTAAATTGAGTTCTGTCATAATGCAATTTAATAGATTGCTCCAGGGTAGTGCAACTGCTATGTTTTGAAATGAAAGAAAAATATGTTTAAAATGTTGTCAGCTATAATTATGATTAGTTGATTATTACTATAATGGTTTTACAATAACGCTGATAGATGGAGACATTCCACAAAACAAAAACCAACAATAAACCAATACAAATACCAACATAAAGAAATCGAAGTTATCTTATTTATCTTTGCCTAATTCTTATTATCTAAACGCAGAAGTTAAATCAATTACAGAGTGCTCCAATCAAGATAAAATAACGGTTCATACTAATAAATATAACGATATGTATCAGCGCCATCTAACGTTACAAAGTAGGAATCATGTACCTGTGTGTGTGTTCTACCTGTTCATCGTACGTGAAACTATAGTGAAATCTCTGTACCTAATTTCTTGAGTTTTTCATAAATTTATGAACTGAGTGGCACAACACTGGTATAAAACATCGTAATGAAATAGTACGTAACTAATACCTATGTGTTATGTATTCTGTAGTATAGTAATGTTGTTTACAATAATTAAATAAATTTATAGACATTTTTAACAATTCAAGATTTATTGTTTTTTAGTTGAAATAGGTTATCCAATAAAGAACTAACATAAATGCAAACTATTTACACGTAAGTTTAAAATATGTAAGTACCTACATATATAAAACCTTTAGTATAATATTTAATTTTATACTATTATGATTTATTTTATTTGAAATTATATTAAGTATCTGGTAAGAGTTTTGTGTGTCTAGAGGGTTCTGAATCTAAGTATTGCATTTAATAATTTCTTCTTAATAAATAATTCCTTCACTATTTATCTATAAAGTATAGTTATTTAAAGGTATATTTACTCTAAAAGTAGATACATATTCATAAATATTTGTACGAATACTTTAATTAAACCAGTAACATAAGTAAATAATGTATTATCCCTTATAAATAGGTATAAGGCGATTAATTCGTGAATTATTAAAAGCACATACTTAGACCATTTATTAGACTATAACTATAGTTAGACATATTATATATTAGACTATAACTATAGTTAGACTTAGACTATAGTCATTTACACATACATACATATCATCACATCATCACGCCATATCCCTTGCAGGGTAGGCAGAGCGAACAGAGTGCCAGAGAACTAGCCTTGGATACTTCATTCGCTTGCTCAACATTCATAATTCTGTTCATATACGCTCGCCGGTTTCGGAGACTCTTGATTCCACCTTCCTTCAGTACGTGACCAATCTGGTCTAGGTAGGTTAGTCTCGGTCTCCCCCGGTACCTACATCCTTCCACTTTCGCATTGTATATCTTCTTAACCAGACGTTCGTTCGGCATTCTTTCCACATGTCCGAACCATCGGAGCATACGGCGGCCATAGTTCACTCGTGGCTGTCCTCTGCCCACCAGTTAGATGGGGTGGACGCCGAGGCTGGCCGCATCCGCAGTGCGTTGACGCAGATCTGCGATGCGGCCATGTCCCGTGTACGGTGTCTGCCCCCGAAGAGGGCTGTCCACTGGTGGTCTCGGACGCTGGTGGATCTTCGGGCCGCATGTATACACGCCCGGAGACCCAGTCCTAGACCCCGGACGCCCAGTTTAGGTTTAGGAGGGGTCGTTCGATCACTGAAGCTGTCACCGGCGGGGGAGTGCTGTTGGTGGTGTCTCTGGACATCGCCAATGCTTTCAATAGTCTGCCATTTAGCTGCATCAGGGAGGCGCTTCGATACCACGGGGTGCCAGTTTACCTGAGGCGGCTAGTGGCAGACTATTTGGAGGGGCACAGCGTCCTCTACACCAACCGAGTAGGGGACGTTGTGCGAACGCTCATGATGTGCGGTGTCCTACAGAGGTCGATCCTCGGACCCATCCTGTGGAACATCGGCTACGACTGGGCGTTGAGGGGGAGCCTCCCGCCCGTTCAGGGCGGGATCTGTTACGCCGACGACACGCTCGTGACAGCCCGCGGTAGGACGCTAAAGGAGGCGGCAAGCCTGGCGACACTCGGTACCGAGGAGATTGTCAGGCGGATCGAGGCGCTGGGGTTGAGGGTGGCCCTGGACAAGACCGAGGCCCTCTTGTTCCATGGGCCCTCCCATCGGCGTCTCGATCACCGTCAATTCGGCTGATATCAGGATCCGGGCCCATATGAAGTATTTGAGCCTGGTGCTCGACGGGCATTGGTGGTTCCGGGTGCATTTCCGCAGGCTCGCTCCACGGCTCGTCGGCGCGGCGTCCACATCGTGGCTTGAGCCGAATGTCGGCGGACCGAGCGCTACGTGTCGACAGCTGTACGCGGGGGTGATCCGGTCGATAGCCTTGTACGGCGCACCGGTGTGGGAGGGGTCCCTGACCGTCCGACTCAGGGCTATTCTGTGGAGACCACAGAGGGCCATACGAGGGTACCGCACGGTGTCGATGGAGGCAGCGTGTCTGTTGGCCGGGACACCCCCGTGGGACCTGGTGTTGGGGGTGCAAACGGAGGGCGGTATGGTCTCGTTGAGGGAGCTCACCGCGTGGCGCGTCAACCCCGCCGAGACGTCATTGCCCTTTGGACAGCTCGAGGCCGCTTGGGCAGAGCAGCGTCGTGAACTCGACGCAATCATCGGTGCCGACCTAACGCTGCCGACCATCGCCAGGGCGATGCTCGACAGCGTCAGGAACTGAGACGCGGTCGCAGCCTTCTGCGAGGCAGTAGTCTCGCGGAAGGCGATGGTGCGCGTGCGCGAGGAGCGCCTCCTCGACGACGCGAGCCGCCGCCAGCGACTGGGGTGGCGCAGGTGCGCTACTACCTTCGCCTGATGCCGCCCTAGCCGAGGCCGCGGGTGACTGGATCGGGGGATGAGTCCGTAACCCGCTGAGAGGCCGACCGCGTGAGGAAAGACCGACGTACTCCCCGAGAGGAGACGTCGGTCGAGAAGAGGGTACTCCTCAGGGGGTATTCCGTCGGGCCGACCACTGACGACAAGTCACCCTGCTTCGGTGGACGGCCCTATGATGAAGGCGATGTGACACAGGTGGGTTACGGGTGTGCGTGCTTACGCCCCTCTGTCGCCCCGGACAGAGTGGTGCGCCGACCGTAACCCACCCCGAAAAAAGAAATAGGTATGTTGGTGCCACCGCCAGTGGTTGCTGCGGCCAAATGCACCCCGTTCCAAATCTCTAAGATCTTTCGGCCGGGACTAGTTCTCAACGAGGCCGACGAGCCCGATGACGAGATCATATAGAGAACCACTTTCCACCACGGTTCTGTCCTCGCCATCGAGGTGCGAAATCATGCAGCTTAGACTGTGTATCCGCAGCGGACTGTTCCCATTAGTACACTAAGGATACATTCAAACAGCTGCATGCCGATATCATTATCATCATTCTCCTGCATACCGATATCATCCTCATCATTCTCTCGCTCTTATCCCATTTACTTGGGATCGACGCAATATGTAGGTCCTGTAGGTATTCCTCTTCCATATGTATTATGGTCTGCTATAGTATCCTCTTCCATATTGCTAAAATTATTGGCAATACTTTTATAACCGGCCGCCTGGCTGACGTAGACCTTCTTTGGCAATGTAATTGTTAACCAACCGGCATCAGTTGAAATTAGCCCAGGTCAATATAAAGCTCTTAGTTGACTTTTACAATAAGCACGAGCAAAGTAAGTGTTACCATTACAATCCCCAAACCCACGCAGTTGGGCTTCCGGCTTAAAACGGGACTGTTCATTCAAGAACAGGACGTATGTTAGTGATATGATCATAAGCATATGCGGCAAAGTATGGAAACCCTGATGATCGCTGAGAGGGATGATATAATCGAAATATAAAAAAAACGTGATTTCAATTAAAAATCTTATGATGATCTTAGATTTGATTTTAAACTTCATTTTTAAGGTTATTTCAAGGTCAACTTCAATTTTTTAAATGGGAATCCCTATTTTTGTTATGGGAAATCAAGAGCGGGCAAATTGAAGTACATATACATATTTGTACCTCAACCCAAGAACCGGGCCGCCTTGACACATATCAAGGTGACAGCAGAAGACCAAGTAGAGGGTGAAGAAAATAGATACCCTAGAAGATATATATAGAAGTTTAGAAAAAAAATAGATAATTAAGTTTTTATACTTATCGCATTATTGCCCCTTCTAGGTGGCCTATATGTCTAACGGTAGACAGCGATAAGCTGATGGATGGACTAAATTTTGCAATGGCAATAATAAAGAAACCAAATATAAACCCCTATACGCCTATACCAACCCGTTTGGCCATCTTGGTATCAGTACAGGCACAGTAAAATATAAACGCCGAGTTTTTGTTTTGAATAAAATACTTTAACTTACCCTCGCAACCTTGAGACCTACATGGAATCACCGTGGAAACTCTACAGACTCACCGTAAATACACTGTGAAAACACCGTGGATTTGTTCCATTTGTACACGATGGATCCACAGTGTTTCCACTACTTGTACTGTGGAAACACGGTGGAAAAATGGAACAATTTCTTCTAAATGTCTTTGTAAACAAATTTCTAAAAATTACGTTGAGAGAGCCAGGATTCGAAACCACGACCGTTCATTTTAACGTGTAATCAAAATTAGATTCGACTACCCCATCGCCACAGGAATATTAAGTAAGAACACGGAATTGGTGACTCTTTGATGCAAATTAATTTTTAGTATAAAGTGAGTAAGATTGTTTTGACCGTTATGTATTAGAATTTGGTTGGCATCACTTTTTCACTTTATTATTTTGTTGTATGTCTATATTTTAACTGTTTAAGATTTTTTCACTGGTTTTATTTGTTATTTCATTGTACACGTTATTACAGTGGCGGACTAACCCCGTCAGAAGCCCGGGGCGCAAAACTGAATGAGGCCCCCTATCTTTTGTTTTTTCCCCGCAAGGTGGAGCATGGATGTGGTCGCGCCCCGACAAATCGGTCCGGGGCGACAGAAGAGGCGGCGCGCAATCCCATGGACCCATCCTGCGAGCACCTTTCTTCGCCGTGCGAGCGGGCCACCGGTACCCGATCTTTGTCTTCGGTGGCCCGCTCGGTGGTTTACCCTTGCGGGTTACTTTCATGCCGACGCCGCGACAGCTTTCGCCGTCGGGGCATCGTCCTCACGCAGTAGCCTCACGTCGGGTGACTGGACAATTCCCCGGTCCGATCACCCGAAGCCTCGGTTAGGGCGGTATCAGGTGCAGATATTCGCGCCTGCGCTGCCCCGGCCGCTGATAGCGGCCCGGATTACGAGAATCCTCCTGGACTCGTTCCGCCGCCTCCTTCTGCGAGATGACAGCCTCGCAGCAGGCGGCGACCGCGTCCCAGTTCCTGACGCTTTCGCTTCGCGAACATCGCTTTCGCGACAGCCGGCAGCGTCAGGTCGGCACCGATAACAGCGGCGAGGTCACGGCGCTGCCCGTTCCAGCTCGGACATACCTCGAGCGTGTGTTGCGCCGTGTCCTCGTCACTACTGCAATGGTGTCAGGACGGAGTCCACTCCCTATACGCGACCGTGTGCAGGTACAAGCCGAAGCAACCGTGCCCCGACAATACTTGCACCAGCCGGAAGGAGAGGACTCCGTGCCGCCGCTCCATTCACTCCATCAGTACGTGCCGGAGGGCCTCAACGGTAACAACACCGTGTCTAGGCCTCTCCAGCCGCGTAACTCAACGGGCGATGACGTCTGACGATGACTGAATGAGGGGTTTTAAAAAATATGTAATTTTACAAGCTTTTTTTTGAAGTGCAACTTGTTTGCGCGCCATGCGGGTAAAATTATTACAGATGTAACACAATATTAGTGACACGAAAATGTGGGACTTTTTGTCCAAGAAGAGGGATAGAGTGACTGAGACCGATTGAGAAAGGGCGAACATAGCATGAAGCACAGGTCATGGAGCTAGAGTAGGGAGCAAGCGAGTGAGAAAGATCGATAGAGAGAGAGAGTGAGATAGAGCGAACGTCGCATCACGAACATTGCCATGGAGCGAAAGGTGGGAGAAAGCTAACGAGAAAGGTTGAGAGAGAGTAAGGTAGGGCGAACGTCGCATAACGCACATAGCCATGGAGCGAGAGGAGGGAGAGAGAAAAGGAGAACGAGAAAAAATACACGCTATTGGTTGATGTATGTATGTAAACGAGAGAGATAGAGAGAAGAGTAAAGAGAACGAGAGACTCGTACAGATCTTGACGGGGCCTGGTTGCTTCAGCAAATACCTGCTCACGGTCGTGAGGAGGGAGAGGACACCGTCCTGCCACCACTGCGATTGCAACGAGGACCATCGCTAAGGCGATGCTTGACAGAGTCAGGAACCGGGACGCGGTCGCCACCTTCTGCGACAGTCGTCTCGCGGAAGAAGGCGGCAGCACGGCTCCGAGAGGAAAACCTCTTGTGTGACATGCTCTACCACCGGTACCTGGGGCAGTGCAGACGTAGTACCTGCGCCTAATGCCGCCCTAGCTAAGGCCGCGGGTGACTGGACCAAGGAATAGTCAGGGCGTCGAAAAGGGATGGTACCCGAAAGGGTAACCCGCCGGGCTGGTTATGGATGGTAAGGAAGCGGTACCAGTGGCTGGCGCAATGGCGTTTGGGAGGGAATACGGTGGTTTATGGGGCCATGCGCTGCTCTTCCGTCGCCCCGGACGAAACGGGAGGCGTGTGTCCGGACCACCGCCTACCTAAAAAGAAAAGTATAGAAAGCCAGAATTGTATATAGGTTAGAAAGCTAAAATCAGAAATAGCCGGTATGAGCAGGTTTGCTCCTAATCTTGTATCTAGATTTGCTTTTGATGGATCTTGAAAATGTTGTGTCGTCTGTAATGTTTTGATCTTGATGAAATTATGAAGCTACTAAGCAAATTTTTAAAGTCTTGTTTAGGATTTGATGAGAGGAACGCGGACGCATTGGGGAGCCCCCCAAGACCAGAGGCCCGGGGCGGGACGCCCCTTCCGCCCCCCTGTTAGTCCGCCACTGCACGTTAAGTTATATTGTTTATACGTAGTTTTTAATTGTCACGGAACATTCACTCAGATTTTCTTTTCAAACTAACTTGTTTCATTATCTATTGTTTGGATGTAAACGCCGTGGGTGCAGTGAAAACTACTGTGGAAACACGGTGGAAAAATAGAACAAATCCACCGTGGAAACTGCACAGATTACACGGTGTTTCCACAAACACAGTGTTTCCACGGTGGTCTCAAGGTTGCGAGGGTATGTAATATTTTAAACTTTATGTTGGTTCCTTTCAGTTGAACCATAACATTTCTACGTACATGATGGCACTTAAAGGAATCAAAGTTATAGAGATGTCGGGATTAGCACCAGGTCCTCTATGTGGAACCATGCTAGCTGACTTTGGTGCTACTGTAACAATAGTGGATAAAGTAAGTAACTTTATACATACATATATCTAAACCTAATTACCTTTTGCTAATTGTGTAGTTTTGAGGGCATGTGGTGAAAGCGTAAGGATACAAATAACCACCCACATCGTTTTGGCGGATATCTTAAAAGACGACGAGGGGACGTGAACAGATAACGTCACTGTCATTCACATTTCGCCGTTAAACAATTACGCTTGGCGAGAATAATAATGTACTATAGTCTGTCTAATCTAAGAAGTGCACTTTGACAGCTGTCTGAGTAAGTTGTTTAGGTATGTGAACCAAATAATCGCTATCGAAAATATCCGATTTTACTGGGAAATCGATATTGATTCTTTATAATTAATAATCGGTTTATTTTTTATTTTTCAAAAAGGTGATGAATAAATTACATACATATCATCACGCCATATCCCTTGCAGGGTAGGCAGAGAGAACAGAGTGCCAGAGAACTCTATCTCTGCATACTTCACTCGCTTCCTCAACATTCATAATTCTCTTCATACACGCTCGCCGGTTTCGGAGACTCTTGACTCCACCTTCCTTCAGTACATGACCGATCTGGTCTAGGTAGGTTAGTCTCGGTCTCCCCCGGTACCTACATCCTTCCACTTTCGCATTGTATATCTTCTTAACCAGGCGTTCGTTCGCCATTCTTTCCACATGTCCGAACCATCGGAGCATTCCCTTTCGCATCTTTACACCAATACTCTCTTTCATACCTACTCGCTCTCTTACGTCGTCGTTACAAATGCGGTCGGTCCGCCTAACTCCACAGATTTTCCGCAGAGATCGCATTTCGACCGCATTAATTTTACTATCATACTCTTTTCTGCATACCCAACTCTCGCTTCCATACAGTAATGTTGGGACAAGCACTGCGTTATGTATTGCTACACGTGCCTTCTGCCTGAGGTGGTGGCTGCCGAGAAGTTGCCCCAACGCTCCGTTCACTCTATTTTCCGCATTCACTCTTCGCTCTATATCAGTGGTGTACCTTCCATCTCGGCTAAATCCACATCCAAGATATACAAATTCATCCACTTGCTCTAGTACATCATTACCTATTGTTACTCTTACAATGATGAATAAATGATGAATGAATGACTCTGATGAATAAATTAAGTGCTAAATTAGTACTAAACAAATTTAATTATTTCAGCATAGAATCTATTCATGATATTTAGTAGGATTAGGTTAATTAAAAACAAAAACTGGATTTGAAAATAGCTATTTATTAAGAATTACTACTATTACTTGAATTATCAGCGTCGCGAACATTAATAATTATTTCCTCATCAATCAAAGTGTCGCAATGTACATCTCTGTCAAAATCTCTATTTGATTAATTGTATTATTCTAATATTTTTACCGATTATTTGGATATTCGTGAATTGGAAGTTGTCAAGCACTACTGTATAGAACGTGATGAAGTGACATTGTTCGGTCGTCAATAACAATTACTATTTACCATGTTATTTTAATTTTAAATTAGTTTTACGAGTTTCAACATTAAATTATTGTACAAGAAAGTCACCCGCAATGTTAATTATGTAAATAACTTAATAGTTGTTTAAAATTTCAGATTTAGTGTTTTCAATCATGTGTATACGTTTGACCGAGGTATTGTGTATTAAAAATGCAAAACGTCAAAATGCACTTCTTAGATTAAATGAACTATTGTAAATAAGAAGACCATTGTATTGTGGATACATTTCCGTGGGTGTAGTGGATAGAGAATTTAAAGAAGATATCACAAGTAGAAAGTTTATTGATCACAACACAAGTATAGTTTATGGAAGGAGTATACGCAGAGTGATAGAAATAAGTTTTATATAGCTATAATATAGAAACAGATAAACAGCAGATAATTAATAACTCGCGATCTCACAAAGTATGTACAAGCGACACGGGCTCCGCAAGCTAAAGGTCTGTATCAATTGGTGACTGGTGCGGTCGCGCAGCCGCTCGGTGCAATAGATAACGACGAGGCACCCCGCTGAGCGACGCGCGTTCACACGGCGTGATATTTGTATAATATAATTTTGTTTTTAATATTTTTGTTTAACTGTTGTAAAGAATGTTGTAAATAATGTTGGTAGGTGTATTTGTGTATGGCTACGTCCTAATTGGCAAGTCGTTCTACGACATCGGTTGTTCGCATTGCCGTGCAACAAGTTGGTCGTACGACAATAATGATGTGTCCAAATTGCATTGTCGTCAGTCGTCCAAATGTCGTTGTCAAAGATATATATATGTCATAGTATTAGTCAAAGATCCGACTGCGGGATTAGTGCGCTCATCGGTTATTTGCTAAAAACCAAATTTTTATGTATATTTATAATTAGGAGAATATATATCTACCAAGTTGCCTATCAAAATTTGGCCGCTAATATTTTTTATTAAATTATTTTTAATTACTTTTTGGGAAAAAAATTCGTTCACTTGTTTTTTAAATAAAATATCGTCTACATCACGGCAATTTACATAATGATTTAAAAAAATCACGGTTGCTATTGCGCACCTGGCCGCACCTCTTCGCAGCCAGGTGTAAACAGGTATGATTTCGATACATTTATACGTTCATAACGTATATTTATTAATTATATATCAAATTGAAGCTATTTTTTTTCTATTAATTATCATATATGGTTACCTAATTAAATCTAGCCGCAAATATGGGTTGCTGGCAACAGCCACCGCAATGGCTTAAAACCGTCGCACAGCCGGCAATCGCTATCCTCGTCTGACAAATGATGTTACGCGTTATCTCTTTCACTCTACCTTAAATATTTATCATCTTTAACAGCCAGCAACCCTTATTTGCAGCCAGATTTAATTAGGTAACCATATATGATAATTAATAGAAAAAAATTAGCTTCAATTTGATATATAATTAATAAATATACGTTATGAACGTATAAATGTATCGAAATCATGCCTGTTTACACCTGGCTGCGAAGAGGTGCGGCCAGGTGCGCAATAGCAACCGTGATTTTTTAAAATCATTATGTAAATTGCCGTGATGTAGACGATATTTTATTTAAAAAACAAGTGAACGAATTTTTTTCCCAAAGAGCAATTAAAAATAATTTAATTAAAAATATTAGCGGCCAAATTTTGATAGGCAACTTGGTAGATATATATTCTCCTAATTATAAATATACATAAAAATTTGGTTTTTAGCAAATAACCGATGAGCGTACTAATCCCGCAGTCGGATCTCGTACTATATTCATTTTACTTATCAACCAAAAACACGTGTTGCTCGGACGACCGACACGACAAAATAGAACAGGTTTGAATTTAAAACACAACGACCAACAAATGCGATGTCGCACGTCAGTGCGAGTTGTCAGTTAGGACAGCTCCATTCAAAAGCATGTGTTTTAATTTTGTCGCATTAGTTGATCGGTTGGACAACAAAAGTCGTGTCGTATTGCGACAGCCAATTAGGACATAGCGTATGTGTGTATGTATGTGTGCACCACAGTATAATAAATATTGCGGCAGATATTGCTCAATAGCGGAACATACGTAGACTGAAAAAAGAGAGAATTGCATTGTATCATGCATTACGAATATTCTGGAAGATCCCTGTCAATTCTAGTTTGAAGACAGTATAAACTTCATAGCTCACTTTGGCAAAATATGTAAGTCGATACCGTTCGTTAATTTTTGCAGATTGAAAACCCATAATTACCAAACGATTGTCTTATTTATGGTAACAATTTACAGAAATAATTTGGACTTATCTTACAAAAATGACTCTTACGAGATTTAGACAGTTAAGAGCTTGTACTCTACACTAAGGGTCGCAATACCGAATCATTTAAGCAAAACCGGTATTTTCGGTATTGGCTCCAGACCAATACCGATAATCCGGCATTTTCGATATTTCCGGGATTAAGCTAAAGTTAGCAAATTTAGTATAATAAAGTTAGTTTGCGGAGGAATAGTAAGTAGGTACCTAAATGAATTTATCTTCTAAATAAAACAAAATTTTCATTGACACAAGGTTTATTATTTGATTTCAGTTAAGATTTTTTAGTTGAAGTGAATAGATGTGTTATCTGCTGTGCTGTCGTTTCTGTAAATTTTATAATACGATTTTTGTGATTGGCGCACGTTGAATTTTTCGATTTCTTGTCGCTCTTACAGTGTTCTTACCTGTGGTACCCGCCCAGTGGGCGGTGTTAAAGCGGGACAACTTGTTTTAATCAACTCCAACCTCAAGTAAAGTTTGAAAATGTTATGTTTTACAAATACTCAAAAAGTTCGGTATCTGTTGCCTTGGGATTGAACCTGCGGCCTGTGCGCTTCTGGCTGTCGCATTTCTCGCTGACGCGCCACGTGAACAAGTGAGCGGATCGTCAAAAATCTTCAATATCCTTTAAATCGGAGAGTATTTAAAGTATCTATATTATATATCTCTAATAAACCATGCCACGTGTGACGCGCTCTCCACCACAATGCTCGCCAAATGCCATGATGCTACCAGAGGCACAGTCTGAACCTGACCTTTCTACTACCTCTAGGACGCCGGGACCCAGTGTTTGCAAGTCGGTCAATACCAATACAAGACCAGGCAAGCGTTTGCGAGGAGACGAATTCTACTCGGAGTGTGATAAATTTGATTAATTGAAGACTATGCTGCAAACTTGGAGGGATGACCAAGAGATCATTCTAAATAAATTAATTGAAGAAGTATCCGAATTGAAACAGCAAAATCTTATCATTAAAAACTCAAACCTAGAAATTGAAAAGTCCGTTACCTTCATAAATCAATGCTACGAAGATATTAAAACAAGAATTACGGTTTTGGAGGAGGAGCGCAAAAATTACGAAGAGCGTTTTAGTTCTATGGCAAATCGCTGCTGTGAACAATTGGTGACTAAATTAGAAGCCAAAATTGATACGATGGAGCAGCAGGCACGTCAGTGCAACATAGAAATATGCAACTTACCCGATAAACGCAATGAAAATCTGCTTACTCTCATGCCATCAATTGGTGACGCTATAAATTACGCAGTGCCGCCAAATGATATTGTCTCCATCCACAGAGTCCCTCACGCTCACCAAAACGACCGTAAACCCAAGAACGTAATTGTTAAGTTCAAATCACAAATAGTTCGCAATAACGTATTGAGCGCCTACCGCAAAACAAAGAGCATTAAGCCGGATCAGTTAAATATTTCAGGCACTTCGGTATTAATTTATTTAAACGAACACCTCACACTAAAAAACAAAGGTTTATTTCGGCAAACTAAAGAAAACGCCAGAAAATATGGATACAAATATGTTTGGATCAAAAACTCGACCATTCTCGTACGAGAACGAGATGGAATGTCAGCGTTTGCAATACGATCGGAGACTGACATTAGCAAATATATTAGTCGTGAGAAGACAAATACCGATAATAGTCCCGAATAGTACCTATGTTAACACTCGAATATATGTTTTTATAAACTATTTCCGCACTTTCTATATATGGCATGTAATTAATTTAAGTGTTTATTTCTTATATATGTGTTTTTACTACTCCATGCAACCATTGTCATTATTTAAATTATTATCTTATTGGTTTAACTTATGGATATTGCTTGTATATAATTTTAAATTGATGAACATTTTAAGGAGATTTTCGCATAATTCTTTAGTAAGTACACACTCGATGTGTTGTATTGTAGTCGCAGCTTATTCCGTTCTTAGTAATTCATTTATCCATTATTTATTTTTTAATCATCACTGCAATAAATGGCTACTCATAATATAACTATGTATTATCAGAACTGTAGAGGGATTCGCACAAAGTTAAATACGCTTTATATGAATATTTTTTTTTTTTTTTTTTTTTTTTTTTTTTTTTTAGCTTATGGCGGCAAACGAGCAGACAGCACACCTGATGGTAAGTGTCACTGCCGCCCATGGACCTTTGCCAATGGTATAGCTAGGCCGCTGCCTACCAATACAACCCTGAACCCACCCCAGTTAGGCTTTTTATATTTTGTCGAGCTCTTACGACGTGATTATATTAACTGAGACCTGGCTCATCCCCAGCGTCCAGGATGAGGAGTTCATTGACGATCGCTACTTAGTGCTTTGTTGTGACCGTGATCGTGCTTCTACTGGGAAATCTGATGGTGGGAGCGTTCTTATTGCGGTGCTGAAAATGCTACGCCCCTCTAGATTGAGCGTTACATTTACTCCTAGAGATATTGAGCAAATTATTATTCAGTTGCCAGCCTCTCACTCTGGGCGTATGCACTTTATTAGTGCTGCATATATCCCGCCACGTACGCGTGAAGAATCCTACATTAATTACTTTGAAATGCTGCAAGCGATTGCTAATGACCCTACCACTGATTGCTTCTATATTGTTGGTGATTTTAATTTACCTGACATTGATTGGTTGAACTTAACTAACCATATACTAACTCACATATCTACATCAGTGTGCCGAAGTCTGCTAAATTTTATGGCGCTGACGAATAGTTCACAATTTAACTCAATCACTAATGATCTGGGACGCATTCTCGATTTAGTTATCTCTAACACTGACAGCGAGGTCGTATCATGTACGAGCCAAAATTGCTCACACAGCGATTTGCGTGCTATAAGTGCTGCGACCTAGTTAGCATGAGGCAGTCGTATACAATCCTCCGTAGTGCACAAACGTGTGTAGTATTAACGTTACGAGAGGTGCGACTCAGATACACCGGGGTTACCGTAAGCTACGGAAAATCCCAAACATCTTTTGGTCCTTCGAGAACCTGTGGAGTGCTTGGTGTGGAAATTCCCAGTTACGTTAGCAAATCGGTGCTTTTGGCTTCCCAGAAGAGGGTCTCACCAAGAGCATTGAGAAGGTGCACATAACGTAAAGGAGGGAGTGCTACGCTAAGTACCAGCAATTAACGAACCAGCGGGGATAACGTCTACTGCTGCAACAACTAAACTAACTATCAAATAACAATGTCAAAAGAAGTTGAATTTGTAGAGCTCATAAATAAACAGCAAAACAGCTACGAGAAAATCAAAGCTCTGCAAAGCAATTACAAAAAGGATTCTGTAAGTAGAAAATCTATAGATTACCTTAACAAGCGCATCGAAACGCTACAATCTCTCTGGGATGAATTCTTATCAAACCATGAGATCTTGATAAAATATGAGTCGGTCAAGAGAGACCATGACTATTTTAAGGAGAACATTTTTAACATAACGAGAAGCATGTTTAACGAAACAAAAAAGTCTATGACTGAACTGCGAATCGAGGTTTTAACAGAGTCTGGATTTACGAGCATTTCAGCACCAAACAATCCTGGAACTAGTGGAACACCACAATCAGATGCATCGATAGGGCAACGGCTACCAGCAGATGAGACAAAAAAGCTTTTACGTCAGCAGATGTGTAACTTTAACGCCTTGGACCGAGCAGTGACCAAAATTAATCTTAATGAAATGAAAGAAAAGTGGCAATTTCAAGATCAACTAAACATCCTACAATCCAAGTGGGAAAGCATCGACAAAATTCATTGGGAACTAAGCTACTTACTACAAGGAGACGTCAAGGATTATGAGGCGAGATTCTACCATTGGGAAGAAGTCTATGACAACCTGAAGGCAGAGCTAAATAGAAAAATCTTTGAATCATCTCATTACGAAAAATTGACACCACGCATTGAATTGCCGGAGTTCAACGGAGTTTATAGTAACTGGGTTTCTTTTAGAGATTTATTCATCGAGATGATCCATAATAATCCAACACTAAACAAAACGCAAAAAATGAAGTTCCTAAAATCTAAATTGAGAGGAGAAGCTGAGAAACTGATAAAACATCTTTCTGTAAGTGCTGAGAATTATGACTCATGCCTAGATATAATCCAACATCGCTACGACAACAAGCGATTACTTTTCACATCATATATAGACACGCTTCTAAATCAACCATCTATCGATAAAGCGAACTCAGTTAACATAAAGAAGCTGCACGACACAACAAAAGAGTGTTTAAATGCACTGGAAAATATCAAAATAGATATTCCAGTATGGGGCCCACTCATTGTCCATTTGCTGTCGTCGAAACTGGATGACGAAACTTACGGTGACTACATACAGAGTATGAAACAATCAAGAGAGCTACCTGACTTAAATGAGTTTATGGAGTTCCTGGAATTAAGGTTCATGTCATTGGAAACAAATCGAACAAAAAAAGGGATACAGAAACAAAATTCAACGAATATACAACAAAAAAATTACAGCAATTACAAGTCAACGAACTTTAATAACTCGGACAAGTACACAAAAAGCTACCATGCTACATTGCGAAAATGCCCTCTTTGCATAAACGATCACGTGTTATGGCAGTGTCCTACATTTCTAGACTTGGATGTCGCAACGCGTAATCAAACAATACAAAAAATTAACGTGTGCAAAAATTGTTTATTTCATCACGGCAAATATAAATGCAATTCAACAAAACGATGTCGCACGTGTAATTTGAAACATCATACCCTACTTCATGATGATAATTTCAGAGGGCAACAATCGAGATCATCCACCTTAACAACAGCTGAGCGAACCTCGAACCACATCAGCGGGGAACAAGAGATACTCTTAACAACCCTTCAACTTCAAGTCAAGAACAAAGAAGGAGATTACGTCATCCTTCGGGCGTTACTGGATCAAGGATCTCAAGTAACATTGATCACAGAAAATGCCGCTCAACGCTTGAACTTACCACGTAGCAAAATGAACGCCGCCATCACGGGCGTTGGCTCTATAATGGGCACGAGTAAGGGGATGATTAAACTAGAATGTAAATCAATTCATTCTGAATATGCATTCCAAACTGAAGCACTAGTAATGAGAAAACTTATCAACAACCTGCCCAGCTCAACAATCAACGCGGAGAACTGGTCACACCTCGATAACATCAAGTTGGCTGATCCGGCATTCAACATCTCTGGGCCCATCGATGTATTGTTGGGAGCAGAAATTTACTCCGAAGTTATCCTAGAAGGAATGATTAAACGTGACACTAACTCGCCAGTAGCTCAGCAGACTAAATTAGGCTGGATACTGTGTGGTGCAACAAAGCAATTCAACTGTCTAGTTACCCTAACAGAGTTAGAAGATTTTTCCAGATTCTGGGAGACTGAAGAAATCCCTTCAGCACTCGAGACTACATCGAAGGACGAATACTGCGAAAAATATTACACAGAAACCACAGAACGATTAAAGAACGGACGATATGTGGTAAAAATGCCAATGAAAGCTAACTTTGAACAAAACCTTGGCAACTCTAAGTCTCAAGCCATCGCGCAATTTCTTCAGTTAGAAAAGAAAATGGCGAGACAAGAACACTTTGCAAAGCTATACAAGCAATTTATAAATGACTATATCGATTTAGGTCATATGAAGAAAATAATTGAAAGCACAAGTAAAGTACAAGCTTACTTACCACACCACGGAGTGTTAAAGGATAGCTCAACAACTACAAAACTACGAGCTGTTTTTAATGCTTCCATGAAAACAGACTCGGGCTATAGCCTTAATGACTTGATGGAAAAAGGGCCAAACTTACAAAAGGACATTTTATCCCTGATCATTAAATGGCGGAGCTATAAATATGTTCTGACGGCGGATATCGAAAAGATGTACCGTCAAATCCTTATTCATCAAGATCAACAATGTCTACAAAAAATATTTTGGAGAGAATCAGTAAATGAACCGCTAAGAGAGATGCAGCTGTGTACCCTAACTTATGGGACCAAAGTCGCGCCATTCATCGCGATGCGCACTCTCCAGCAATTAACTAAGGATGAAGGCAGCGCTTTCCCTTTAGCCCAGAAAGCTTTACAAAACGAGGCATATATGGATGACGTCACCACAGGTCACCATAACATTGAAACAACGAAATTACTACAAAAGGAGCTCTACGAGTTACTTAGGAAAGATGGTTTCACCTTACGAAAATGGGCAACTAATGAACCATCTATTCTCAAAGAATTACAAAATTACGAAAAGAGTCATTCTAAAGACTTTAACTTTAAACAACACGAGTTCAGTAAAATACTTGGACTCGCATGGGATTGCGCAAGCGACACATTCCATTTTATTAGCGAAGAATTTAACAAGAATATAAATTCGCCATACACGAAACGCAGGCTATTGTCAGAGATAAGCAAGATCTACGATCCACTCGGTTGGTTAGCTCCAATGACTATCCAAGCGAAATTAATCTTCCAAAAGCTATGGAGTGAAAACTACCAAAATATCGGTTGGGATGAAAATGTACCTGAAAACATAACAAACGAATGGATAAAAATTAAATCTGAACTACCAAACATAAACAACATAACTCTACCAAGATGGATCAGAAACGAAAACAATAAACCCATCGAATTGCATGCCTTCTGTGACGCAAGCGAGCAAGCTTACGCATGCGTTATATACGGCCGAACTACGTCACGGAGCGGAGAGTTCGAAACTACTCTACTTGCAGCGAAAACGAAGGTGGCACCTCTAAAAAACAAAAGTACGATACCGAGGCTGGAACTAAGCGCCGCTGTTTTGCTAGCGACTCTCCTAGAAAGGGTAATCAAGGTTCTAGCAGACTATGAGCTAAGGATATCCTGTTGGACCGACTCTAAAGTGGTCTTAGCATGGCTTCAGGGCAATCAAACAAAATATGCAAAATATATAACAAACAGAACTACACATATAATAAATATCGTACCTGCAATAAACTGGGGTTACGTAAAAAGTAACGAAAACCCCGCCGACTGTGCAACAAGAGGACTTTCGCCGTCGAAATTAGTTAATTTCTCGCTATGGTGGGAAGGACCTCAATGGCTCAAAAAACAAGAAAAACGAACTCGTCTATCAACTGAAACTTATACTACGGACGAGGGCTTTCTAACAAACTGTTACACAACAAACCCTACGGAACCCGTGGCAAATAAAAATGAATTAATTAATTCATTACTCGAACGATACAGCAACATTGATCGTATTACAAGAATACTCGCCTGGGTAATACGTTTTGCTGATGCATTACAAAACAAACAGAGGACAAAGGAGTGCAATGAACTGAACATGAAAGAAATAAACAATGCATTATGTTTAATTATCAAATCAATACAAGGACATTATTTTGAAAAGGAAATAAAATTCCTCGGCGAAAACGGCAAACTGCCTAAAAGATGCACCATATTGAAACTCAACCCATTTTTAGACTCAAAAGGAGTACTACGCGTCGGAGGACGTCTAAAACACTCATACTTACCTGAAGAAACAAAGTACCCTACTCTCATCCCAGGAAAGGGGAGATTCACCCAACTAATAATCGAGAAGGCGCATCAGCAAACATTACACGGTGGAGCAAGATTAACGCTAGCTTCCACTAGAAATAAATATTGGATTATCAGCGGCAATCGAACCATCAAGAAGCAACTTCGACAATGCATCCGATGCCGTCGTTACGCGACAACACGAACTGAACAGTTGATGGGCAACCTTCCTATTGAAAGGATTACCCCATCAAAGCCGTTTTCACACACTGGCGTTGACTTTACGGGTCATGTAGATGTGAAGATAAACAAAGGCCGCGGGATAAAGACCTGCAAAGGTTACATAGCCATATTCATATGTATGTGCACAAAGGCAGTACATATCGAACTCGTTTCAGATTTATCCACGCAAACTTTTATCGCTGCGTTGAGAAGAATGTGTGCCAGAAGAGGCACTCCTACGCATATTTATTCCGATAACGGAACCAATTTCGTTGGAACTGCAAAGGTCTTACATGAAGAATTTCAATTATATAAAACAATGCTCTCTTCAGAATTCTTTAAAGAAATCAACGATATGCAAATCAAGTGGCATTTCAACGCCCCATCCTGGCCATCGGCGGGAGGCTTATGGGAAGCTGCTGTACGTTCCATGAAGACTCACCTAAAACGAGTTATCGGACAACAGAAGTTAACCTACGAACAATTTTCCACTCTTCTTACGCAAATCGAGGCGTGCATGAATAGTAGGCCACTATGTCCGTTAACCGAAGATGTGGAGGACCTGGATTATCTTACTCCTGGTCACTTCTTAACGGGAGGCCCAACGCTCGCATTACCACTTAATGGGTCTAATGAACTTAAATCGATAGACATCAGGAACAACTGAATTATATAAGCAGCATTATATCGAAAAGATTAACCCTACCTATCAAAACAATCGACGCAGCGAATATCCATAACATTTACAAACTAATTTACGTCAAAGCCCGGCTTACCAAACAATACCTCCTCTTCGAACTACATATACCGTTACTAAGTGATGATGAGTATGCATTATACCGCAACATACCTATAAATATACAACGTACGTCGAACCAATGTCAGAAGATAACTACAACCACAGAATATATTGGTGTAAACTTTGCTAAGAATACGTATATACAGATGGAAGAAGCCGATCTTCATCAATGTACGATAATGATGGCGGACAGCTACATATGTCACACCTACACGTCGATAAACCACTTGGATGGAGCAGCAGCATCTTGCGAAGCGAAAATGCTGGGTCAAAATGTAAACATCGTCTGTGATTGGATATCACAACAATGCACTGACCAATGGATAAAGTTACAGAGACCAAACATATGGTTATATAACTGCGTCAATGAGTGCCCGACCCATATAATATGCGAGAATCAAATTACAACAACAATGCTTACTAAAGCGGGTCTACTCGCACTAGGTCAAGATTGCGTGATTCAACATAATGACGTTACCATGTACTCACATAACATTTTCAGCAGCAAAACTAACACGGGAATTACATTGGAAATACCTACTGTGGACTCCCCAAATGACATGTGGGATACGTACAACAGTACGAATATTATGCTTCCTAAACTAAACTTAGCGGATGACCACAAATTATTAGACACTCGGATAGCCGCACAAAAGGTACGAGAGAGCCTACCTAGCGACTTAAGCACCCACGACATTGGCCACTACACGATAAGCAGCTTGCTGGTGGGAGGAATAATCGTCGCAATCATAGTATGGCAAGTGAGAAGATGTGGTCCTGCGTGCACAAATAATAAGAACAGCGCAACAAATAAAACGCCAACAAGAACTCTAAATAGAACAGAAAACATAGAACTAGAGGAGATCGCTACCTACGCTGAAATAGGACAGGGGCAGTCGAAGAAGAATCCTCAGCTGACTTCAGAAGCTGGAGCAAGATTCAACCTATGATATTAATCAAATATTTAAGAATGTAAACTTTATATTTTGCTTATTTTGTATTTTGCTTTGATATTTTTATAACATATTTTTATATATACTTACCTACTTGTAACGCTTGATTAGGAATCTGAGTACGTATATCTTTCCCTCGGGAGCATGTACGAGCCAAAATTGCTCACACAGCGATTTGCGTGCTATAAGTGCTGCGACCTAGTTAGCATGAGGCAGTCGTATACAATCCTCCGTAGTGCACAAACGTGTGTAGTATTAACGTTACGAGAGGTGCGACTCAGATACACCGGGGTTACCGTAAGCTACGGAAAATCCCAAACATATCATGTAGTGCACTTTTAGACCCGGATATACATCACCCACAGTTTGCGTTGACAACGAACTTGAATATTAAATTCATTCCAATGACTTGTCATATGATCCGTAGATATAATTATTACAAGGCCAACTATGACGCCATAAATAGAGAATTAGGTATGATAGATTGGGAGGGAGTGCTTGTTCCTCTTTCTTCTGAGCAAGCTGTTAATATTTTCTATGACAAACTTTTTAATATAATTCGTCTTTTTGTTCTACTTACACAAAAAAGGAATTCTAAATTTCCCATCTGGTTTACTTCCTCTCTGGTACATATCTTCAAGAAAAAAGAATACGCTTGGATTAAATGGAAGAAATATCGTAATATTTCCGATTACGAAAACTTTGCAAGTAAACGTAGAGTGTTTCTTAAAGAATCCACTAGGTGTTATTGTAATTATATAAGTTTAATTGAGGACAGCATACCCAAAAATTTGAAAAGCTTTTGGTCTTATGTTTCTAATAGGAAGCAGAAATCAAAATATCCAGCAAGTATGCATTTTGGTGATATTTTCTCACAGAATCCAACAGACATATGCAATTTATTCTCAACTTTTTTTTGTTCTATTCACGTACCATCTACACTAGATCCTAAGTCATGGAAACCTCCAATTAGCGTTTCAGGTAATTCTATTAATTTGTCTAATATAATTATTGACAAGGAATCAATAATAAATGCAATTAAGTCATTAGATGCTTCTAAGGGTGCTGGTCCTGACGGCTTGCCACCTTACTTTTTTAGAAAAATTCTTGACAACATTTATATTCCCTTATATATTATTTTCAATAAATGTTTATATGAGGGCTCTTTCGCGACCATTTGGTAGCGTGCGCTCATTACCCCTATCTATAAAGTGGTGAAAAAAGTAATGTTGAAAATTATCGACCAATTTCAATACTTTCCACGTTGTCGAAACTTTTTGAGAGTCTTGTTCGAAACGCTATATATCCACAATTGCATCAGATAATTATACCAGAGCAACACGGTTTTGTTCAAAAGCGCTCTACCACAACAAATCTTACAGTGTTTGCCAATAATTTATTTGATAATATGGATCGTAGAGTTCAAGTAGATGTGGTGTATACGGACTTTCGAAAGGCTTTCGATAGGGTGGATCACAAACTCCTTTTAGATAAAATCGCGTTCAACGGCATTCGTGGTAATCTACTCCGTTGGTTCGTTTCTTATATATTTAATAGAACACAGCAGGTTGTCATTAACGGATTTGTGTCCGACTCTACAATTGTAAAGTCAGGCGTGCCTCAGAGCTCAATTCTGGGCCCCCTTCTATTTATACTATTTATTAATGACATTGGAAACTGTTTCAGACACTCCAAGTTTTTAATGTACGCTGACGACATTAAAATCTACAAATCCTGTAAAAATATAGCAGATTGTACACTGCTTCAGGACGACCTAGCTAGGTTGTATAATTATTGTATAAATAATAGCTTATCACTTAATCTACCTAAATGTCATAGTATATCATTCACGAAAAACAGAACTAAAATTAATTTTAATTATTATTTAAATAACCATAGCTTAAATATTTTCTCTGCTGTGCGAGACCTGGGAGTAGTTTTTGACTCATCCTTACATTTCGACATCCACATAGACAACATTATCAATAGAGCCCTTCAAATGTATGGTTTTGTTATGAGATCTTCGATTGATTTTGTGCGTCCCTCTACTTATTTGCTATTGTATAAGACCCTTGTTCGTTCCCAATTAGAATATGCGACTTCAATTTGGAATCCATTATATAAAAAAATATAGTGATAGAATTGAAAATGTACAAAAGAAATTTTTAAGAGCAATGAATTATAAATGTCAAAATTCCAAAGTTTCATATGCTGACTTATTGCAGCGCTATAATCTTCTAAGCTTAGAATCCAGACGACGACTTTTCGGAACTATGGTGTTGTACAACATATGTAACGACAAATATGATTGCATGGAAATTACGAATAAACTGTGTTACACCGTACCCAGAACTGTTATGCGACGGCAAGCTCGTGTACCTCGGTTGTTTCACTTGGACACGTGCAAAACTAACGCCGGAACACGAGCGCCCCTTCGTCGACTGACTGATGTATACAACACACAGTTCTTAGACATTGATATTTTTCTACTTTCTAAGTATAATTTTAAAAACAAATTATTGATGTGCTACTTATGAATAACACTGCATAAAACTACTTATGTATGCATGTCTTTAACTTACTTTATTTCTATGCTAATATGTGGACATTTGTGTGGGTTATATGTAAGATAAATTATTTGATATGTTTTTTTTATTGTACACTGTAACATGTAACTGTTTTATGTCCCCAATAAATAAAATGAAAAATAAAATAAAATGTTGGTAATCAATCAGTTAGTTCTTAGCAATAAGAAGGTCCTACAACCGCAGCCGGCGGCGTCACCGCGACGCTGAGCGGGAGGGCCAGCTGTACGAGGCGTACCGCAGTGCGTGACCTTTCGGCTGGCCATCCGATCCGCCAAGGGTGCGAGTTGGCACGAGATGCTCGCCTTAGGCAATTGTAAAACGCTTGTTTGACGTCTGGACGGTTCCCTGAGTGCTGGAAGGAGGGGAGGTTGGTTCTCCTGCCAAAGCCGGGACGGCCCCCGGATTCGCCGTCGGTCTACAGGCCCATCGTGCTCCTTGACGATGTGGGCAAGCTGCTGGAGCGCATCCTCGCTGCCCGCATCGTCCAGCACCTGGGCGAGGTAGGGCCCGATTTGTCGGACATTCAATTCGGCTTTAGAAGGGGGCGTTCGACCATCGGGGCCCTGCTACGATTGAGGCAGACGGCCGCGGAGGCTGTCACCGGCGGAGGAGTGCTGTTGGCAGTGTCGTTGGACATCGCCAGCGTCTGCCATTCGGCTGCATCAGGGAGGCGCTCCGATTTCATGGGGTGACCTTGTACCTGAGGCGGCTGGTGGCAGACTTTTTGGAGGAGCGCAGTGTCCTCTGCGCGGGTCCCGCAGGGGACATTGTGCGGACGCCCATGTCGTGCGGTGTTCCGCAGGGGTCGGTTCTGGGGCCGACTCTGTGGGACATCGGTTATGACTGGGCGTTGCGAGGGAGTCTCCCCACAGGGCTGAGCTTGATATGCTATGCCATGACACTCGAAGAGGCGGCGAGCCTGGCCACTCTCGGCACCGAGGAGATGGTCAGGCGAATCGAGACGCTGGGGCTCAGGGTGGCCCTAAACAAGACGGAGGCCCTCTTATTCCATGGGCCCCGTGTAAGGCCGCCTATCAGCGCCTCGATAGTCGTCAACTCCATCCACATCAGTATCCAGGCCCATATGAAGTACTTGGGCCTGGTGCTGGACGGGCGATGGGCATTCTGAGAGCATTTGCGCCAAATTGCTCCCCGGCTGGTCGGCGCGGCGTCCGCCCTATCACGCCTCATGCCGAACGTGGGCGGACCCAGTTTTGAGGGCCGACGGCTGTATGCGGGGGTGATCCGCTCGATGGCCATGTACGGCGCACCCGTGTGGGCCAGGTCTCTGACCCTCCGGCTGAGGACTTTTCTGTGGCGCCCTCAGAGAATCATGACGGTCAGAGCCATCCGCGGATACCGCACGGTGTCGATCGAGGCGGCAGGCGTGTTGGCCGGGACACGCCCGTGGGACATAGAGGCGGAGATGCTCTCCGACCTATACCGGCGGGTGACCTCAGTGCGTGACGCAGGTGGCTCCCCATCGTTTAGCGAGATAGCCACCTGGCGCGAGTACGCCCGCCGAGACGTCATCGCACGCTGGGCTACGCGGCTGGAGAGGCCTAGGCACGGTGTACCGTAGAGGCTCTCCGGCCCGTATTGACGGAGTGGATGAGTGGGGGCACGGAGTCCTCTCTTTCCGGTTGGTGCAGGTGTTGTCAGGGCACTGGTGCTTCGGCAAATACCTGCACACGATCGCACGGATGGAGTTGACTCCGTCCTGCCACCATTGCGGCAGTGACGAGGACACGGCGCAACACACGCTGGAGGTCTGAGTGACCTGGGCCCGGCAACGCTGTGACCTCGTCGCTGTCATCGGTGCCGACCTGACGCTGCCGGCTGTCGCGAAAGCGATGGTCGACAGCATCAGGAACTGGGACGCGGTCGCCGCCTTCTGCGAGGCTGTCATCTCGCAGAAGGAGGCCGCGGAGCGAGTCCGGGTAGATTCTCGTGACCCGGGCCGCCGCCCTAACCGAGGCTTCGGCTGATCGGACCGGGGAATTGTCCGGTCACCCGACGTGAGGCCACCGCGTGAGGACAACGCCCCGACGGCGAAAGCTGTCACGGCATTGACATGAGAGGAACCCGCAAGGGTAAACCGCCGGGCGGGCCACCCAAGACAAAGATCAGGTACCGGTGGCCCGTTCGCACGGCGAAGAGAGGTGTTTGCAGGGTGGGTCCATGGGGTTGCGTGCCGCGTCTTCTGTCGCCCCGGATGATTTGTCGGGGCGCGACCACATCCACCACCTTGCGGAAAAAAAAAGTTCTTAGCAATAATTTACTTATACTAAATGCCCGTTTATTCCTTTATTAAAATAACTTAGGTTAACTAGTTTAAATACTTTAATTAAATGTAGTGTTTGACTAGGAAGTAGGATTCCTTCTAGGAATCAGTTCTAAAAATAAAATGTTTATCAAACTTAAACATCTCACAACAGTCTCAACATAAACAAAAAAATACACTTCTAATTAATTCTCATAAAACATAAATAATTACTAAAACCGAAAATACTGAATATCCCGGTTTTTGTGAAATGAATACAGGTATTAATTAGACCTAAATTTGGTCCGGTATTCCGGTATTTTCGAAATTCGGTATCCCGGTTTGCGACCCCTACTCTACACGTGTTACGCCATTAGGTATACCTACTAAAATGTTATTAAAAACTATGTTAATTTTATATGTTGTAAATGTTATTAAGAAGTATACTATAATATGTCAATTTGAAGTCTTCGTTATGACAGTGACACTTTAATAACATCGCATCCTTAACTTTATGTCTTTTGACGACCTCAGTACAAGTTTACGTGACATTGATGCGTTATGGCAGTTCAAGTTCTGCGCAACCGCCAAGAGAAGCAATTTATCAAGAAGTTAAATTTATTTATAATGATAAATTAATTTGGCCTTAATTTTTACATTATTATTTTAGTATACATTAAGAGTTGTAACTCAAAAGGCTCCTTATAAATCAGTTTTTGATAACTTCATCATCAACCTGCTCTTATCCCAATTTATTTGGGGTCGACCCAATATGTCCTCTCCGTCCATACAACTCTATCAGACGTCATCTTTGTGGTCACTTCTTGTCTATCCAGGTCATGTTTCACGCAGTTCATCCATCTTTTCTTCGGTCTTCCCTTACCCCTTAAGCCTTCAACATTCATACTTAAAGCTTTCCTCACAACATTACTTTCATCCCGTCTCATCACATGTCCATACCATGTCTTTTTTTCACTCCTTAATTTTTTCGTCACTGGCGCAAATTTCAAACTTCCTCTTATATGTTCATTCCTTATTTTATCCATTCTTGTCACACCACACATCCATCTCAACATTCGCATCTCCGCTACATGCAGTCGTCTCTCATCCGTCGGTTTTGTCGCCCAACATGCTGATCCATACAGTAGAGCAAGTCTTAATTATTAGACTTTTATATATTTGGCCCTTTAATTTAAGGGGTACTTTGGAGTCGCATGTTGTACCCGTGACCTGCCGCCATTTCATCCATCCCACATCAATTCTGTGCTTCACCGCACGATCCAGGTCGCCATCGCTTTGGATAAGAGAACCGAGGTATCGAAAGTTCGAGCATACTGGGATAGGTACTCCATCTAGAGTTATGGTGTAAAATTGGAGAGACCGCCGAAATCGCAGAACATGTATTCTGTTTTTGGTCTGCTGATTTTCAAGCCTACATTCTTCAATTTACAGCGCCACTTCTCCACCAAGTGGTGAGGTACACCTCAAGGCCATCTTGCCCGACGAGAACAATGTACACATACATACATATCATCACGCCATATCCCTTGCAGGGTAGGCAGAGAGAACAGAGTGCCAGAGAACTCTATCTCTGCATACTTCACTCGCTTCCTCAACATTCATAATTCTCTTCATACACGCTCGCCGGTTTCGGAGACTCTTGACTCCACCTTCCTTCAGTACCTGACCGATCTGGTCTAAGTAGGTTAGTCTCGGTCTCCCTCGGTACCTACATCCTTCCACTTTCGCATTGTATATCTTCTTAACCAGACGTTCGTTCGGCATTCTTTCCACATGTCCGAACCATCGGAGCATTCCCTTTCGCATCTTTACATCAATACTCTCTTTCATTCCTACTCGCTCTCTTACGTCGTCGTTACGAATGCGGTCGGTCAGCCTAACTCCACAGATTTCCCGAAGAGATCGCATTTCGACGCATTAATTTTACTTTCATACTCTTTTCTGCATACCCAACTCTCGCTTCCATACAGTAATGTTGGGACAAGCACTGCGTTATGTATTGCTACACGTGCCTTCTGGCTGAGGTGGTGGCTGCCGAGAAGTTGCCCCAACGCTCCGTTCACTCTATTTCCCGCATTCACTCTTCGCTCTATATCAGTGGTGTACCTTCCATCTCGGCTAAATCCACATCCAAGATATACAAATTCATCCACTTGCTCTAGTACATCATTACCTATTGTTACTCTTACATCTGTTCTGGCTTCATCTCTTTCAAAGACCATTATTTTGGTTTTGCTCACATTCACGCGTAGACCCCTTTTCTTACAATCTTCTGTCATTGTGTAGACTAGGGTCTGCAGGTCAGTCGCTGACTGTGCCAGCAGGACTGCATCATCTGCATAAAGCAGAGCAGAGACCACTGAGTCACCCATCTGGACTCCCACATTCATATCGTTCAACCTTTGGAGACATTTATCCAGATATATGATAAACAGCCTGGCTGATAGAACGCAGCCCTGCTTAACGCCGATATTGACGTCAAACCAAGGCGACATTCCATCATCCAGCCGCACACAGCCTCTACAGTCCATGTAACTGGATTGCACAGCCTGCAGCAGTTTACCGTTAATACCATACTCCGGTAAAATGTCCCAAAGTTCCTTTCGTACAACCGTGTCAAATGCTCTCTCCAGATCCACAAAACTGCAGAAAACTCTCTGACCTAGGGCCAGATGCTTCTCCACAATGTTGCGCAGAGAGAACACTTGATCCATCCATGCATCCCCTTCCACTCCTGAAACCTCCTTATGTCTCACACAGTAAACCATCGGACACCATCCTCATGTCATCAGCGAATAGCATGCACCAGGGTGCCCCCTTCCTGTATCTCCGATGTTAATGCATCCATTATCAACAGGAAGAGGTAAGGACTTAACGCCGACCCTTGGTGCAGACCTACTTCGACACTGAACTCGTCGGAGTCTCCAGCCGCTGATTTCACGTACGACCTAGATTGTCGGTACATGGCACAGATTAACCTAACATACTTCACAGGCACACCTTTCTCTTTCAGTACCCACCACAAAACTGTTCTCGGTATTCTGTCATAGGGCTTCTCGAGGTCAACGAATACCATGTGCAAGTTTTTATGTGCACCACGATATTTTTCGCACAGTTGGCGCAGTGCAAACATGGCATCCGTTGCCCCGCGGCCTGACATAAATCCGAACTGGTTTTGGGTGATCTCACTTTCTTCTCGCAATCGTTTCTCAATCACTTTTTCCCACAATTTCATATATGTGTGTGTGACATAAGCTTTATTCCTCGATAACTACCGCAGTCCTGAACATCCCCTTTATTTTTAAAAATGGGCACTAGCGTACTATTGCACCATTCATTGGGGATTACTTCATCGCGCAGCAGCTTATCGAAGAATAAAGTTAACCACATATACCCATCCTCTTCCAAAATCTTCCATACTTCAACTGGTATACCATCGGGCCCTACAGCCTTTCCATTTTTCATACTTCTCATTGCTTTTCTTACCTCATCTATTGTAATTTCCCTTACTAGGCCGACGTTCTCTGATACATCTTTTAACACTCCACTCCATGAATTCTCTTCGTTCATTAACCTTTCAAAGTACTGCTTCCAACGCAGATATATCCATATTTCCTCTTCTTTAATCAACACTTTACCTGCTTCATCTTTTATACACCTGACATGCCTAATATCTTTTGCTCTTTCTTTTCGGACTTTAGCTATGCAGTATAGCATCTTTTGACCTCGAGGCCCATCTATCGATTTAAAAATTATGTCTTCGGACTGTGCTCTCGCAATAGCTATTACCCGTTTAGCTTTTTTCTTGCATTCCTTTTATTCAAGCTTTTTTGCCTCCCTAAATCTTTCATTATGTTCATTCTGCCATTCCTTAAATACATTCTTCTTTTCTTTCACGATCTTTTGCACATCTTCATTCCACCACCACGTATCCCTATCAATTATACCTTTTCCTTTCGTTTCTCCTAGTATTCTTTTAGCTGTATTTCTAATACAACTAGCCATTTCATTCCAACATTCATTCACAGATTTATCATTCATATCATTCATTTCAATCGTTTTATCTATCACATTTTGTTTAAATCTTCTTGCATACTCTTTCTTTTCAAGCATACTCCATTTTACCTTAGGAGGGGGTCGGTTTCTGGTCTTAATGGAGGGTGTTCTGTGCTCCATCACTAATATTAACGGACGGTGCTGGGATACTAGTGCTTCACCTGGTAGCACCTTACAATGCTTTACGCAGACCAACTTACTTCTCTTAATAAGAAAGTAGTCGATCTGCGTACAGTGGTTGCTACTTTTATAGGTAATAAGGTGCTCATCTCTTTTTTGGAACCACGTATTACCGATGGCCAAGTGAAACGACGAAGCCGCTTGAAGTAGCGTCTCCCCACCAGCGTTTCGCATGCCGTTCCCCCATCATCCATGCACTGTTTCATAACTTTCATTTCCCGCTCCTACGTGTCCATTGAAGTCACCTCCTATATATATCTCTTCACTTTCTGGTACACCTATCATAATTTCATCAAAATCCTGCCAAAACTTTTCTTTCACTTCATCTTTACATTCAGCTTGGGGTGCATACGCGCTAATGACATTCAGGAATACGTTCTCCCACACTATTTTCACAACTATTAATCTATGTTGGAGTTAGGCTGACCGACCGCATACGTAACGACGACGTAAGAGAACGAGTAGGTATGAAAGAGAGTATTGGTGTAAAGATGCGAAAGGGAATGCTCCGATGGTTCGGACATGTGGAAAGAATGCCGAACGAACGTCTGGTTAAGAAGATATACAATGCGAATGTGGAAGGATGTAGGTACCGGGGGAGACCGAGATTAACCTTCCTAGACCAGATCGGTCATGTACTGAAGGAAGGTGGAGTCAAGAGTCTCCGAAACCGGCGAGCGTGTATGAAGAGAATTATGAATGTTGAGGAAGCGAGTGAAGTATGCAGAGATAGAGTTCTCTGGCACTCTGTACTCTCTGCCTACCCTGCAAGGGATATGGTGTGATGATATGTATGTATTAATCTATCATTCATTCTTATTACATTCGTCACACATTCTTTCAAATTCTTATCTAACACTATTCCTACACCATTCCTTTTTCCATCGCTACCACTATAATAAAACTTGTATCCTTCACCAATTTCTCGAGCTCTCATTCCCTTCCATTTTGTTTCTTGCAAATTTAACATGCAATATTTACTCTTCTCATTTTTAAGAAATCTGCCAATTCCCTTCCTCTGCCAGTCATCGTTCCAACATTCCAACTTGCATACCTCATTCTTATCCCTTTCATACCAAGAGCTTGCTTCTTAAGTTGCACCCACCCGTGGTGCAACAACCCTTGTCCATTTTTCGCAGGAACCGGGTGCTGCCCCTGCGCTTTCTAATTTATAGTATATTATCTATGCCCTGCGCGTCGCTTACAGGGTACGCCCTAGCCCTAGCGTCATCTAATTTATTCCCAGACATATTGCAATTTGTTTTGGCTATGGTTTTATGACCGGCCGCCTGCCTGACGTCAACCCTCCTTGGGAATGCAATCAAACCAGACGGCACCAGATGGAGTTGGCCCAGGTCGATTAAGAGCTCTTAGTCGTCTTTTACGACATCCACGAGCGATGTAAGGGTTGGTAGTATTCATAGCCGCTACCACACAACCGCTTTTGGTAACTTGTGATTATAAAATATTTATTCAGCTTTTGGTAACTTGTAATTATAAAATATTTATTTAAAATTTATCTAAAATAATTATTATCTCGATATGAAGCATTGAGTCATAAAAAAGTTACAATAACTCCATATATGCATTAACTAAAATAATACTTAACTTTTATTTACAGATAACGCCTAATCCTTTCGAAGTGATGTCTAATGGAAAACGAAGTTTATCTGTAAATTTAAAAAAGAAAGAAGGGGTCGATGTTGTCAGAAAGCTGTGTACTTTATCTGATATTCTTATAGACACCTTCCGCCCAGGAGTTATGGAGAAAATGGGACTAGGACCCACAATTCTTATGAAGGAGAATCCTCGCTTAATTTATGCAAGATTAACAGGCTATGGACAGAGTTCCTTTTACAAAAATAAAGCTGGCCACGATATAAATTATGTTGGAATGTCTGGCATACTTTCGTTACTTAGCAAAAATAAACAACCCCCATCACCACCACTGAATCTTTTGAGTGATTTTGCTGGTGGTGGCACTCTGTGTGCTTTGGGTATTATAATAGCTTTATTTGAAAGAACAAAATCCGGCAAAGGTCAAATAATTGATTTAAGCATGACGGAAGGAGCAGCTTACGTAGGAACATGGCTATTTAAATCACGGAATCTACCTATTTGGTCTAGTGAACCAGGAACAGGTACTCTAGATGGAGGATTTGCTTGTTATGGAACATATAAAACTAAGGATGGTAAATTTATGGCAGTTGGGGCACTTGAGCCTCAATTTTATTCATCTCTCATAGATGGCCTGAAACTCTCTGAAGATGAATACCCCCAGGCACTTAATGATGATGCTAGTAAAAGAAAATTTCAAGAAGTGTTTTTATCAAAAACTCAAGAAGAATGGTGTCAAATATTTGATAAACTTGATGCTTGTGTGACACCAGTTTTAGATATAGAGTCGGTCGACAAACACAAGTATCGCGCATCAGACGAATCTTTCTTCAGAGACTCTAATAATATGATTGTACCCGAACCAGCTCCAAAGCTCTCGCGTTCTCCAGGCACATCTAGCACTAAAAAGTCTCCACCAAATCCTGGACAACATACAATAGACATATTAAAAGAACTGGGATATACAAAAAGTGATATTGAAAGCCTTCTGAATAATGAAAGTGTATTTGCTACTACGAAGTCCAATTTATAATGGCTTATACTTATACACATTACAAATTGTGTAATTTATTTACCTATGTAAAATAATATAAGAATGTAATGTCATAATTTGTGGTAGGATAGGTACTTTATGCAAGTATAAAAGATCAAGAAAAATGGTGAAAATATTGATGTTTTTTGGCTTGGTTACTAAGACCTTCAAGCCAAATCTTGGTTTTGACTTTTGACGGGAATTTGAAAACATGTGGTGCTCTTGTATTATATTCGATATCTTAGTGTTTTAACGTGTTATGTTAGATAATTTTGATGGCATTTTATGTAATATGAAGCGGCGGAACTACTGGGATGTAGTGAATATCATATAAAAGTGCTTTACAACGTTTTCGCTTTCCATCAAAATTCCTACAAGATACCATTAACAGTGTGGCCATTGCACTGTTAATGGTGATAATTTGACTTAGACAATGACTAACTTGAAAGACTAAAAACGTGAAAATATAACTTGACACTGGCACCAATAGCTCGTATAAGTAGCTGATTGCCAATATATAAGAAGAAGAAGAAGACGTCGCCTTCAACAGTGTCAGAGCCACAATGTTAAAGCTGTCTTTTGGGAATTTTGGTGGAAAACGAAAACGTATGTAAAGCACTGTTATATCATATTCATTACACTTCAATACTTCCAGCGCATCAAATTACATAAAATGTCATCAAAATTATTTAATATGTTATATTAAAAAAAATTGATGACATTTTAAAATTAAAACACTAAGATATTGCATATGATATTCAATACACAAAATATAATATGATATTCAATTGATGAAGGCGTTAGCGAATTCATATCTCAATTTACGTTTACCTCAATGCAAAATTAGAATCAATGAAACATATAAGGAATAAGCTGGGTTTGCGGCAGAAACTTCACAAGACTGTCTTATTTAGCAATGTCTGATTTAGAATTAAACTTAAATGTAAACTTAACTGTTTTTTCTTAATTAAATATACCACACACCACCTTATCGTAATTTTATCTCAGTCCAGCTGCATGTCGTGTCCCACAAGGACCAGTAGATAAGTACCTACCTATATGACGCGAGTGTGAAAAGCAAGTAAAAACAGGAAATGTATAGTGCCACAAAGGGCAAGTTTATAATTAGCATCTTCGATTAAAATCCATCTGAAGCAATGATCTGCTGACGTCAGATCACAAATATTTTTTATAATTATTGTCCTTAAATCATATTTCAATATGGTCACCATCGCCAGAGAGGGATAAAAGGTACAGTTCTGAGCTCTCGCTCGGCTTCAATTTTGCGACAACAGCTCATTCCTGTTGTACAGAGTACTTATTACTTCCATGCAAAGAGTAAACTTATTAAACTGAAAAAGAGTGGCAACTCGATGATAAAATATGCATGTATGGAAAGTGCTGCCACCCAGAGTTTAGGCGGTGAACTAAAGTTGAAGTAATATATATACATATCTACATGTGTATGTGTAATTACATAGAATTTTCTTTTACTATGAAAGCTACCCTGAAATATAAAAAATAACATATCAGCTGATAACTAAACAATAATAATATCAGCCTAACAATGAAACTTGAGATAATTTTCAGAAAGAATATAAATAACCGAAAATAGATCGATGACAATAAGTACCTATGCTAGGAACCACGAAGTATAGAAACACAGGAGTCCGAACGGTATAGACTTTTCCATAGTATTTTTGGTCACAAAAATAAACCCAGATCTTAGTTCTTTTTTCTGCCACTGGCTGCGCTAGAGTTTAGGTTGCACCCACGAAGTATAGATACATATATCTATATATGCACATGAATATATATAAACATGTATGTATCTATACTTCGTGGACGTACCAATGCTATTAATATTATTACACGTAAACGCGCGTTGGTTCGTGAATGTTGAATTTAATTAATTTAAATATAAAATAATAATAAAAAGAAATGGGAAGGTGTTGTGCTGTTCATGGTTGTGTTAGTGGACGAAAAGAAAAATTATTGTAAATGTTTCATGTACACAACATCTGCAAAGTTTTCATAAGCCTTTAAACTATTTTGGGACTCCTCTTAAAGCTGACAAATTACTTTCAAGAAAAAGAAAAAAATCGAAAATAGTAATTATCTTCCCATCATCATTATCATCATAGCCCCCGATGTCTATGTCCGACTGTTAAGCTCGGGCCTCCTCCGTAATGGGAGGGAACTTAACCTACTATACCACGCTGGTCAGATGTGTTGCTATAGGGTTTTGTTTCGAGTTTTCCTTCTCTTGCAATAGATGTTATATGCGTTTTATATCCCTTAGTCGTCTCTTACGATCACCCACGGGTAAGATAGGGGGTGGTGAATTGTATTCTTACTCCGTCACCACACGGATGTATCTTCCTATACATCCCACTAAACTAAATGCTGATAAAAACAAGTAAAAATTCAAAATATGACTATAAATTATATCAGCCATTTCCACAGCACAATGCCATTTAAGCATATGATTTTTCCAGCAAATATTTATGGTGTTGTAAATGACCATAGTTATGCTGCAAACCTGGAAAAAGAAATTTTGCTAAACTTACATCATTGTGATATAATATTGTATGAAGAGAATTATGAATGTTGAGGAAGCGAGTGAAGTATGCAAGGATAGAGTTCTCTGGTACTCTGTCGCTTCCTCAACATTCATAATTCTCTTCATACACGCTCGCCGGTTTCGGACACTCTTGACTCCACCTTCCTTCAATATGTGACCAATCTGGTGATATAACAGACAGCGATATAAGAGATATTGAACAATTGACGAGAAATCAGGCTGATAACTTTGAATGGCATAAAATTCGCAGAAATCATATAACAGCTAGTTACTTCCATACCTACATGTTGCAAAGCAGTTTCTATAAAAGCAAAAAATAATGTAGCCCAAAGAATTTTGAATACATTAGAGTTCAAAAGCAAACAATCACTACATGGAAAAGACTGCGAGTCAGGGTCTATACATTTTTATGAAGAATATACTGCAATGAAGGTGCAGAAATGTGGATTGTTTTTATCTAAAAATAAGCCATATTTGGGGGCGTCTTCTGATGGACTTAGACTTACTTACTTTAGGTTATGTTAGGAATAAAATCATAAATACTTGTTTTAGGTGATAAAAGTAAATGTTATTCTATAAATGAGATTAAATCACCTGAATGCTTTCCAATTTGAAGGAAATCTTCGGGTTTAAAATATGCTGAACATATTTTAAAATGTTCTTTGGGTTGAAAGTCTTTACGAGTTGCTGCTTCTCATAGTTTTCTAGCTTTTTTCTTTTGGAAATGAATGGTTCCCTGGTTTCCTACATCCAAATACACAGCAATGATGCTTTATCGTTTATAGAATACTTTTCAGAGCTGTTAATAGCAACAAAACTTCCCACGTAAATAAAGGTATATTGATCTATGCACGTAAATCTTGAAAAGTGGCGCGCTCTACCGGCAAAAAGTTCTGTCCCCTAAAATGAGACCATTCTTTTAACATTACGTTCGGACTCCTGTGTATCTATACTTCGTGCTAGGAACAAAAAATAACAATTCTCAGTTGTCAAACGTTTGACAGGCAGGACAAAATGGCAGCAGTTAAGTTTGTACAACAAATCTGTAGGCGGCGCGACGGTCAGTAAAAATAAGAAATGTTTTAAGTGTGCCCCCCCAGCTTCCATGTATGCCGCATAATGCGCTCTAGTGTTGTAATTGGAAAACGCTCTATATGACACAAATACCTATCAGGCGCTTTTAAGAATAACATTATTAAAACATTTGGATAGAACGTGCTTATTTGAGCAAGCCTAGTTATTTTAAAGCTATATGGCACATTATGCCTGATTCATGTTAGGCAGTTGATTTGCAATCTCTATTTTAATCTACACAAAAAATGGTTACACCTACCTATCTATTAGATATTTATAATCTAAGAAAATGAAAAAAAAAATAAGTATCAAATCGGTACCTACAATATGTAATAATCATAATGTGTATAATCGATGTTCGGTAGATGACACACGTCTCCCATAAAGACGACAAAATAATAAGAGCCACAAAATTATTGTCATACAACAGCTAATATTTGTCTAAGGCTCTAAGCGGTGATATGATCGGGACGGATTTCCAATAGGTAGGGTAGGTATGTGTTCCAAGTCCCACGTGTGATATTAATCTGTTGTCGTATGTTATAAAGAATTCTATATAAACATGTAATAATTCATTTTATTATAAACTTTACCATTAATTTTTATTTATTTAACTATTTAATTGTGTTCTCGCCACGCGCATCGGCCCACGCCTATATATCTCAATGACTTGATGAAATAATAATTGGTACTTATTGCATATCTAATACTTGGAAAATATTATTTTTAATTTCCACAAAATCATCTTGGGATACAGGTATACATTTTTGGAGGAATACTGGATGTGAATGAATTAAATCCATTATAGTTAATATATGTCTTAAGTCAAATTTGATTGTATTTTTACTAAGGTAATAATTACCCAAGCTTAACCTAGATTCTCCATTTAACTGATTAAGTCTTTTCTTAGCTATATAACATAAGAATCTAATAAATATTTCAAAATTCATTCCAAAAAAGGATTTTAACATCAGCTGACATTGTGATGGGAATTCTGGGGTGTCTTTGAATTCTTCAATTTGGTGTTCTACCATGAGCAAAGATTTATGTAATGCTTTCCAAACAATATGTATATTACATGCATTAATCCAATTATGATTAATGGAAATTGTATTTAATTCATTAACTACTTGATGATACCATCCCGATGGAACAAATATAGCATCTCCTCGTTCCTGTATAATTTCATAGTGTTTTATATGATTATAATTCTTAGCATTAAATGTCAAAGGAATGTTGCCAAATCTATCTTTTAGTTTGTTTTCCTCTCCAGGAGGAAATAGAATCCATTTTTTTTTGCCTATAATGTTGACTGACCAACTGTAAGAGCTGTAAACATCTTCATGTAATGGAGTCCTGTAATAGAGAATTAAAAATTAGTAGACATTTCAAAATGACAGGGCAGAGGAGGAGCAGGAGTGGTCAACCCCGCGCCCTTCATCTATGGCAACTCCCAAACTGCAAAATGTACATCACCATTATGAAAAATTAAGTTCAAAACCATCTGTAAACTATTTTCTAACACTATCAAATCATATTCAGATGGCTATTCAGAAGTAGTTTGGAGTTCTAAAGTCCTACACTTTGTGTTGGTATTGTTGCAAGGAATGTGATGTGCTTAGCACAATATCCAAATCATTGTCATCTTATTCATAAACCAATTTTTTCCTACACTTTGTAAATAATCGTTCACTAGTTTTACCTCTGATAAACAGTTAAGCAGATCCAAATTAGAGAAAAGGCTTGTTCATCATTCATCATCATCATTCAGCCTTTTGTCATTCACTGCTGGACGTAGGCCTCCTTCATGTATCGCCACCTGGTGTTTCACCAGCCAACACTGCGACGTCCGATACGTGGTCGCCACTCGAGAATCTTTCTTCCTCAACGGTTATCGGTTTGTCGAGCAATGTGGCCTGCACATTGCTACTTCAGCGTGCTATATCGGTTACACCCGTTCTTTTGCGGATTTCCATATTATGAATTCTATCTTGCAGAGAAATCCCGAACATAACCCTCTCCATAGCACATTGAACGACTTTGAGCTTTGTTATGAGGCTTACAGTTAGGGACCACGTTTCCGTGCCATAAGTCATCTGTCACCGTCACTGGTAACACGCACTGGTCAAAGGATTATGTTTTCAGATCCTCAGGTATATTTATACTGCATCTATCTCGTGACAATTTCGTGAATCGCATGGTCAACTAGGACCTGTATTAAAATGACATGGGTCTTTTTTTTTTTGTTAGGCTATGGCCCAGACACATGTCGCCCGCTCCGTCCGGGGCGACGGAATGGCAGCGCGTGGCCCTATAACCCACCGTATTCCTTCCCCATCGCCATTGAGCCGGCTACTGTTACCGCTTCCTTGCCATCCGTGGCCATCCTGGCGGGTTACCCTTTCGGCTTCCATCCCCCGTCGACGCCCCAGCTAACTGCCGGGGCGTCGCCCTCCCACGGTCAGCCTCTCTGCGGGTGACGGACTATTCCCCGGTCTAGTCACCCGCGGCCTCGGCTAGGGCGGCATCAGGCGCAGATACTCGCGCCTATGCCGCCCCAGGCGCCGGCAGCGGAGTGTGTCATCGAAGAGGATTTCCTCTTGGAGCCGCCCCGCCGCCTCCTTCCGCGAAATAACTGTCTCGCAGAAGGCGGTGACCGCGTCCCAGTTTCTGACGCTGTCGAGCATCGCCTTAGCGATGGTCGGCACCGATGATCGCGATGAGTTCACGACGCTGCTCTGCCCAGGCCACGCAGACCTCGAGCGTGTGCTGCGCCGTGTCCTCGTCGCAATCGCAGTGGTGGCAGGACGGTGTCCTCTCCCTCCTCACGACCGTGTGCAGGTACTTGCCGAAGCAACCATGCCCCGTCAAGACCTGCACCAGTCGGAAGGAAAGGACCCCATGCTGTCGACCCAACCACTCCATCAGCGCTGGCCGGAACGCCTCGATGGTCCGAACACCGAACCGAGGCCTTTCTAGCCGGATTGCCGAACGGGCAATAACGTCACGGCGGGTGTCGCACCGCCAGGCGGCCATCTCACTGCGCGAGACGGTGCCGCCCCCTGCCCGCGTCGTCGACACCCGCCGGTACAGTCGGGCGAGCATCTCCGCCTCCAAGTCCCACGGGGGTGTTCCGGCCAACAGGCATGCTGCCTCCGTCGCCACCGTGTGGTATCCGCGTATGGCCCTGACCGCCATGGCCCTCTGTGGTCGCCACAGGAGAGCCCTGAGTCAGACGGTCAGGGACTCCGCCCACACGGGTGCGCCGTACAGGGCCATCGACCGGACCACCCCCGCGTACAGCAGTCGGCACGTAGCGCTGGGTCCGCCCCCATTCGGCATAAGCCAGGATAGGGCAGACGCCGCGCCGACAATCCGGGGAGCAAGCCGACGGAAATGCTCCCGGAACCACCACCGCCCGTCGAGAACCAGGCCCAAGCACTTTATATGGGCCCGGATGCTGATGGGAACCGAATTGACGGTGATCGAGGCGTCGGTGGGTGGACTAGTGCGGGGCCTATGGAATAATAAGGCCTCCGTCTTATCCAGGGCCAACCTTAGCCTCAGCGCCTCGATCCGCCTGACAATCTCCTCGGTGCCAAGAGTTGCCAGGCATGCCGCCTCCTCCAACGTCCCACCCCGGGACGTGACGAGTGTATCGTCGGCGTAACAGATTACGCTCAGCCCGGGTGGGAGGCTCTCTCTCAACGCCCAGTCGTAGCCGATGCTCCACAAAGTCGGCCCCAAGACCGACTCCTGCGGAACACCGCACGACATGGGCATTCGCACAACGTCCCCTACTCGGTTCTTATAGAGGACGCTGCGCCCCTCCAATGACATGGGTCTTAGACATGACTTTTGTCTTGTCCATGTTCATTCATAAACCCACTAGTTGACTCACCCTGCTGAGATCTTTGAGCACGGTGCCAAGGCCCTCCATGGATTCTGCCATAACAACAATATCGTCTGTAAATCGAAAGTAAGTGATGCATTCGTCGTTGATATTGTTGCCAAGTCCGGTTCAGTCTAAGACTTTGAAGACATCTTCCAATGCAGTGGTGAACAGTTTCGGAGAGGCGACGTCTCTCTGTCTCACTCCTTTCTACAATTGGATCAGTTTCGTACTCTTATCCCAGATTCAAGCTGACATTGTGCCGTTTCTATAAAAACACTTCAGCACTTTAATATAACATTGGTCGATTTGGCACCGCTGAAGGGGCTGCAGCACCGTCCAAGCTTTGACGGAATTAAAGGCTTCCTCATAGTCCACTAACGCCAAACACAGAAGCCAACAGTTGATTTAAAGGCTTGTTAACAAAGCCAATAAGGTTGGGTTGCATCAAGGAAATTGAAGAAAATCTCTTTGTCCAAAATGTGACAGGAACTGAATTAAAGATCAGTGAGTGTTATATACATTTTCCGTGTGGTGTCGGAGTAAGAATTCACCACTCCCTATCTTACCCGTGGGTGATCGTAAGAGACAACTAAAGGATATAAAAAGCATATAACATCTATGCAAGAGAAAGAAAACTCGAAAAAGACCCTATACCAACACGTCTGACGGTCTGACCAGCATGGTATAGTAGGTCGATTTCCCTCCCACTTTGGAGGAGGCTCGAGCCCAACTGTGGGACATATATGAGCCGAGATGATGTGATGATGATGATGAGTGTTATAAGTTATGATTTTAATTATTGAAATAGTATCTCTAAATATTGGTCTTCGTAACTAAACTAAAGTTGCACAGCAACCTATTGAGAGGGTTTTCTCATGTTTTCTTCACAACATAAAATTCAGAATATAGCCTGAAGAATTAGTACTTAAAGTGGTAATAAGCAGGCTATATTGTTTGATATAATTATGAGCCATTAGGAACAAAGTTTCTTCAGGGGAAAATTAAATGACAGTGCAAGATAGTTAATATAAAGACATTCTGATGTCATTGTTTAAGTCACAGAGAACTATTATATTATTAATATTAAATATAAATATGCTTACCAGGATCCCTTCGGCCCTATATAAACAAACATGAAATCATCCTCTTTATTATCAATGGCATATTCATTTAACCAGTCCAATGCAAAATATGAAGGTATATTATAAAAATTATCGGCAGGTCTATTCCGTTTTAAATGCCAATCTTTTAAATAAAGAATTTTGCTATCGTCAGTACACTTCAAATATTCTATAAAATCTAAAACATTCATATCAGTTTTACATTGCGAATTATATTGTATATTTTCACAATCCGCTACTGGGGCCATAAGATCACCATATTCCTCAATAATATAGTTAAAGTTAATTTCATTGTTTTTTACCCATTTTTTTGAGCATTCCCAATCAATGGCCACATTTTTTATCAAGCAAGGCAAGTTCCTGATCATGAAATTATTAAAAAAATCTTCAAAGGAGAACTCATTGTGTTCTATAATAGATTCCTCGATGTTCCAAGTGGTGTAATCAAATTCTAAAATTTCTTTTAGAGGACTTTCAATATCTATCTCAGACATAACAACTGCTGTCAATCTTTGGTAAATTAAACTTCTAAAGCATATCTATACATTTTACTCTAAGTTCTTCTTCTTCTTGCTTTAATGGCTATAGCCAGTCTCAGGAAACTTAGAACAAGAAATAAATGTATGGAATTGTTAACCTTTTGTAGCCAACATTTCAAAATTACACTCATTTACCAACATTACAATATGAACAATTCTCAACGTTAATACTTTATGATCATATATATGGCTGTATGGGCTTTGTACCCTTTGCCTGTTCGAACCGAACCATAAAAACTTTATGATCACGGAATATGACTTGTAGTTTTTAAGATTGTTTCATGATTTTCCTGTAAATTCTAGAGAAGTGCTAATCTTCTTTTTTTGGTGTTTCCCTGTGTTACTAATTTTTCAGACTCTAGGGATTAATCATTATAGTAGAGATAGCGACTCTTATTCTTTTAGTGTGCTTCATTTATAGACATGGGAAAAGGCCATAGAACGTGTGAAATTTGCGGCATAAAGGAGAGACATTTATCTGGCCAGAAATCCTTATTTTTCTCCAAGCTCCCACAAGACCCATGGAGGTACGTATGACTTGTTTATAGCCAGCTATCCCTAAAGGGATGTAAACATTAAATAGTCCCTGATTATTGCCTTCATCATGTTAATATGGTAAACTGGGATTCTATTAGTATACTGGTTGACATGGGAGGAAATAAGTAGTATAAACCTCTCGCCAAACTGTTGTACTTAATATTTGGATAATATTAGGATATTATCAAAGAACACTTACTTATTTTGGCAATATTGTTTTTCAATGACATAAGAAGTATGTAACACTGCCACTAAAAGCATGGCACATATCCAAGGACTTGAGAGAGTCACTTATCCTGCAGATTGGTCAGCATGTGCACCAAGTGATAGAAACAATTAGCTTCTATGAGAAAATTGACAGAATTTTAAAGGAGTAAATGCTAAAGGTGGCTATAGAAACTGTATAATTGATAAAATTTGCAATATAATTCTACAGATAACTGTAATCAAAGCAGGTCATTTTGTAAAATCTCCTTCCTGCCTTTGAGATAAGTAATATTAACCATATGAGAAATGTGTAATATTATAACTACATGTTATATATAGGCAAAGATACAATAAATAAATGCAAAAAGAGTAAGATACTCTATGTGATACATAAAAACAATCATAAGATGGTACGGCAATTACTTTTGAAAATAATTTTGTGAAAACAATAAGATAATACAGCTTATGATTATGGTCATAATTTTGCCATTATATGTATGATTAAATTATCAGTTGTGTTATAAAGCCTAAATATAACTTATACTTATTAATAACACCACAAAAGGATGGTTTATAACCTGTGATTAATCAGCTAAAATATACATATATGGTATGCTATTACAGAGCAAGAAAACATATTTCCTCTCTGAAAATTGTAAGAATAAGAATTTTAGTGTCTCAACTGATATATCTAGTGAAGTAATTTCTCCACACAAGACAATTATTTATTATCAATCAAAAGATCTAAACATATTAATTTTATTAATTACTAGCAAACCTAGCCTGTTGGTTTGTTTGTTGATGTCGATATATCGCAGCACCACCTGGTGGCGAGTTATATCAATGAGGTTAGCATATAAACCTCGTGGAAAAAAAATTTTTGGTACCCATGATTTTATCTACATATTTAATTATTTTTTAGCTTTTAGTACATTCACTGCAAAATTACCATGACTGTTTACAATAAAACCGTTTAACTTAAAAATTTTTTTACCTTTTTCTATATGATAAATCAATGATGTATTATTAAAAATTTCAGTTCCTGTGCAAATGGAAGCTTCAGAAATAAATCACCAAAGCCTACATATCGGTAGGTACCGCGGCGTTACCTGTGCTTGCAAGTGTACTACCCGCCGACTTGGAAGTAGCGCGAGCAGGATGTGTCGAAGAGGAGGGTTCTACTATGGTCAGAAAGGATCGTAACGAACTGAAAAAACGGGTGAGGTCGGATATCGTAGCACAATGGCGGGAACACTGGTACTCCAGCATCAACCGTAGGGAACTCTTTGGCTTTTTCGCGGACGTGGTGGCCCGTCTCCAGTACGTGTGGGTGGAGCCAGATTACGTGGTATCACTCACGGGACATGGAAACGTTCGAAGTCGCTTGCATGTGATGTCATTGAACGACTCGCCAACATGCTATTGTGGAAGAGCGGAAGAGATCCAGGATCATGTCATGTCAATAGGATTACGTTGTAAAAGGCAAACATCTCGTTGTTTGTCTCTTTTTAATATACCCTATTCAAAAACTTAATATGGACAAAATGTATTTATAAAACGTGCTTGTACTGTTACAATATTAAGTATAACAACATTGATATTTTTAATGAAACTCTTAGTACTTTTAGATCTCAACTTGCCAAATTTGCGGCATAACTTGTAATTTCATGTATTTCTTTACCTATCTCCTTTTTTTTTATAACATTTACTAGACTCTTAATTAATAATGTCTTAATATTAGAAACTTTATTGGTGACTGTGTTTCATAATTATTTTAATATTTTTTTCTTATTGTAAATTAAGTATAATACTGTATTTTTCTTTGATACAATAAATAAAATAATATTATTGAATATTGACGTTGGTAATAAATAGAGCAGGCCGTTTCTGAGTTTTCTGTTTTTGTAATGCGATTTAACTATTTAATCTGTAAAAAATCAAATAAAACATATTGGTAATTATTATTGTTTTATTACAAATCGATAAAATCAAAATAATTCTGAATATTAATTTTCCCTACAACCTCGTCGACTATCGATATCGATAAATATATGGGCGTTAAAATCTCGATAGATATTGGCTATCCCTACGCGGACTATTTGACAGTTCATCATTAAGTTTTTAGTACTGTTTTTTCCTTTGTGGTTGTTTTTATTGTGTGGTTGGTACTAGAAGGTTATAAACTCTTGTAAAAAGCAATGTTCGAAGTTCCGCCTCTTAAACGTAGTGTTTAATTTCTCTGTGGCTATAGCAGCTTCACTAAGCCACCATTCTGCCAATGTTTGTTGGTTAGAGAATATGCTACTCTATAGCCTGTTTTTTTTATCTCAGACCTTTTTTTTTGGTTCTATTCTTCTTCTTATGTATTAGCAATCAGCTGTAAAGCTGGTTCTTCTTCTTCTTAATGAATGGTCTCTGTGAGTGATTAACCACAACTTCGCTAATGTCAAGTAAAATAAGTTTAAAAATTTATAATAGTTTTATATTTTAGTCGTCAGTCATGTCGGTTCATTATCTCCACAGACTAGTAAGGTATCAGACGGATATGTGCCCTACAAAAATCTAATACGTACTTTCAGTGTTATATGAAGTTTCTTTTTTTTTTTAACGGTAACGTCACATTAGCAAAGGAAATTGCATCGCTACAGCCTATATATATATAAACGTACACATATATATATATATATGGTCGAATGCAATACCTGTCAATTTATATTTATTGCAATTTTCATAGGTGGTTATTTTTTCTAATAAGCTAAATAAAACAATATATTAATTAAATCTTTTCTTTATTTTGCTTTTCATATATTTGTTAAGCGCTTTTTTCTGCATCGCTGGTAAGTTGGCATTACGCAACCGAAAGATGTCAGTGCCCTTTAAAATTTTATTAATTGTGCTGTACCAATTCATTATTGTAAACCTTACAGTTACTGATACAAAATGATTCAGGATAATTTCTCGGTGTTCGGGACAGTTGACGAAATCAAATGAATATTTGGATAATATATTGATTATTTTGATTGATATATTATTTTGATGTGCATTTATTTCCAAATATTCATTTGTTTCGGTTACAATTGTCCCGAAGCACCTTACTGCACCTTCGGATGGGTAACTTAATTTTCGTACGGCCGTAAATTCTCTATAATTTATCCAGTCATGAATGTTAGACTCATAAGTTGTTAAATTACTAGTACACTCACTACAATTAATTTGGCTTTTTTTGAAAATTTGCCGTACTACCCATCCTGCAGTATAAGCCCTAGAATGGACATTTAAGCGTTCACGACGAGCCTGTTCTACAATCATTTGTGTATCTTGATGACTTGGCGCAGTATCATTATCATTAAATAAACATTTAATATTAATGATTTCTTTGGCTGGGTCATCTTCACAGTTAAATGATTCATTATGAAATTTTATGGTTTTGGTTATCAATAATGATTTGAAAGTGCAGGAGAAGCTGTGGCAATTTGGATTATTATTACGGTAATTATAAGCTCTGACTTGACCAAAAAAATTTTCTATTCGGTCTGAATTGAAATATCTGGGTCTCATTATTTTAATACCATAAGTTTTCAAATTTTGCCACAGTCTCATGTAACTTTTTATTATAATAATAAAATTTTGTATAGAGGGCACCGTCTTTTCTCTCCCTAATACATCTACAAACTTTATTTTCTCTAAACGATTTAACGCATCTTTCCAAAACGTATGATGAGGCGAATTCACTGTTACAGCTGTACGTAATCGTTTTCCTCTATTTTTTTTGCTAAGTAATGTAGCTCCATTGACACTATCAAAAAGTTGGTCGAGGAATAATACAGTTTCTGCTGTGTTCGCTAACGTATTACTGACAGGACATCCATCGGCATAGTGTGCTAAAAAAATAAAATATTTTAATTAATATATAGCTGTTGAACAGTTATAAAAACTATGATGTAGGTGACTTAGTGTTGCTTACAAAATTGTGAAGTATATGTCAAAGCAGCAGATACAGTCTGGCTAAAAACTCTTACACAGTTTTTTACCTGAAATTTAAAGAATATAAATTATTTATTTTATAAAATTAAAATAACCTAATATAAACATAACTTGGTTTATTTCTTATTTTATGCATAATTAATCTCAAAATATCAGACGAGCATGTTAAATTCCATGCATTCCGTGTGGTGACCGGGTAAGAATACAGATGACCACTACCTATCTTGCCCGTGGATATCGAAAAAGACGACTAAGGGATATAATACGAATATAAAATCTATGCAAGAGAAGGAAAACTCGAAATAAAACCCTATACCAACATATCTGACCAGCATGATATAGTAAGGTCAATTTCCCTCCTATTTTGGAGGAAGCTCCAGCCCAATAGTGGGATGTATATGAGCTGAAATGATGTTAAATTTCAGCTGATACTTTCATGTCCTGATACTTAACTAATCTAAATTTCCTTCAGACTATTGCCATCAACTGTAACACCAAGGTCTCCTCACGATTGGGGGATTACACAATAGTTGCCACATTCGGCAAGCGAGTAGGCAATCACAGTTGTAGGTTTTCCCTGGAGAGTACTGTTGCTAACTGACTTGATACTTGTTTAGACAATTTTTACAATACTCAAAAGAAAGTAAAGGGTGGCGACATAATGTATTCTTATTGGAACTAATAAAAACTAGAAAGAAGCAGTAAAATGTCAGAAAAACTCACCTTCATTTTCTTTATCTTATCTGGAATAACATGTTGATCGTTTAGTTTATATAATAATCTGGCTTCTGTGTGGTTACAATCAGTTTTATATACGTCAACAATGTCATTCCATTTTGCTATTTTACCATTATACAGTATATTTTTTGTAAGAAAGTTATTTCTTAATCCTTTGATAAGATGCGATGGATCATAAATTATATTCAAATTGATCTCGTTTATTGTAATTGTGCCATCTGAAATTAGATTATTTTTAGTAAATTAATTTAAGTATTAAAATAAGACCTCATAAGATTTAAATCAACCTCAATATAAAATGATTTCATTATAAATTTTATTTCCACCTAGATTACAAATAACAATTCCCTCTAAAATAAATTGTACGATTTTGTACGACTTAAGATAAGGTATTTAGGAAAGTATTCATACAAAACAGCAGCAGTCTGGTAGAGATAAAAAGATTGTCATGTTAGTGTTTATTTCCTAGGTATCTTTAGAATGTGAATATATAAGTTAATAAGAATAAAAAATATTTATTTGCGAAAATATGAATAACATGCGGGTTGAAATGTATATATGTATACATATTAGGGTGGTCCCTGAAAGGGGTGACTACGAATTTCTTTGCTCCCAGGGGCTCAAATGCTTCCACATTGATAAAAAAAAATCCCTCAAAATTTGAACTCTTAATATTAACGTTAAGATTGTCCGCAAATTTTTATCAGAATATAAGCAATATTATTGCTGATATTCGAAAATCTGTAATAATCAAAAATATGAAAATGGATTAAGGCTAAGTATCCAAATGGTATCATATTATTTCATCCTTTTATTTTATTATCTTGAAAATTAAAAACTATCTGTTTTATTAATTGAAAAATCACACATTAATCACAATTCTAAGGATAACATTGTATTTGTATATTTTGAGCATAAATAAAAATTTCACAAGAAATATTTGATATATTTTTAATATATAATTGTTTACTTAATAACCATACTTAACAATATTAATGTTTATATAAAAATTAAACTTTCGAGTTCGATTAACTTTTAAGCCAATGGATTTAGCGAAAATTTATAAGAGACCTTTTTTGTAGAGCGTTAAATTTACAATAAACTTGTCACTTTTCATTACTTTTGAATCATTTGTCGAAAAAAATTTCCCATGTTATTTCCATAAAAAACTTGGTTAGAATGCGGACAATCTTAACGTTAATATTAAGAGCTCAAATTTTGAGGTATTTTTTCTTATCAATTTGGAAGCACTTGAGCCCCTGGGAGCAAAGAAATTCGTAGTCACCCCTTTTAAGGGCCACCCTAATACATATAAATGTCCTGTCATATTGAACATTAAATAAGTGTGCAAAGGTTTGTTGATGAGGACCATAGATCCTAAATTGCTAATTACTATTTAATACAACATTAATCTACATTATTAATAACTGTTTAATATGTAATTATATAATAATAAATATTCTAGTGCTAGTATTATTCTGTCAAATAATCGTTTATATTATGGTGGTGGTGCTATTTTATATAACATGATTTTGTAAAGTACTTTGTGTAGGGTACTAACCCGATTCTTGGTTTAAGAGTATTTGTTCCCGTTTTGTATCTAACGCTAGGCTTCTTGATGCTGATTGAAAGGCAGCACCTTGGTCACAAACTATTGCTTTTGGGATCAATCCACAGTTAATCACTGCAGATATCACATTTTTCAATATAATTTTTAAATCCGCTCCAGATGTAGCTCCTTGGCAATAGTAAAATGCTATGGGTTGTTGCCAGTTGTAAACTACCCCTCTGATCATAAAAACAAGAGCATGATCAGCAAACTCAGTTGTCTTTTGGTTAAGTTCCACGAAGCCATTTATGGTATCTCTATGCTTATCATATGTTAAGCCCGTTTCTAAGGACATTTCATCAAATATAACAGAGCATATCCTTTTCTTTTCTGTCCAACTTCCAACCTGAAATTGAAAGCATTGTAAGATTCAATGACTGCGACATCAAAAAGTAGCAATACTGGATAGTTGAATGCGTTTTCCGCGTGGTGACAGTGCAAGAATACAATTTACCACTCTCCTTTTTGCCCGTCGGTGTCGTAAAAGACGTCAAATTAAATTATAATATGCAGATAACATCTACGCAAGAAAGGAAAATTTGTACTAAAATTCTATATCAATATGTTTGACCAGAGTGGTATAGTAGATCAATTTCCTTCCTATTGTGGAGGAGGCTCCAGCCCACCAGGGGGACATATATGGGATGTGATGATGATGATGATTGCGAAACATAGAATACATTGTTATGAAATTACACTCAGTCTGTCTCTTACATTTGTAAGATCGTACTTAGAATATATGTATGACATGTAAAGCGTTAAAAGGAAGAATAAATTACTAACCCTATTTTTGATCATTTCAAACACTTGAGAACAGATCCCTGTTTGAATATTTAATTTGGCCACCATTTTGTTCAAAGTTGTTTTTGATGGTAATATAAAAATTTTGCTCAAAAATCGGTAACATTTAGGGCTTTGCTTCATTATTGATAAAGCTAACATTTTTTCTTCAATAGAAAATCGACGACCCTTTTTGCTTCTAGGGTAAAGATTGATTTGCATTTTTATTATTTTACTTGCATATGGATTAATATTTTTATCAAGTGTGTCAAATAATTTATTTTTATTGAACTTCTGAGCCCTATTAGCTCTTTGGTAGAAGTTTTTCAGCTGTCTTGCTTTTTTATATTCTTTGTAAATCATTTGAGCTGTTGGGGTCAAATCTTTTACTGTCTTAATTATTCTTTTATTAGATTTACTCCTTTCCATAAAACCTGAAAACATTCAATATACTTATTATATATGTTTTTTATAAATATGTACTATGAAATTCAATATACTACATAGTATACATTTTACTGGTTTATAACAGTACTAGCTATATAAACTATGACCTATTCCTAAGCCTCTCATAGAAATAATATGCAACGATTTCTGTATTATGAAAAATTCTAAATTTAATCTGCTCCAAAGGATATTTTATTAAATGATTTAACTCTTTAAGAATACATTTCACCACTCCTTTTCTTGCTTGCGAGTATCGTAAAACTCTGCCTAAGAAATATAATATGTCTATAGCATATATGCAAGAGGAATTACACTCGAAATAAAACGCCATTTTTTTTTGGGGGTGGGTTACGGTCGGCGCACTTCTCGCACAACTCCGCTCCCCGGGAACGTCGAGGAGAGGGTAGTACCCTCTCCTCGACCGACGTGAGGAGTACCTCAGGATCTATTCCGTCGGGCCGACCACTGACGTCAAGTTCATCCTGCTCCGGTGGTCCGTCCAACGACGAAGGCGACATGTCACGGGTGGGTTACGGATGTGCGTGGCTTACGCCCCTATGTCGCCCCGAACGGAGTGGTGCGAGGAATGCGCCGACGGTAACCCACCCCCCAAAAAAAATAAAAAAGGCCAACTGCATGTGATGCCTTCTAGGCAACAATGTAGTCGGGCAGACAGCCAGTTATAAAATATTGCATTTAAAGAAGAACAAGATGATGATGATATATAGACCCGGTGGCTTCAGCTGTACAATTTTCACCTTATTGGGATTGAAATGCAAAAAAATCGAAGTTTTGTAATCGAAACCACACCACGATCATAAAACGAAATCCGTCTCTTAGTGATGAATCATTCATTTATATAAATTTCATATGTATATATTATCAAGATAATATAACAATATTTCTTACTTGAGCACAGATTGGTTGATGTATTTTGAGACAAGTCTTGGAAATTATGTCTGGAACTAGAAGGTAACCCTTGTAAAACATCTCTCGAACCTGAAGCAATATTTCTGTATCCTGTAAAAATCCGTAGTTTTATTTACAATATGTAAATACTAGCGTAAACATCAGAAATCATGATTTTGTTCTTATAGTTAAATTTTGTAAGTTTCATTTTATGTTTATTTTAGTAAAAAGTAAAAAAATACGGATTATGATAGACTATTTATTGTTTCCCACAAAAATATTGACCTTATAATTTACACAGGAGTTTCGGCCGAAAAAAGCAAACTGAAGCCGAAATTCGGTTTCGGGCGTGAAAAGTAGTCTCGGTCGGACACTAATTATTAGTTTAGTAATACTAATAACTAATGTTCAGCAATCTATCAGTATTATCTTGTTCAGAAATAATATTCCAAAATAATTTTTAAAGCAATATTTTCTATTTAATGTTATACCAAAATCCTATGACAGGTCACTTACATATAGATAAGTTAGCTATAACTTGGATATTTCTGCTCAAAATAACTAATTACCTCTTTGTCGCATTTACCATCATTTCAATTACAAATTAAATTTGATTTTAATGGCAGTTAATTGAAACTTTCCCGACGATTTTATGGTGACAAAGTAATAATACTATTCACCACCCCCTATCCCTCACCCCCCTATATATAATATCTAAGCATGAGAAGAAAAACTCGAAATAAAACCCTATACCAACTAGTCTGACCAACGTGGTACAGTAGATCGATTTCAGTGCTATCCAAGAGGAGACTCCCTGGGAGCCCAGTTGTGGGACATATATGAGCTGAAATGATGATGAAATTAATTGAAACTTAAGTTATTATCATATCTATAAAACTAATTTTGTATTAGTAACAAAAATTATGGGTTAATTAAAAAATAAAACTTGGAAGTAACTAACCTGTCTCTAACATTGATTTGACATATGTATGGTCAAAGTGTCTTTTCCGTGCGTAACTATGATCTGTACGTGGATCCAAATTTTCTGAAAACAAAACAGTAAAGCACATAAATGACTATTTAGAAATACATTATTATTTCCCTTTAAAAAAAGACTATAGCTCATTAGACTATATTCATCATCATCACCATCCCAGCTCATATACATCCACTGATGGATTCCAGGCTTCTCCACGATGGAAGGAACATTGACCTACTATACCATGCCGGTCAGAACTGTTGATATAGGATATTATTTCGAGTTTTCCTTGTCTTATATAGATGTTATGTGCATGTTGTATCCCTTAATTGTCATTTACGACACCCATAGGCAAAAAAGGGAGTGGTGATTTGTATTCTTACTCCGTCACCACATGGAATATACATACAATTAATAAACAAATAATACCTAGACTTATAACAATAATTTGTGAATGGCCTAAGGGTTGTCTTATGTGGAGACTGAACCTAAAACAATCGGAAGGAAGACCGATAGTTCAATCATTCCTCTATCTATGCAGTGAAATGTTTATTAATTGTTAATCAATTTTAATTGGTTTAATTATAAATATAAATTCTATCAATCTAGATATGGTGATTCAATTTACAAATGCATATTAGCTGTTGTAAATTTTAAAATATTGTGGATTGCATCCAATAAACTTTTATAGTTTATAGTACCATATACTTAATGAAATTGTATGTTTAGATGACCAATTGGAAACTTAGTAGATAACCGATGACTTAAATAATTCTTATCATGAAACTGGAATCCATGATTCAGTGGAAGATTTTGATTCGAATGTATCATACGTTAAAATCAGTAATTATCTAAGATAAGATAAATATTGTTTATGCTAACTGACATAGTTGTTCCATAATATAGTTACCTAATTATTTTACTTGTGGTTAATATATAATTAAATATCTTAACAACATGTTCAACTTTAAAAAATAAATTTATTCTATGTACATAGTATGTACATTATAGATGCCCAGCTCTGTTACCACTTACAGTTGACTGTCTGATATAACTATTATTTATATGCAAAATATTAACTGTATTATGAATTCAAGTTTTAGTAAAAGCATTTTGATTTTACCATGATGATAACATATTTAATAATATGTAACTGTAATACTATTACAGTTTGATTGACCGCAGTGTGTAACTATAATTCAACTATACAAGAATCATAGCAGTAAATTCATAGCATTTTTACACTGGGTCTTTATAGCAAAAAATACTTATGAAGCTAGAAGTTATAGATAATAATAGGCATGTTCACAGTAACATTCTAAAGAAGTGCTTATTGATGCCAATTGCATTATAACTTTATAGCAATGCTGTTTTAACTTTTTTAAGGTTTTCTATTTTGTCTTGATTATTATTTACTATAATACATACATACCGTTACACCATACTAGCCGAAGCTTAATTCTATATTTAGGGAATATTTAGAGCTAATTTATCAATCATAGCCACCTAAGATGTTTAATCTCTACTTATTATTATTAACAACTTATTTAGTTCCTTAACAATATATTTAAATAAAAGTATTGAAATAAACAAAGTAAATACATGTGTTTAAGTACTTTACAAGTTACTTACCGGCATTTTCATGGGCTGGTATTCCGTGTAAAATATCGTCCTCAGTGAATAAGGTAGGAACGGCTTTGCCAGTAAGACGTAATTTAGAGGTAATATATGCCTTTTCAAAGTGTTTGCTGCAAACAAACAAATTCGATAACTGTTCTAGAGACAAATTCTTTAAATCATCACGGTTAAGACACTTTAACCACAAAGAGTCTTTTCTCATTGCGTGAAAAACGATGTAAAATAGCGTCCTGTCGCGAACTTTTACACACACAGCACTCGTAATACATTTTGCAGAAAGCGAAATGCTAAACGAAATGATTCAGTGGACTATATTACAGATATTATGGAGAGGAAACAAACGTATTCACTCAATCAACACAACAACTGTAATGGCGGAAGACCGAATGAATGTCATATTTGACGTATTTAAAACAAATATGGATGGCATTTACGTCAGCCAATCACGAAGCTACACAAGCTGTCGCGTGAGGGCAATAGAAATATGGCGGACGAATGAAGTTCATTGTTCGATCATTTACGGCCGTGATTATCTCTGCCTGCCCAGCTGCCAGCTGGTTCTGTTCATACCACAGACTAGTAAGAGATACTACATATCAGACTGATAACTGCCAAACAAGAATTTTAACCGTACGATTAGTGTCACTTGACATGCTAATTTTTTTTTATTGCTTCGTAACTGAGACGAAGGAAAATTCTTTATACTGCCAATCGGAATATACCTAGGTATATATAGTCACATGGATGTAATATATACATACCGACCTAAATAAAGTAGGTATACCTACTTCTTTATTATGGTTTTAATATTTCGCTTTTAAATGAAACAACAAACTATTTATTAAAAGATTTATTTTTCAATTTTCTTAAACTTGTTATACGCTTTTATTACATTGCAGGCAATTTAATACTTCGGAGACGGAAAATTTCAGTGCCTTTTTCTAATGTATTGCTCAATGGACTGCCATCTGCATAGTGCACTGTAAAAATATATTAATTACTTAAATAATCAGATAAACAGCAAGGAAAGTAATAAATAAAGAAATTGGTATACGGTCAAGATGGTGATATATGTTTGATTAATATTTATTTCACCAGATATTAAGTAATGTGTTCTTAAGTGTTAAAGCACCTCAAAGTAACGGTATTGGTGGTTAGTCCTAATGGCGATAGGGAGGAAATGTGCTTCACGCCACTTTGGACGATTCAGGCGGTGTGTGTCCACATCATAGCCTGATAAATGTTAAAGCACTCAACATTAGCATTTTAGGTCTCACTTAATCATCATACCGCCACAAAATTACATTATTTAGCCGTACGTCCCATTAGATGAGTAAACTCGGCGATTGAAATCTGCCACCAAGTAATATGCAGATGAACATGCACGACATCTCTTTTGCTCTTAGTGAATTTGTACGATACAATCATTTATTTGTAGTAGAGCCAGACTGAGGGCAGTTTTCTGTCAGTAGGTATATGTACCAGGCTCATCTGGGGTAATACTACACTCTCGCAGGAAATCGACATTCTGAGTAATAGACATATGCTACTACCCTTTATCAGGTGATCGAGAGCCAGAGAGCGGAGAGAGCCTTATGGTGGGTAAAGGCCTGGCGATGGAATTGGCATTGTTAAGCTTCATGAGTGGCAATATTAACTTACTATCACAGGCTAGACTTATCTAAAATAAGTATGTAAGCAAAAGTTGTTGTGATTGATTTACCTTATGAGAGCTGGTGCCTGTTGTGGGTTAAAAAAAACCGTATGTGATTAGTGTTTAAATTTACTTACAAAATTTTGCGCTGTATGTCAAAGTGGTGGATATAATCCTGGTTTTTTCGTCGTCTCGTCACCATCTCAAATCTCTCAGTTTTTTACCTGGAATATAAAACATTGTATGTTTATTAGTGTCTCAGCACTTAGATAGCCGCAATAACTTAGTGGGGAGACCAATAGACTTCTAACTTCTGATCTTGAGTTCAACCCCACGCCGCGCACAAAATTATGTGCGTAATAATCGTAAGTTGATAATAATCGTTTGCTCTAACAGTGAAGAAAAAATCACGAGGAAAGCAGCATATTCGACTTTTATTAAAAAGAATCCTCGGAATTCCACCGGATCCGGATCACCAGTACCGATACCTTGACTTTGGTAGCCACCCTTAAACAGCCTAGCAACTGATCAAGTCCTGGAATATAATTACCCCTTCGCGTTGCACAGGACCATAGGTATTTGCGGCCCGGTAATTTTTATAATTTATTCGCACCTGTCAAAACTGATTAAATTACAAAGACAATCCCAATATAAATGGGAATAAAATAGACTCGAGAATTATTAATTTCTCTCCATTTATGTCTTAAAACTAGTAAGATTCAAATTACTGAAATTTAGCATTTAATATGCTTAATTATTTATAAAAACCCGATTACGAAACGAAAAATGAAGTCACAAGCGGGGTTCAAACCCGCACCTATTGGGAGTCCGGCCCATTCATGCTGCCACTTACACCACCATGAATTTATAGTTTATGGTTCGAACCCGCTTGTGACATCATTTTTCGTTTCGTAATCGAGTTTTTATAAACTAATAAGATGTCCGAGTGATCGCGGAATCTAAGACATCCATGTGTTAAGAATTTGACTTTGATGATGATTTGAAATTAGCAGTCCAAATAGCGTAGTGGTTAAGATTCAGTATCTTAACCACTACGCTATTTGGACCTTCCGTGCCAGTGGCATGGGTATAGTAGTAGTGGTATGGGCAATACTTTGTGTGATCCACAAAGTTTTGAGCCTGGGTGTGATTTGTCTGGGTTAATTGCATATTTGTAAAGTCCACCGCAATACTAGGATTACTTCCTTAGTGCAGGGCGGTGTTTTTAAAAGGCCGAAAGAGTACAATATGTCACCACCACTCCAATCAGTTACGTGTCCTAGAAGTCTCTAAAAAAGTAGCTCATCAATTTTAGTATTTTGCCACAACTAGCTTTGATCGATTCGAGCGTGTTTAATCGGGTTGAGAGCCCTCAGCGCTCAACCATAGTCCATGTAAAGCTGTCCAAGCCATCTGCGGCTAACAGCTAAACACACACAAAAAAAAAGAAAATTCGGGTGTGTTTGTTAATACTCACTCATATTCTTTTTTATATTGCTTATGGTGGCAAACGAGCAAACAGCACACCTGATGGTAAGTGTCACTGCAACCCATGGACCTTTGCAATATCAAAGGTATAGCTAGGCCGCTGCCTACCAATGAAAACCCCAAACTCACCCAGTTGGGCTGCCGGCTCTCTCGCTCACCGAACGAAGCGCAATAACACATGGCCATTACTCAGACTTTGATCTTCTGCGAGAGTGTGGTACTACCCCGGACGGACTGGCCCGCAGCTGTAGACAGAGAACTGTCCACAGCGTGGTCCTACCACTAATAAATATAAGCATATACAACAAATTGTAAGATTTGTTTCAGTGTGATAATCACAGGGATACCCAAAACTGGAGGGAAACATGCTTAACCACCAAAGAACTCGAATGGGTAAAAGGAGTTTTATAGTAAACATCTGAAATCATTATGTGCAATGTTGTCGAGCATACGTAGTGAAGTAAAAACTCACCTTCAACTTCTTTATATTTTTTGGTATGAAGTGCTGATCATTCAGTTTGTGCATTGGGTTGGCTGCCGTATGATTGCACCTCCTCAAATAACCATCGACAATGTCACTCCACTGCGATATTTTACGGTTATAGGTAATATTCGGTGTAATAAAATTATTCTTTAACCCATTAAGTGTGATGGTCATCAGTCAATCTCTTATCTGAGATATTTTAAAAGGTTTTAATTCTACCCCAAGTGCAAAAAAGTAGAAATTAAGTAGTAGAATTAAACCAAGGAACACCTTGGTCTGACAAAAAAAGCGTAGCTTCTTGGCAATAATAAAAATCAATTAGTTGCTGCCACTTATAAACACCACCTCTGGGCATAAAAACAAGAGTGTGGTCAGTAAACTAAAGTAGTTTAGTTGTACGAAACCATTTGTTGTGTCTAAGTAAGAGCAGTTTTCAAACTCATTTCTTCTTATTCATGTTGCGACCTGAAAAGTTAGAAAAGGAATTTATATAACAATTGGAAAGTACATTGAGAGAACCAATGCGCGTAAGCGTATCCAACGCAAATATTAGAAACATTAAGTTTTATAGATTTTTATACAGCCTGTTTACGCCAACATGTCTTTATACTAAATTTGATTACAAATGTCATTGTCCTTAACCTTATTTAAATGGTTCGTTCTTTATCGAGAGCTGTTTGTATCTTTAGTATGTTGTTTCCCAATACAATAAAAAAATAAAATAAAAACACTGGAATTAAGTTTAATATTTGACAGAAAAGGATACAATGAAATAATAGTGAAGTTGGTTGCTGTCTATGGGGGACTTTTCACAGTCCTGGACACTCGTGAGATATTAATTTAGTGAGTTTCAGCGTGGTCATACAATTGTTTTTGATGAGGAGCGGCCAGGACGACCGCCGTTAAAAAAGAAACAGACTGACTGTGCTATGTTTACGTGCAATTGTGAAACCTCGGTTTCAATTCCCGATATGGGCAAAATGTTATCGAGCTTTTTGTTAGGAAATCCTCTATAACAGCATGGATTCAGGAATTATTGTGCCTGAAGTACGGCAAAAAGTTATAACGTAGGACACATGTTCACTGCGGCCATACATATCTTACGACTATCCTACGATGCGGCGGATCGATACACAATAGCATGCACTAACACGATTTACAGACATCATTTTTTTTTTAAATATTGTTTAACTTCATGTTCAAATTACTGAAATTTAGCATTTAACATGCTTGATTATTTAAAAATGATTGATTATGAGCGACAAATTATTGTCACATATGGTATCCCATATCATTTTTCGCTTGTAATCAAGTTTTATAACTTCGTGTTGTAAGCGCGTACTACCAGATCGCTACTATGAGGAGTTTGGTGATGTTAGATGTTTGTATAAAGTTGCCAATAAAAGTTATTAAATAATTTTATTAAAAGTGCCTTTTATTTATATCTGAGTTATGTAATTTACTATTAAACAATTGTATTTTTCGGCAATACTCACGCGCGTAAGAGTCGATTATGTCGACCCGGGTTTCGAGCATATCCGATGCTCATCATCAGGGCGAGTGCGTAGCTGCGTCTGCGTGGCCCCAACGCGCATGTAATTTACGTTTGGCTGGCCACTGGATATCACACTATAAACCTCCCTGAAAAATAGCAGATGATACTGTTACATCCATCCATCCATCCATTTGTATATCTTGGATGTGGATTTAGCCGAGATGGAAGGTACACCACTGATATAGAGCGAAGAGTGAATGCGGGAAATAGAGTGAATGGAGCGTTGGGGCAAGGTCTCGGCAGCCACGGCACGTGTAGCAATACATAACGCAGTGCTTGTCCCAACATTACTGTATGGAAGCGAGATTTGGGTATGCAGAAAAGAGTATGAAAGTAAAATTAATGCGGTCGAAATGCGATCTCTTCGGAAAATCTGTGGAGTTAGGCTGACCGACCGCATACGTAACGACGACGTAAGAGAGCGAGTAGGTATGAAAGAGAGTATTGGTGTAAAGATGCGAAAGGGCATGCTCCGATGGTTCGGACATGTGGAAAGAATGCCGAACGAACGTCTGGTTAAGAAGATATACATTGCGAAAGTGGAAGGATGTAGGTACCGAGGGAGACCGAGACTAACCTACCTAGACCAGATCGGTCAGGTACTGAAGGAAGGTGGAGTCAAGAGTCTCCGAAACCGGCGAGCGTGTATGAAGAGAATTATGAATGTTGAGGAAGCGAGTGAAGTATGCAGAGATAGAGTTCTCTGGCACTCTGTTCTCTCTGCCTACCCTGCAAGGGATATGGCGTGATGATATGTATGTATGTATGTATGTATCAGTGAACATGTTAAATATAGTAGTCAAATTGAGTGTGTTAAATTTTGCAGTCAAATTCCATACAATTTAATAAGGAATAAATAAATACATATTAACTGTTGGGCTCGAGCCTCCTCCGTAATGGGAGGGATATTGGCCTTCTATACCACACTGGTCAGACGTGTTGGTATTTCTTTTCGGTTTTTCCATTGCATGCATAGATGTTATATGTGTTTTAAATTCCTTAGTCGTCCCTTATGATCACCCACAGGAAGAGGTAAGAGGGTGGCGAATTGTTTTGTTACTCCGTCACCACACGGAAAATAGACATTAATATAAGATGACTAAAATATGTTAAGATGAAACATGTGCTTCACCTTAAGATTGTCTACATATATGGTGACGGAATAAGAATACAATTCACTTCGCCTTGCTTTCCCTTTTAATGACTGCAAGGCAAACACAAATTACATCCAGACTCAAAGCAATCATTTGGACATTGCATAAAGAATTGCTCTCAGTAAGGATCAAACCCAGTTAGTATGGTAGGCTGCTGTTTAGACCTCAACGTCATCTCAGTAATTGAGTTTTTTTGTGATGTGATTCTGAGAATCATATGCCCTATAGAATTCAGATAACTGATGCAGAGCTATTTTATTAGTTTTAACAATATTGTATCTATAGTTCACAGCTCATTAATCTGTTTTGCTAATGGTTAAAATGAATAAATCTACTCTGGATATTCTCTATTATTATTATTTTTTTAATTTAGAAGGTACCCCATTGTACAGCAGTGTGAATTTAAATTAACAAAAGTTATGATATAATTACACTAAGAAATAAAATGTATGTTGCTACTTTTGGCATGTTTATTGGCAGTTGCAGTATGTATACATTTTAGTATACATTTTCTAGAAATATCACCATTTAATAATGTGAACATTTCTAGAAAATACTCTTAGTCCATTTTAACAGCACCTACAGGTAAAGAAAGGGTGTTTTTAGTAGTCACCATATCTGCAACACCGTACCGTACCTAACAAAATATGGATATGTTTTGGTAATCCTAAATACACATTGTTAATTATAATTCTGATTTATTATGGCATTTTAGTATAACATCCTCATATTCACACATTGTATATTAACTTTTGTGATATAAAGAAAATCAGTATTATGTATTATCGTAGTAATGTTACTATTAGTTTAATTAATAATAAATAAATAATACAGGGATATTGGTGAAGATCACAGACTAGTAAGAGATACTACGTATGTGAAGATATTGACTTTTACAAAGAATGCACCTATCTTCCCTAAAACTTCATTAGCAATAAAAAATAAAACTTGTTAGGTACCTACCGGCATTTTCTGCTGATGGTATTCTCCTCAAAATCTCACCTCCCTGGTAAACAAATTTGGCACTGCGCTGCATATGAGACGTGATTTGCATGTAAGAAATTTCTTCTCAAAGTGTTTGTTACAGTGTTTGTAACAAGCATTGTTTGAAGCTGTACTGGAGATAATGTTCTCATCACATCACGGTTTAAACATTTTAACCACTTAACGAGTCTTCTCGGTGCAAGGAAAATAATATAAAATAGCGTCCTTTTGCATATATTTACACACACTCTCGTAATACATTTTGTAACAATCCAAAATAACAAACGTAGTCACAGTAGCTTTTATAATACCTGTAATATTATGGAAAGGATAAGCAAACAATAAAAAAAACTTCACTCGATCGACACAACCATAATGGCTGACTGCAAATTTGACATATTTGAGACAAGTAAAATGGCGGATAAATTATGCCGCAAGCAGCCAATCACAAAATCTTCGAGAACTGTCATATGACTGTAAAAACATATGGCGGACGGTCCACAACTTGTAGTATGAAGATTTTCGGCCGCGGTTCATACCTCAGAGACCAATTTGACACATGCAAATATTGCAAATGTCAAATTTACAAATAATGCTGCCAATTTTTTGTGCCGTGGTGTACCTACGATACCGGTATATCGAAACGTAAGAATTTATATTTATTAAACGATTAACTTTAAAGTTTTCTATTCCAAACCGTATCATTAAAATCACTTAAGTATACATGGCCACATGAGGCGCTATAGACTAGCATAACGCGACGTACGACCTTACAAACTCAAGTGTTTCAATGTCTTTAAAATTAAACAAAAAAGAATTAATAGATGCCATCAGTGTTCTTTCTATACACGCTAAAACGGCAATCTATATCAATTTCTCTTAGAAAGCTGTGGAACTTTTAAAAATTACGACAATTATTAGAATTTGACAAGATTCACAATTTTAAAACAAATTATATATGTTATATTACCATATACTACGGCAAATATTGTAGTGTTGCATATGGATAGTCTACTATCGATAGACAATCAATTGTCTATCGATAGTTTACGTATAAGCAATAGTATCAATAGTATATCGATTGTATTGTAATACGTAAATACTATCGATAGTATCGATAGCTCTCCACGAGCAATACTATTAATAACAACGATACTATCGATACTATCGATAGTTATTCATTCGATAGTATCAATACTATCGATAGTATCGCTAATACCATTAGTTTTAACTTAAAACTATCGATACTATCGATAGTATCGACTATTTTGGACTATCGATAGCAAGCAACTATTCGATAGTATTGTTGTCTAAAGTTATGTTATGTAGTAAGTCAAGTACTGACATTATTATTAAAGAAATTTATTTAAATTTGCGTCATCATAGAGTAGAACAAATAGTCCAATGAATAACATTAAATTTGTGATACTAACAAAGTGAAACAATTGTAATAGCAATACTTGCTGCTGTCAATATTTCTTGAGTTTCGGTGGGAATGTGGACGTATTATGTCATATTCTTAGATTATTTCATTTTTCTAGTGTGTTTATCACTATCACACAGTGTTATATTACATTCATTGGTATATACTAAGACAGAGAAAAAGTCTTTTGGCAAATAGTCTGAATAAACTTTTAGTACAATTTCTTTGGCTGTACTAATTATATCCAGCTGGTATTGATAACAAATTAAAAGTATCATTTAAATAAAGAACCAATTTAGTAAAATGTTATTTTCCGTCATCTTTCATTTTATTTTCTTTTTGTTAAAATGAGTCAATTCTATGAAGAAATTCTACATATTTTAAAACTTTATTTTAAAAAAGATACATGCAACGCAAGCTGTGAAAAAAATGTGACGTTTATGAACCTAATGCGGAGTCAGAGAGAGTAACACAAAGTTGGTTTGAATGTTTTCAATTCGGGAATTTTGATGTCAACGTTGCATCTCACTCATTTCATTTTCGATTGTATATAATATACAATTGAAAATTGATTCTGGATTCAGTTAGATACATATTTCTATATCCCTATAATGTGAAGTTACATATATGTAAGCATATTTTTAATAGAGCCTTCTAGATGGATTACATTGCAATTGAGCGTACAGAGAACTTATGTTTTTCGGACCCTGTTAAATTTATTTCACTAGGTTAATATTGCTTAAAATACAACAAATCTAATGACTAATTGCGGCCATAATTCTGTGTAGAATTGTAACTCAAAATTCTTGATTATGTTATTCATAATTTTGTTTAACCGAAACTTTCAAAACTAATAACTACAATAAAATTTTACAGTAATAGACATTCTGAGTTTCATTAGTATTCTGAAACTAACTTGGGCTTCAAAGTAAGAACGCAAATGCACGTTACTACTAGAAAAGTCACCACAAAATTCACTGAAAACAAGTAACAGGGACACAACTACGGTATTTATATTTTTAAGCAATACTATTGAAAATTTTCTAGCAATCGATAGCCCGAAATAGTCGATACTATCGATAGTATCGATAGTTTTAGGTTAAAACTAATGGTATTAACAATACTATCGATAGTATTGATACTATCGAATGAATCACTATCGATAGTATCGATAGTATCGTCGCTATTAATAGTATTGCTCGTGGAGAGCTATCGATACTATCGATAGTCTCGATAGTATTGATATGTGACGATACTATCGATTGTACTATCGATAGTATGAATTTTTTTTGAGGTTAACTATCGATAGTCAAACTATCGATTTTTATGCAACACTGAAATATTGTGTGCTTTCCATTTAATACAAAAAGTGACGCAGTGTTCGATAAAGCGCTTTCCATCAACGACACTATTGAACACAGCCATACACTTTATCTACATATGCATACACTGTTCGACACTCGAAAAAGTGGTGTTTGACAGATGCTTACCTACTTTCATAGAGTACTTTAAATATATAGGTACTACTTTGCTTGAATTAAGTATCATTACTTAACCTCGCAATTTATTTACGGCATATTCTAGTGTGTTTTACTCATCGATATATATGTACTACGTACTAGATTTCGCGTTCCGAACATTTGCTTTGTTCGACTAAACTGTACTGCAATACGTACACCTCACTTTAGTGTGACTGCGACCATCATGGACTGTGACATGGAATGGATACAGAGCAGCGTTGTTAATACGATAATTCGAATAATACCAATCAAAACTTGCACATGTGGATGTGAATAAAAATTCTTTATTTAACCAAGTAAAACGTTTTGTTGTTAAAGTGTACAAATAGGTAATAATATCGAATTAGCACAATAAACAAAAAATATCTGGAGGACCAAGCCTTGCTCGGTATTTTCTTATTAGTGTGTTTTGGAAGATATATTTAAATATAATTAAAATAATGAAAAAATAAATCAAAAAGGCAAAAGTACAAAAATAGAAGATAAAAAAATGTATCGAGCAAAAAGGAGCCAAAATCATGTATGTCGTATGGGAGCACTCCTTAAATATTTATTTTATTTTGTTTTTTAGTATTTGGTGTTATAGCGGCAACAGAAACACATCATCTGTGAAAATTTCTGTCTGACTGCTGTCTAACCATCATGGTTCATGAGATACAGCCTGGTGATAGACAGATGGACGGACGGACGGACGGACAGCGAAGTCTTAGTTATAGGGTGCCGTTTTACGCTTTTGGTACGGAACCCTGAAGAAGTTGAACTCACATAAAAGCTTGGTACAATGGAAATACTCTTTAAAATTGGAATGTCTCAAAAGTCGCAATACTGTATTAACACGGCATTTGAAATTTTCTAAGCTATAAAGAGGTCACTTTTAGGACACGGCGTCATAGGAACGTAGAGTTTGAAATTTTAAATTGTTGGACAGCAATTTTCTAATCCGAATATTGTAATTGAGAGCCATGATAACACATTGCATCGTATAACTGAAATCCATCGCTCATAAGATATATTACCCATTTTAATTTTACTCTGGCGAGGGTATTTTTACCGCATAATGATTAGTAAAGTGAGATGGTCATTTTCTATCTTTTTTTCGCTCTTTAGTCAGGATTTAATTAACATATTTGTAAAAATTAAGACGGAAAGGCTGAGTTATATTAGGAACAATCAGTAAGATACGATAGGGAGACAGGATGCTAATGCTAATCAGATTGGTCGCATGACGACATGACCTACCTATGTGCGCTACTATGTCGTGCGCTAATATTTTAAATAATTCGAAGGGGTCAAATATTAAAATAAATCTTTCGGATAAGTTATAAACCCTGAGTCCGACAACCGGTCGAATTCCTGAATAATCTGAAGGCTCCCGGTCTCCCAACTCACATCTTAAAATTGGGAGCTGGCGCGCCAAAATTATACAATGCCACCAGTTTGCAAGAAAAAACATTGCATTGCAATGTAATCGGATCAACTATACTGAACAGTTGTTTTTGAGCAGAGTCTATATTTATTCCTAGGATTCTCCAAATACTATCAAATTAATCTTTCGAATTTCAGAGAGTGCAGTTTGCCATTAAAGTCTGCTTCGCAATAATCATAAACAAAGCTCGAGGTCATATTCTTAAGGTAGCGGGAGTAGACTTGAGAGAAAGCTGCTTCTGCCATGGACAGTTGTATGTAACATGCTTCAGAGTAAGCTCACAAAGTAGCCAGGTAACTCTAGCATCCGAAAGGAAAACAAAAGATATTGTTTACAAAGAAATACTATAATAGGTGTAGAATCGTGGGTGGACGGGGATGTCAAAGAAGCGGTACCAGTGGTCGGCTTAATTTCGATGGAAAAGACGGTGGGTTATTAGGCCGCACACACCCTTCCGTCGCCTCGGTCGCAATGAGCGCGTTGTGTTAAAAACATGGCCTGCTAAGAAAAAGCCTGGTGTCCATAATATATAACAAAATTTCATTTGATTTTTATGTTTATTAAACCTTCCCTACACTATAACAAAGATCGTTATCATCATCATCATCACAGCCCATATACATTCCACTGTTTGTTCAGGCCTCCTCCATAATAGGAGGGAAGTTAACCTACTATACCGTGCTGGTTAGACGTGTTGGTATAGGGTTTTGTTTTGAGTTTTCCTTCTCTTGCATAGTATATGCATTTTATATCCCTTAGTCGTCTCTTACGATCACCCACGGGTAAGATAGGGGGTGGTGAAATGTATTCTTATTCCGTCACCACACGGATAAGATTGTTATACTATATAATACACACATATATAATTATCTATAAATAACAATATAAATAATAACGTAAAAAACAAACAAAAATCCTATTAAAACATTATCGATTTCTACGCAGACAAAAACGCGGGCAAAAATAATTAATAAAATAATCAAAAATAATGTCAAAAAGTAAATAAGAAAAAGTAAGGATCCGAACCGAGCTCCGGTTTGTTTGGATTAGACCACTTGATTTTCCAACTGAGCTAAATGTATATTCTTAATGACAGCGTCAAAATTTGAAAACCTTCATATTCTAATAGTTTTAGTACAACGAAAAATTATATTTTTGTTCAAATTACTGAAATTTTTAGCATTTAATATGCTTAATTATTTATAAATACCCGATACGAAACGAAAAATGATGTCACAAGCGGGGTTCGAACCCGCACCTATTGGGGATCCGGCCCAACCGTGCTGCCACTTACACCATCGTGAACTATTTTAGGACATGCAAATTTCGAATCATATTATATCTTACGTCTTCAAGGTGACGTATGCCATCTATCGGACAATGTTTACACATTGTATAGACTTAATACTTCAAACTTTACAATTAGAATTGTATTAAACGATGACACAACCTTGTTATTCAAATTACTGAAATTTTTAGCATTTAATATGCTTAATTATTTATAAATACCCGATACGAAACGAAAAATGATGTCACAAGCGGGGTTCGAACCCGCACCTATTGGGAATCCGGCCCAACCGTGCTGCCACTTACACCATCGTGAACTATTTTAGGACATGCAAATTTCGAATCATATTATATCTTACGTCTTCAAGGTGACGTATGCCATCTATCGGACAATGTTTACACATTGTATAGACTTAATACTTCAAACTTTACAGTTAGAATTGTATTAAACGATGACACAACCTTGTTATTCAAATTACTGCAATTTTTAGCATTTAATATGCTTAATTATTTATAAATACCCGATACGAAACGAAAAATGATGTCACAAGCGTCGTCACCTTGAAGACGTAAGATATAATATGATTCGAAATTTGCATGTCCTAAAATAGTTCACGATGGTGTAAGTGGCAGCACGGTTGGGCCGGATTCCCAATAGGCGCGGGTTCGAACCCCGCTTGTGACATCATTTTTCGTTTCGTATCGGGTATTTATAAATAATTAAGCATATTAAATGCTAAAAAAATCAGTAATTTGAATAACAAGGTTGTGTCATCGTTTAATACAATTCTAACTGTAAAGTTTGAAGTATTAAGTCTATACAATGTGTAAACATTGTCCGATAGATGGCATACGTCACCTTGAAGACGTAAGATATAATATGATTCGAAATTTGCATGTCCTAAAATAGTTCACGATGGTGTAAGTGGCAGCACGGTTGGGCCGGATTCCCAATAGGTGCGGGTTCGAACCCCGCTTGTGACATCATTTTTCGTTTCGTATCGGGTATTTATAAATAATTAAGCATATTAAATGCTAAAAATTTCAGTAATTTGAATAACAAGGTTGTGTCATCGTTTAATACAATTCTAACTGTAAAGTTTGAAGTATTAAGTCTATACAATGTGTAAACATTGTCCGATAGATGGCATACGTCACCTTGAAGACGTAAGATATAATATGATTCGAAATTTGCATGTCCTAAAATAGTTCACGATGGTGTAAGTGGCAGCACGGTTGGGCCGGATTCCCAATAGGTGCGGGTTCGAACCCCGCTTGTGACATCATTTTTCGTTTCGTATCGGGTATTTATAAATGAAATCTAGCTAGATCGATTAATCGCCCTCGGAACCTCTTGTATGCTAAATTTCAAGAAAATCGTTGGAGCCGTTTTCGAGATTCAGATTACATATATATATATATATATATATATATATATATATATATATACAAGAATTGCTCGTTTAAAGATATATAATACCTGGATGACCGAGCCTTGCTCGGTATTTTCTTGTTAGTGTGTTTTAGAAGATATATTTAAATATAATAAAAATAATGAGAAAATAAATTAAAGAGGCAAAAAGTAAATATAGAAACTAAAAAAAATATATCGAGCAAAAAGGACCCGAAATAACGTTTGTTGTATGGGAGTTCCCCTTAAATATTTATTTTTCTAGTATTTATCGTTATAGCGACAACAGAAATACATCATCTGTGAAAATTTTTGTCTGACGTCTGTATAACTATCATGGTTCTGGAGATACAGTCTGGTGATAGAAAGATGGACGGACAGACAGACAGCGAAGTCTTAATTATAGGGTCCCGTTTTGTGCTTTAGGTACGGCACCCTGAAAAGATTGAACTCGCATAAAAGCTTGGTACAATGGAAATACTCTTTAAAATTGGAATATCTCGAAAGTCACAATACTGTATTAATACTGCATTTGAAAGTTTCTAAGGCTAAGCTATAAAGCCGGGCGGACCACCGACGACAAAGATCGGGTACCGGTAGCCCGCTCGCACGGCGAAGAGAGGTGTTTGCAGGGTGGGTCTATGGAGTTGCGCGCCGCCTCTGCCGTCGCCCCGAACCGATTTGGCGGGGCGCGACCACGTCCATAGTCCACCGCAAGAAAAAGGCTAAGCTATAAAGAGGTCATATACTTTTAGGACACGGTGTCATAGGAACGTAGATTTTGAAATTTAAAATTGTTGCACAGCAATTTTCTAAGCCGAATATTGTAATTGAGAGCCATGATGCACCGAATAACTGAAATCCATCGCTCATACGATGTATTACCCGTTTTTATTTTACTCTGGCGAGGGTATTTTTACCGCATAATGAATAGGAAAGAGAGATAATCATTTGCTATATTTTTATTTCACTGTTTAGTCAGCGTTTAATCAACATATTTGCAACAATCGAGACGGAAAGTCTGAGTCATATTAGGAACAATCAGTAAGGTACGGTAGAGAGACAGGATGTTAATGCTGATCAGATCGGTCACAAAATGTTATGACCTGTGTGCTACTACGGTCGTTCCGATTTCTTTATACCATTTACTTGCAAATATTTCTAATCATTTGAAGGGGTCGAATATCAAAATAAATCCTTCGAATAAGTGATAAACCCCGAGTCCAAAAACCGGTCAAGTTCCTGAATACTGTGAAGGCTCCCAGTCTCCCAACTCACATCTTAAAATTGAGAACTGGCACCCCAAAATTATACAATGCCCCCAGTTTGCAAGAAAAAACATTGCATTGCAATGTAATCGGGTCAACTATACTAACCGGTTGTTCTCAAGCAGAGTCTGTATTTATTCCTAGAATTCTCCAAGTACCATCAAATTACTCCTCGAATTTCAGAGAGTGCAGTTTGCCATTAAAGTCTTTTCCATTAAAAGTTTGCCATTAAAGTCTTTTCGCAATAACCATAAACAAAGCTCGAGGTCAAATTCTTAAGGTAGCGAGAGTAGACTTGACAGAAAGCTGCTTCTCCCATGGGCTGTGTATGTAACATGCTTCAGAGTAAGCTCACAGAGTAGCCTGGTAATTCTAGCATCCGAAAGAAAAACAAAAGATATTGTTTACGACGAAATACTGTAACAGGTGTAGTATCGCGGGTGGATGTCAAAGAAGCGGTACCAGTGGTCGGCCTAATTTCAATGGTGGCTTATGGGGCCGTACACTACCCTTCCGTTGCCTCGGTCGGAATGGGCGCGGTGTGTTCAAAACATAAACTGCTAAGAAAAAAGCCTCGTGTCTATAATATATAACAAAAATTTCATTTTATTTTCATGTTTATTAAACCTTCCCTTCACTATAATAAAGGTTGTTATACTATATAAGTATGCAAACATTTATACATAATAATTTATAAATGACAATAAAATTAATAACGTAAAAAATAAACAAAAATTCTATTAGAACCATTTTCAACTTTTACACAGACAAAGATGCGGGCAAATGATAATAAATAATAAAATAATAAAAAAAGGCCAAAAAGTAAATAAGAAAAGTAAGGATCCGAACCGAGCTCCGGTTTGTTTGGATTAGACTACTTGATTTACCAACTGAGCTAAATGTCTATTCTTAATGACAGCGTCAAAATTTGAAACCTTCATATTCTAATAGTTTCAATACAACGAAAAATTACATTTTTTGTTGCCAAAAAATACTGACAAAACAATATTTTCTATAAATGAAACCTAGCTAGATCGATTAATGGCCTCCGGAACCCCTTGCATACTAAATTTCAAGAAAATCGTTGGAGCCGTTTCCGAGATTCAGATTACATATATATATATATATATATATATATATATATATATATACAAGAATTGCTCGTTTAAAGATATAGTGAGATATTTTACATTTAAATGTCACACCATCTTTGATAATAGACTAAAGCCCGCAGATGTTCAATTACACCGGTTGGAGGTAAAAATGTGTGACTAAACACAGACTTGACGTAGTGTCTAGAAAGTATTTTGATCATTTATATTCTTTTTCCTTTAGTATATATTATCAGTTAATACTTATTTGTCAAAGATCAGAAAATAGAAAATCTTCAAGTGAATACACGTGTCTTCCTACAAAATATTTGTTTATCTGTTCTACACACTTTCAAGCTACTGATGTTTATACAACTATAGCTGTAAAGCAATTTCTTAAAAAGTCAGGAAATATTGTTATTATGGAAAATATTAGAAGAGAACTTTATTTATTATATTTTACCGAATAAAAAATATTAGATTTTTATTTATTTTCATTTCAAACTATTCATCACCATCATCATCTCAGCTCATATACGTAATACGTCCGGGCTCAAGCCTTCTTCATAGTAGGAAGGAAATTTACCTACTATACCATGCTGATCAAACAGGTTGGTATAGGGTTCTGTTTCGAGTTTTCCTTCTGGTGATAGATGTTATATGCATATTTTATCGTTTAGTCGCCTTTTACGATATCCACGACCAAGACAGGTAGTGATGAATTGTATTCTTATTCCGTCAGCACACGCATATTCAAAACTATTGTCGTATGTTAAAGCAAAGTTTATATAAACATATAATAGTTTATTTTCTTTTATAATTTACTATTATTTTTATTTACTTAACTACTTAACAATTCATTTTGTAATAGAGTATGCGTTCTAATGAGTTCTAATGAATGTTTGTAGGTAAAAAAACTGTGTAACTTCTGCGGTGTAAAATCTATAATAACCAAACTTTGTTACATAACGTTGAACGAAACGCGTAAGTGCGCATGAAATGTCTACATCTTACGACGTTTTGGTCGCGAGAAAATTACAACTACAAAGCGATCTAGCGCTGTGTGCTTCAATGTTCGCGTTAGATTACCTATTGCACGCCTCATAAGCGAAGCGTTGAGGTCTTGCTCTACTCTCGACATATGAAAATCAAGCACTTTTCAAACATAAAAATGATTGTAATTTTCTCACATTGCACTTATAATAGGATAAGGATAGGATAAGGATAATATTATAATAATACATATGTCAAGAAAAAACATTCGTTTAAACGTATTTGATATTTTTAAAAAGCAATTATTTTGTTTAAAGTAAGAAAATAGTTGATTAAAAAAAATATTCGAGGACGTCGGATAAAATATTTTTTGTATCTGGCAGGATTACGCCCGTAAAAATGAATGTATCGAAGTTTTTCTTTTATTAAAAGCTTCCTAATCGCAACGCGCTGTTTCCTTTCGAAAATGGTTTGGTAATTCTTTGTCGTTTAATTGCAATTAATAAAAAAAAAACTAAACTGCTTAGTCTTCAGTGTATGTATACTTAATGAAAATTGGGTTCGTTTACATTTTTTTGTTCGTCCATTCGGACAGGCAAAGGAAATAAATCCCATTCAGCCTATACAACTATGTTTAGCTCTACGTCGAGAATGGCACGAAATTTCAAAAGTATTTCTTTTCTTTCATTACACGCTTATATTTAGTGTCACCTGTCCCGTTGTCTGTAATCAAATCTTGCAAGTTAAATTTGATCCACTTCCTAGTTTCCGATTGAGCTGAAATTTAGCATGCATATATAAATCGGATGACAATGCAATATTATTGTGACATAGAGCTGATCTGATGATGGACCTGGAAGCTGGCCATAGGAACTCCGTAATTAAACGACGAAATCCTTTCGAGTTTGGGCTCATTTGATTTGTCTTGATGATTACTTTAATACTATATGATAACCAGGGTCTGACGATGGACCTGGAAGCGGGCCAAAGAAACTCCGTAATTAAACGACGCAACCTTATCGAGTTTAGGCTCATTTGATTCGTCTTGACGAGTACTTTGATACTATATGCTAACCAGGGTCTGACGATGGACCTGGAAGCTAGCCATAGGAACTCCGTAATTAAACGACGCAACCCCATCGAAATTGGGCTTGTTTGATTCGTCTTGGCGAGTACTTTGATACTATATGGAAACCAGGGTCTGACCATGGACCTGGAAGCTAGCCCATAGGAACTCCGTAATTAAACGACGCAACCTCATCAAGTTTAGACTCGTTTGATTTGTCTTGTCGAGTACTTTGAGACTATATGGTAACTAGGGTCTGACGATAGATCTAGAAGCTGGCCATAGGAACTCCGTAATTAAACGACGCAAATCCATCGAAGTTGGGCTAATTTGATTCGTCTCGTATTATTTTAATATGATATGGAAAATAGGGTCTGATCATGGACCTGGAAGCGGGCCATAGGAACTCCGTAATTAAACGACGCAACTCCATCGAGTTTGGACTCGTTTGATTCGTCTTGATGAGTACTTTGATACTATATGGTAACCAGGGTCTGATGTTGGACCTGGAAGATGGCCATAGGAAAAAGAAGGTGCTAAATGTTCTTAATCATGCCATCAAAATATAACACGCTTTTATTTATAAAATTAGGACTGTAATAGAAACGGGAAGATTTAATAATTATGGTGTAAAGTTTTAGTGTTAAAAATATATAATTATGAACGGTTTTGAATTATTTTGTAATAGACGACGAAGCTTAATTATCGTTAAAGGTTACAATGAACTTATAAAGTTGTTATATGTCTTATTAGAGTTAATTTATTTTTAACTTTTTATTTTATTTTATTAGTAAATAGTAAAAGCTTGTTTTTAAAAAAGACTTTTTTCTTTAATTTTATTTTTATTTCTGGCATTGACTAATAAATTGTAAATGATAAAAAATATAAAAATTATGAGGCGTGCACTTTTGGATTTTCCAAATTATTTATTCTTTTAGCGCTGCAGCGGACTTTAGGTTAACTGTTACCAAAATGGAACAAAATATTTATTTGGGATAGCTTCTCTATACATATAACTCTATGGTTTTACTGAATAATGTGTGTGTGTTTTACTGAATAATACCATATACTACGGCAATTATTGTGTGTCTTACTGAATGAAAATAATGAAATACTGAAAAATTTCAATCAATTATATATTTTTAATATATCATCCCTAAATATAAGAAACTAGATGCCATTTTTTTAGAACCCGTGCCAATATAAAAACGAATCTAAAATGGTGGTTAGTACCTACTTGTAATAAATTATTACAAGTAGGTACTAACCACCATTAATTAAAAGTTGCACCATCAGCAAAGTATGTTTTTTTTTATATAGACTTTTGTTATTATATTTAAAAAGCCAACATGTAATAATCGAAGTGGCAAAGAACCGCGGTTTTAATACTTTTCGAGAATTTACAAAAGCTAAATAAATATCTATAAATTTTTCAAGTTAACTTGTAAAAGAACGATAATTGTTTATATTAACCCAAATTATCGATAGACGCGTGGTACATAGGCCGAATGTGGGACATAACTACCTATTTAAGAATTGCAAGAAACTGGTAACACATGGAGAAAGCGCGGGAATCTTTGGCTTTGGCGGTCGTGAGTTTTTTTGTAATTTTTTTATTATTTGTGTTTTCTGGTGGGTTTGTTAAATATTATTGTGTAAATAGTTCATTTAATTGTATAATCTACTTTCCTGTAGATAGTGCTCATAATATATGTGATTTAGGTAAGTTTTTTTCGTAATATGGTTCCCCGGATGATCCGAGGTGCACCGCTCCCGACGTTGGATACAATATAACATTAACCAATGCTCCGAATACGGATAGTATGGACACTGATTGTTCTAGCGTCGGTGGTGTTAAACGTAAAAGGCCATCTCGCCAGCATATTTGTAGACACTGCAATAAACGACGACGTACACAGGGTACTAGTAAAATGAAAGACCATGATTGTGACTGCATCTCTGAATCACAGTGTCAACAAAATGTTGGCAACAAAGAAAGTACACAAAGTGAACTGGAAAGTAATAGTGTGCCAAAACCTTAAACACCACAATCAATTGCAAGATTGTCCTATGAATTATCAGATATTTTACCTTTTATTGTACATGTTCAGAAGAAAATGTCATCTGATGATAATATATCTCTACATCCAGTTACATTTGGTCGCTTTTTAAAGAATAATTATTTTAAAAATATTATTAATAGTAGCCTAAAGCGGATAGGTAGGAACAGAATTTCTATTGCATTTCAATACTACAGTGATGCCAATATATTCTTAAACTCACCACTCCTTGATAGTGGTAATTATAAAGCATTCATTGCATCTTTCCTAGTGACACAGTTAGGGGTATTCCCGCTTTTTATACAGAGGAAGATATTATTAATAACATCAATCTTCCTTATGGTTGTGGTAAGATTCTTAAAGTTAGGAGCCTAAAAAGAAAAATTTCAATTAATAATACCACAGAACTTAAGCCTACAGAATCAGTAGTGTTAACTTTTGATGGACAAACATTACCAAAATATGTCTATATGTGTTACAATGGCCTGCCTTTGGAATTGTATATTTACCCCACAATACAATGTTTTAATTGCTGTCGTTTTGGACATGTAAAAATCCAGTGCAGATCACGCCCGAGATGTTACAAATGTGGCTTAGATCATGTTGGTGACACTTGTGATGTAGAGGAAGTAGATATTCGATGTGTTCTTTGTAAAGGTCTTCATATGGCAACACGTAATAAATGTCTTGAATATCAAAGACAAAAGTCAATTAAGGAAACCATGGCTAAGAGACCTAAGAGTTGTGTATCATACTCTGAAGCATCCAAACAACATGCTCCAATATCAAAAATCTCATATGCAGATGCTTTATTAAGTTCTAACCTTGTGCCTCAATCTCTTAACACTCACTCTATTCACTCTTCATCTCAACCTGTAACTACTTCATACTAAAAAACTGTTATAAATAAACCTAAACAAAAAGTTAAAACAACTGGCGGTTATGATATTGGCGCACATAAACCTCTCATTAAAGATTATGATATGAAGACATTTTCAAATGGATGTGCTCTTAAACCCTTAGTAAACGAAGATATATCCAATGCTTCTATTAAGGAGTTGATCATAATGTTACTCAATACTCTCTCTCAGTCAAAATTCTTTCAACCGTCCAACGCTGCCCTTATAAACAATGATATTTCTCATTCACACATCTCAAACAATAATGGACAATACAAACAACATCATTAAGTGGAATTGTCGCAGCATCATATCTAAAAAATCTGATTTAATTTATCTGATTAATAAAAATAATTTTGGCAGACAGTCGCCTCCGAAGAAAAATATTGGACGCAAGAGCCTACAGGGGCCCCACAGTCGATACGGACCACTATCTCGTTATTGCGAGATTTAGTGGTCTGTTCAGAAAGTGGAGGCACTGGCGAGAGCGTGTCCACTTCGGAGGGCTTGAAAGAATAAAGGTTGAAAGGTTGCCAGAAGAGTGTGTAAGAGAAAAGTATGGAGAGGGTGTCCGAGAACGGCTGACGATGGCAAGCCAGCCGCAATCGGACATTGAAGAATGCTGGAAAGTATTGAAAGAGATTATGGTAGACACAGCGAAAGAAGTATGTGGAAGTTCAAAGAAGCATAGAAACACAAATGGTGATGCATGGTGGGATGCGGAAGTGGCAGCTTCCGTAGAGCAAAAGAAGAAAGCGTGGCTGGACTATGTCTCTTCTTTGAATCTGAATGACAGTATGACTGAACAGAAGAAAGAAATATATCGGCAATGTAAGAATGACACCAAGGCCTTAGTGAAAGAGAAACGTGATAGAGCAAGTATGACTGCAGAAGATAGGCTGACTAAAAACTTCGAGGGTAACACCAAACTCTTTTGGAGGGAGGTGAAGAAGTCTCGGGGTGGTTGGTCAGCCTTCAGAATGAATAAAATAAGGTCTAAAGGTGGAGACATTCTTACACAAACACAAGACGTGTTAAGCCGATGGAGTGAATATTTTGGCGATATGTATGCGGATGCTACGGTTGGCGCCGGTGTCGCATGTGGTCTAGTAGATCAACATTCGGCGACGGCGTCCTCCGATGGCATCAGTATGGATGAAGTTGAATGGGCGATAAGAAGTTTGAAAAATGGTAAGGCAGCGGGCATTGATATGGTGTCTGCTGAGATGATCAAGCTTGGTGGCTCCTGTGTCTGGGAGGCGTTCCTGTTGCTCCTCAATTTATGTTGGAGCTCGGGAATGGTTCCCGGGGACTGGAATAGCGCAGTCATCGTGCCTTTGTTTAAAAACAAGGATTCACGTTATGACTGCGCAAATTACAGAGCCATAAGCTTGACCAGTTTGGCAGCAAAAGTGTATGGTAAAATTATTGAAAGGAGAATGAGGATGGTGTCCGATGGTTTACTGTGTGAGACACAAGGAGGTTTCAGGAGTGGAAGGGGATGCATGGATCAAGTGTTCTCTCTGCGCAACATTGTGGAGAAGCATCTGGCCCTAGGTCAGAGGGTTTTCTGCAGTTTTGTGGATCTGGAGAGAGCATTTGACACGGTTGTACGAAAGGAACTTTGGGACATTTTACCGGAGTATGGTATTAACGGTAAACTGCTGCAGGCTGTGCAATCCAGTTACATGGGCTGTAGAGCCTGTGTGCGGCTGGATGATGGAATGTCGCCTTGGTTTGACGTCAATATCGGCGTTAAGCAGGGCTGCGTTCTATCAGCCAGGCTGTTTATCATATATCTGGATAAATGTCTCCAAAGGTTGAACAATATGAATGTGGGAGTCCAGATGGGTGACTCAGTGGTCTCTGCTCTGCTTTATGCAGATGATGCAGTCCTGCTGGCACAGTCAGCGACTGACCTGCAGAACCTAGCCTACACAATGACAGAAGATTGTAAGAAAAGGGGTCTACGCGTGAATGTGAGCAAAACCAAAATAATGGTCTTTGAAAGAGATGAAGCCAGAACAGATGTAAGAGTAACAATAGGTAATGATGTACTAGAGCAAGTGGATGAATTTGTATATCTTGGATGTGGATTTAGCCGAGATGGACGGTACACCACTGATATAGAGCGAAGAGCGAATGCGGGAAATAGGGTGAACGGAGCGTTGGGGCAACTTCTCGGCAGCCACCACCTCAGCCAGAAGGCACGTGTAGCAATACATAACGCAGTGCTTGTCCCAACATTACTGTATGGAAGCGAGAGTTGGGTATGCAGAAAAGAGTATGAAAGTAAAATTAATGCGGTCGAAATGCGATCTCTTCGGAAAATCTGTGGAGTTAGGCTGACCGACCGCTTCGCAACGACGACGTAAGAGAGCGAGTAGGTATGAAAGAGAGTATTGGTGTAAAGATGCGAAAGGGAATGCTCCGATGGTTCGGACATGTGGAAAGAATGCCGAACGAACGTCTGGTTAAGAAGATATACAATACGAAAGTGGAAGGATGTAGGTACCGAGGGAGACCGAGACTAACCTACCTAGACCAGATCGGTCATGTACTGAAGGAAGGTGGAGTCAAGAGTCTCCGAAACCGGCGAGCGTGTATGAAGAGAATTATGAATGTTGTGGAAGCGAGTGAAGTATGCAGAGATAGAGTTCTCTGGAACTCTGTTCTCTCTGCCTACCCTGCAAGGGATATGGCGTGATGATATGTATGTATGTATGTAATAAATATAACCCATTTATAGTAGCTCTTCAGGAGACTTGGCTTAAGCCAGATTTCACTTTTAGCACTTTTAAGTTATCTGGTTATGCTTCTTCTTCTTATACATATATTGCCAATATATATCTTCTTCTTCTTATATATTGGCAATCATATCTTCTTCTTCTTATATATTGGCAATCAGCTACATATACGAGCTATTAGTGCCAGTGTCAAGTTATAAATATTTTCACGTTTTTAGTCTTTCAAGTTAGTCATTGTCTAAGTCAAATTGTCGCCATTAACAGTGCAATGGCCACACTGTTAATGGTATCTTGTGGGAATTTTGATGGAAAACGAAAACGTTGTAAAGCACTTTTATATGATATTCACTACATCCCAGTAGTTCCGCCGCTTCATATTACATAAAATGCCATCAAAATTATCTAATATAACACGTTAAAACACTAAGATATCGAATATAATACAAGAGCACCACATGACGTTTTCAAATTCTTCTCGTCAAAAGTCTTGATCACAGACTTTTTTTTTTGGTTCTGTTCGTCCATTCGGACAGGCAAAGGGATCAAAGCCCATACAGCCAAGTCTTATTTAATTATTTTTCATATATTGTTCCTCGATTCTTCATAATATGTAGCCTTAATAGTCATTGTCTGTCAGTAAGTCAAGTCGTTACCATTAATCGGGCGCTGATAACCTAATCATGATTTTCTTTGGGAATTTTGAGCAAATATGCAAATACACGTAAACCACTATTATACCATATTCACTACACTTCAGCACTTTAACTGTACCATATTGCATAAAATACCAGCAAAATTATTCAATATAACACCACAAAACACTAAAGAAATGAATATAATACAAGAGCGTGACATGACATTTCCACATTCGCGCCTAAACTCCCTTAATCACAGACTGTCCTGATTATGCTTTTTTTTTTTCTTCTTTATGTCAAGCAATGCCGGTGTCGACAATTCTGCCACTGACAAATGTGTGGGGAAACGTGTGTATAACAGTAAAACAATTTTGAACACTTGATTGCGATAAGGCTTGATGTGAGCCTCGTTTATTCTAGTTTTACACTGAAATAAAAGGACAGCACACATGGAATATATACATAAATTAAATAATTGGTTAGTATTTACATGGATAGTATTATTTAGCGATGTTATAGTTAGTAAGCATAGGACACCGATAACCTTATTATTTATTTGTTGGTGGAGGAACGTCACAATCTGATAGAATTTTGGCAGATGAAGTGTATAAGGATTCTAAAAAGTTTTGGAGAGGAATAAGTTAGCAGTGAAGGAAAATTAATAGGGACCGGGATTTTTAGATTAATAATACATTTATATAGATCTGAGGCTGTGTGATTGTTGGGACAGCTGAAGAATATGTGTTCCAAACTGCCTTCGTCAATACCGCACTCACATAACGAAGAATCCCGTACACGAATTTTATGCAAAAATACAGGTGAACTATAATGACCAATCCGTATACGACATATTGACGCTATGGGGCCTCTGGGGTTTTTTTTAAAAGGATGAAACCAAGGTTTCCGAGGAATATCAGGTTGAATAGAGTGAAATGAGCCTCCCTTCTTCCTACTACTATGCCAAAACTCTTGTCATGATGAGTATAGAAACTCTCGAGCCAGATTTTGCAGATCATAGCCGACGTGCTGAAAGTATTTCATATCACAAAGTTGAGAAGAATCAACAGATTTAGCCACGCTATCAGCGCACTCATTCCCCTTGATTCCACAATGACTTGGAATCCAAACCAATTGGATAATCTTATTTCAATTTATTTATTTATTTCTCTTTTAAGGTTACAATACATGTTACAAGTTTTTTTATCTTATTTTAAATAGCCTTAAGAAGAGCTGGTGTCTGTAGTAGGTACAAGACCTGTATGACAGATCACCAGGCCCTCTCTTTATATAGGGTTCACAGTTAAATATGTTACAGGTTCAAAATATAAAAAAAATCTAAAACTACAAAAATAAAAAGCAAACAAAAAAGTGAACAAATAGCTCGAGTGTATTGCGTGCTTGTATGTGTGTGTGTATGTATGTTTGTGTGCATGTATTAGTGTGTTTTTGTGCGCATGTGTGTGTGTGTGTGTTTGTGTGTTTGTTTGTGCGTGTATGTGTGTGTAAAAAATAATCGTTTTTACTATATAAATTATCAACATTTATTTTATTATACGGATAATATTTTCTACCTCTTCATAGTCTAAAAGTCTAAGCCAGTTCAATACAGTTCTTTTCAATTCAGATTTATACATTGTGTATATATTTAGAATTTTATTTATTTGATTATAAACATAACCACCAAGAAAGTAAAAACTATTTTGAGCTAATTTTGTGTTTACTTGAACAGGGGAACAGACCGAGTATTTACGACGAACTAAAATTAATTTATTGGGTTCATAGGGTATTCGAGAATGTGTGGTAATAATTAAATTTAAAATAAAAAGTTTTCTTACGGAGAGTACCCTACAAGTTTTATAAAGTTCAGTAATGGGAAATCGAAACGGCAACCGCCAACCAACCTTCAACAGAGTTCTTTGGGTACGTTCTAGTTTTAGTAGGTGAGTTTTGGTACTTCCACCCCAGACAACTACACAGTATTGTATTAATGATTGGCAAAGGGCTAAATAAACTAATCTGATGATCTTCTCCCGCGCAACATGTCGAAGACTTAAAAATGTATATTAATTTGCGCAATCTAGCAGTAAGACTGTCTATATGTAGATAAAATGATAAACAGTCATCGATCAGTACTTCTAAATATCTAACGCAGCTTACGCGACTTAAATGAGGGCAACTGCATACCGTGGTGGCATTGCACGTATGCGCGATTAGAGAGAGGCTATCGGATGGTTTGCCAGCGGCTGTAAGAGAAAAAGTCAAGAATTTAGATTTATCGATATTCTAAGTCAGTAAATTGTGAGACAACCAGCTGTTAACAGAGAGAAAACCTAGTTATGCATGTTTAAATACAGTTTCCCACGTATCTCCGCTGAATATCAAGGCAGTGTCATCGGCATAAGTTTAAATTGAGCCATGTAGAAGTTTTAATCGACAAAGATCATTGATGTACACGAGAGATGATGTTGGGCCGATAATACTACCCTGAGGAACGCCGTGAGATATAGAGAGGTTATCACTGGTCCAATCACCAATTCTGACACATTGACGTCTACTCGCAAGGTAACTCTTAAAAAGCATAAGTTGATTACCCCTAACCCCAATTCTTTCCAGTTTAACGATCAGGGTGGGGATAGAGACTGTGTCAAAGGCTTTAGCCAAGTCTAAGAAAATACCAATCACCTTCTGTCTTTTATCTAGTTTGGTTATGATATGGTTGGTTAGGTCTAAAACAGCATTACTTGTTGAAATACCAGCACGAAATCCATATTGAGAAGCAGATATAAGCCGATACTGTTCAAGATATTTAACAAATCTATTATTAATGAGACGCTCAAGAAATTTTGATAGTGTTGGCAAAATTGAGATTGGTCTATAGTTGCAGGGTTGATCTTTATCTCCTCCCTTATAAACAGGGTGTATAACAGCAAGTTTAAAAGCATCCGGAAAGATACCCAACTTAAAAGCCATGTTACAAATATATGTAATATGAGGTACTAGTAGATACCTAAACCTTTTCAAAAAAATGTTAGAAATGTTATCGGAACCCACTGCACAGTCATTTCTAAGATTAGTTATCAATTGATCTACTTCTAACTCATTAGTGTCTAAGAGGACGAAAGTATTGCAACAGGATTTGATATCATTAGAAATTTGGGGAGCTTCTTCAGTATGTTGTATTTTTTCAGCAATAGAGGAACCAATATTGGCAAAATAAGAGTTAATTTCATTTATGGAATATGCAGGATCTGAAGATGTTAAGAGATCATTTGCAAGTGTCTTTTGTTAGTCAGAATATGTAATAGACTTTATAGCCGTCCAGAGTTTTTTATTATCATTTAGTGCATTGTCTATTTGAGATTTATCATAATTCACTTTTGCGGTTTTAAGCAGTGTGTGACAATAATTCCTATATCGTTTGAATGTTATTTGAAGAACCTCATTACTTGGATCTTTTTTTAATTTTAGGTGTAAGTTATCACGATTTCTTAAACATTTTAGGAGTCCAAGAGACATCCAGGGCTTTCGTAACCGCCTACGATATGGTACTAATTTTAGAGACACATTTTGATCAATAACTGAATTTAAAGTTTTGATAAAGTAATTGGTGGCTATGTTAATATCTGGAGTATGGTAAATGGTGCTGAAGTTAGTTTGTGCCAGATCCAATCCAATTTTTTCATAATCAAAGACTTTAATCACCTTTTGTGTTTTGTGAGTATGACTGTTAATATTGAGCGTCTGAACATATAGTAAAACAGTGTCATGATCAGTGATTGAAGTATTAGCAATATAACAATAAGCACGCAGTTTAGTTTTAAAAATTAAGTGATCAAGACAAGAGCTATTATTACGTGTAGGAATAGTAAAGGCTGGTAGCATCCCATGATAAGCAAGCATGGAGAGGTATTCTGTTGAACGCGAGTCAATACTGTTATCAGAGATGTCGACATTAAAGTCGCCCGTTAGAATTATATTTTTGTACGAGGAAAGAGATTTTAAAAGATCATTTAATGACTCTAGAAACAAAGAAACATTCCTAACTGCAGGTGAGCAATAAATTGCTATCACTACCGTGTCTGTATTGAGAGTTAATACTAAACAGTTAGCGTCCTGGATCAAAGGTTCCGAAACAGATACATGCAGGTAATTACGGAAGTATATTACAAAACCTTCATTCTGTGTCCCATGATGGCTGGTGGCAACAGAGTTATAATCCTGAAGCAGAGGTAGAGGAGGTGAGTTGTTTACCCCAACATTCTGTAAGAATTATAAAATCCCAAGAAGTGCCACTTCTATGAAGAATTGTGGTTAAACTATTAAAATTCTTATTTATACTTCTTATATTTTGACAGAGGAGTGTAAGAGCACCACGATGCAACCTATCAAATTTTTTACAATCCTCCATCATACATGATTCTGAAACTGCCACTGAAAGACTGTCCAAGTCATTTTGTATACTGTTTAAAGTGTTGAATGTATGACCTTGAAACTAAATATAAAAAAAAACAGAAGCCTCCATAGGACATTTGAATTTTATTACAAAAAATTGAATTTTGGTAATATATGGCCGCTCCTGTGTAGCTAAATTTAGATAGTTTTGAAGCATCAGTAAAGAATCTTTGATAGTCTGACCAGTATTCCCGCACTCGAACATTGAAAATTAAATCTGCTAAGCTGGAGTCATTAGGAATTTCAATGTCGAGAAGAATCTCAAGTTGAAAAATTAATAAGTTAAAGTTGCACTGAAATAGGGGAAGCTTGTCAAATGACTTAACGGGACCTTCTAAATTTTGGATATTTCGGAGAGCTTTAACTGTTAAAGGAATTTCTTTGCTGCGCCAATAATTGTTTGTTTGACAGACCTCATTCATATGCCACAATATATATATATATATATATATATATATATATATATATATATATATATATATATATATATATATATATATATATATATATATATATATATATAAAAATCTTTTAATGCTCTGCCATACAACCGTTGATGCAGTATTTGGGGACCGAGACTAGCAAAAATTGAGCCACCCAGCTCGTTTCTTTCTCCTTAGCAGTCTTCTCGTTCTGGCAGCCACTTGCTTGTATTCAAGGAGGTTTTCCGTGCTCATATTTCGGCTATAATTCCTCTCAGCATCCTTTCTCTCCTTGACTGCACTAGTGAAATCAAAATCCCACCATGGTGGAAAGGATGCTTCTGCAGACGAGGAAACCAGTGGTGGGAAAGGATGCTTCTGCAGACGAGTTTAGAGCTTTTATAAATTTTTTGCATCATGTCTGAGCATGGGAGACAGGATCCTGATTGTGTTGGAGGTTGATGTTTGGGAGCAAACTGATTTTGATATCTAAAGCCAAAGAGAACTAGGACCAATCAGGATTCGTAAGGTTGTATTTTAAAAGAGGGGGTAAATTATTTTCTGTATGTGTCCCTCCGGCAACAGATATGACGATGGAATAGTGATCACTACCATAGGACGACGATGTAGAAACAGCTATGTCTGGGGAACAAAATGTAATGTCTAAGCAGCTATTTTGCTGTCCAGGAAGGGTCCTTCGAGTGGGGCAACCACTATTTAGTACGCATAGATTAAGGTCATCCAAAATTTCAACAAGCCCTTCCCCAAAAGCATCACAGCGTGCCGAACCCCATCTAAAATGATGACAGTTAAAATCACCCATCACTAGTATTGGACCACTCATTCTTTGAAAAATATTCCTCAGAACTGGAAAATAAACTTTGCTGTGGATGAGCAATATATACAGAGAGCACTGTCATACCCCCAATCTGAGCCGCTACTATATTTATACCTTCAGTAGATGAAGTGGTAGGCATAGGTATAAGAGGAAATAGGTTGCTGACAACGAGAGCAGAGCCACCATAGCCATCTGCTCTATCACATCTAATAATGTTATAGCGAGGGATATGGAAGTTAAGACTTGGAGTTAGCCAAGTCTCAGCAATGGAAAAAGCAATTGGAGTATACTTGTTTAAAAGGAATACGAGGTCATGCTTCTTATGAAACACACTCCTCACATTCTACTGCAGGAACACCTGTTGAGCCATTTTTATAATTTAAAAGTAGAGAAGCTCGTTTTTCGACATCGTTGTACGGTAACTGTGACGCGCTAGGCGTCACAAATGCAGGTTGAGGGTTATTATTAGACATAAAAGAAGTTAGAAGCGGAATGATTTCGTAAGAATTACTTGAGGGTTGAGAGCTAGTATTGGCTAATGCGCAGCCATTAAGCTGAGTAGAGTGAGGAGATCTAATAATATTAAGATGGCTAGTTTTGTCATAAGAGGGCGAATGGGGAGCATGAGTCTTAGGTTTAAGATAGACTGTTTTTTTATAGGACTGTGTTAAAGCAGGAGATGACGTTGTTTTTGTGATGTCGGTATATGAACGGGAAATAGAGGGGACCGATATGCTAGCCTCAGCATGTGATACCACTTTCTCAGCCATCATGGACTTGATAGCTCTCTGCCTACCGAACTCCGGGCAGGATTTGCTAGTAGCAAAATGATTCCCGGCGCACAGAATACAGAATAAAAAAATTGAAGTACTCGAACATTTGAATCTAGGGTGTGTTCTAAATCTAATCTAATCTAAATCATGAGTGTAAATATTATAAAGAATTGGGCTCAGTACGGACCCTTGCGGAAGCCCTTTATTTATTACTCTATGTTCATTTGAAGGACCTTCTAAATAAATATGACGATCCATTAAAGAATTCATAACAAAGTTTGTAAGAATAATGGGTATATTTAATAACATCTTTTTTTTTGTATAAAATAGATAAAATAACATTATCATAAGCAGATGCAATATCAATAAAAGAGGCTACTATAGATTCATTAACTGAGAATGCCAAATGAATATCGGTTGCGAAAATACTAATGCTGTCTATTGTGCTTCTTTCTCGTCTAAATCCAAATTGATTATTACATAATAAGTTATTACTTTCAGTATACCATTCTAGGCGGTTTTTTACTAAATGTTCAGTTATTTTCATGAGAACTGAATAGAGCGCAATAGGGCGATATGATGATACTGAAGATGAACTTTTACCAGGTTTCAATATTGGTAAAACTAATTGAGATTTCCATTAAGGAGGTATCTTTCCTGTTATCATAATGGCATTTATCATGTTAAGATAATAAAAAAGAATTTTATCTGAAGCATGTGAAATAAAAGAATATGTATGTAATACCATCCATACCAGGTGAAGAATCATTTAACTTAGTTAATACGCCCTTAAGTTCAGAAATTGAGAAAGGACCATTAAGACCTGTAAGATTATTTGAAACATTAAAACATGGAAGCGTTAGTTTTTCAGGGACAGACGGAGGAGCTATTTTATTTAAAAATTGTGTTTGTAAGTAGGAAGACAGTGATGTAGGAGAAGATTCTTTGAAAGCAGATCTAATTTTTTTAATATTTTGCCAGACCACTGAAGATGAAATATCAGGAGAAATTGTAATTCTTTCCGATTTCATAACCTCCAATAACATTAAAATATAATATCTATTTACGTTAATTTTATAATTTTTATGCTTTGATATCCTAACATTTCCACCAGATTTTTTCCTATAATCTATCCCAAATTCCTATTTCTAACAATTAAGATTCCTTAACTTCGTTCACATGTAAATGGCAAATACTCAAACCGAGTGGTCCAAAATAGAAAGAAAAGAAAAAATAAAAAAACACATGAAATGTCAATTTAGTCTCTGAGATTAAAAAACGGGCTAAAAAATATTCGAGGATGTCCGGATGTTAGCCGTATGGATCTGGCACTGTCACGACCGTAAAAAATAATGTATCGAAGTATTTTGTTCTTGACGGATAATGACTAGAAATAAGCTATTAAAATTTCAAGGTAAGAATATATATAGATCATAAAAGTTACATTATAAAGAAAATTAATACTTGGCTGTATAGATTTTGTTTCTTTTGCCTGCTTGAATTAACAAATCGAATAAAAAGCTATATATTATCAATAATATAAATAGGTATATATACTAGTCTTGGGCTTAGTCGGTCACCACTGAGAGCGCTCAATTTAGTTCATAATCTAACAGCGAACTAGTTCGCTCTATTAGTTCATTAGTTCTTTTTTTGAAAATTTAATTAAATTTTCCGTAAAATCAAATATAAACAGTATTAGTATACTGTTTGATAATTAGCCAGCTATACTTCAGTTGACGATTGTTGAGATTTCATAAAATTTTAACCATATGCTAAATTATGATGAATTTTATACTTTAATAAGAAACCCTTATTATGCGAGTAGACATTGAATTTTGTCAAATATTCATTTATTCATTAGTTCAAAACATTTACTTAAAGTCCGTTATTAGATGTGGATGTGAAGTTGTTTAGTATCGATATCGAAATATCAAGGCGCGCACAGTAAAAGGAAATAACTCGGTTGGTCACATAGCGCCACTGTCTACAGTCCGTTCACCATAAGATGTCCCCTGGCTTAACAATAGGCAGCATTGTCTACGGTGTTGCCAACAATATATGTAACTTTTTCGCCCCATTACCAACACATTATTATACCACATTAATGTTTTAATTGCTTATTTTTAAATAACATACAGTTATTAGATTAGGAAGGTTGTAAATGATGAAACAATTTGAATTTTAAATTATTTATTGATTTCATTTTTATTACAGTAATTATGGTCGAAAGATACGATTCCAGACATATAACTGTCACTTTCACTATCATCATCTGTTGTATCCGAATCGGTGCTGCTGTCATTACCTAGTTCAATTATGAATTTATCAGTAATATTATCCATGCAGCCATCACGTTCATAAAATTTGTCTTTTAAATTTTTTACGTGTTCACACTGTTTTTGCCAATCCTGAGGGGTTATAGATGAAAAAGCTTCTTCTGTTAACTTCACTATATTTAAATTACTGAAATTTAGCATTTAATATGCTTAATTATTTATAAAATCCGATTACGAAATGAAAAATGATGTCGCAAGCGGGATTCGAACCCGCGCCTATTGGGATTCCGGCCCAATCGTGCTGCCACTACACTACCGCGACTAATTGTAGGACATGCAAATTTCATTTCGTATTGTATTTACGTCTTAACACATCATTTTTCATTTCGTAATCGGATTTTATAAATAATTAAGCATATTAAATGCTAAATTTCAGTAATTTAAATAACAAGGTTGTGTCATCGTTTAATACAATTCTAACTGTAAAGTTTGAAGTATTAAGCCTATAACAATGTGAAAACATTGTTGGGTAGATAGCACACCGTCACCTTAAGACGTAAATACAATACGAAATGAAATTTGCATGTCCTACAATTAGTCGCGGTAGTGTAGTGGCAGCACGATTGGGCCGGAATCCCAATAGGCGCGGGTTCGAATCCCGCTTGCGACATCATTTTTCATTTCGTAATCGGATTCACTATATTTCCAGCTTCTTGGCCGACATTATTGCTAGCTACTCGTTTCTTTAAAAGACTCCACATAAACTCTATTGCATTTAAGTCACAGTGGTAGGGGGGCAACCTAACCACTTTACGGCCATGACTCATCAATAGTTGGTCAGCCTCATAAACCGGCGCTTCTTTGTGCTCTTTTATAATTTGATAAAGTTCTGCTTTCAACATTGTTAGTAAGTAAGATAATCCTCTATATGTAATCCAATTTTGCATTTGCAGTTTTGAGGAACCTATAGTAGGTGCTTTATTCACCTATCCTACGGTGCAAACCGTATGATAGGGAGCGTTATCCATGACGACTAAGGAGTTCAGAGGCAAATTAGGTATAAGTTTTTCTGAAAGCCATTTCATAAAATTTGTTCTATTCATATCGTCATGGTAATCCCCTGATTTACTCTGTGATTTAAAAATCAATTGAGCATTAGGAATGAACCCCATTTCTCCACCTGCATTAACAATGATCCATCGCGTTCCAGCAGAATCATTCGTTAAAACTCCGTCCTCATCATCTTTTTGCCAACATTTTTTCACAGCATATGATGCGTGAATATATGTTTCATCTAAGAAAACTATGGGCCGACCGTCTGTACGATTTTGCCTCATAGTATCGATATATTTGCGTCTCCATGCAACTATATCGTGTCTTTCCATCAAAATTTCCGCTTTGAATAACATTTCTTATACTTAAATCCAATTCGATTTAAAATTTTCCATAAAGTCGTTCGACCTCCATCATAGTTTATATCATTCTTAATTTCCACGAGTAATTTATTCAATGTAGGAACAATTTTTCTCACAGTATACATTTCATGGATTTTATTTCTTATTGCGCATAAATCAAAATCATCGAGATCCACCGATTTACGTTTATGACGATGTTTTCCAGGAGACTTGAGTTTTTGAGACGTAGACGCAGCTACTTCACCTTCTTTAGATATTCTACTAACTGTTTTCTCCGACACGCCTGAAACATAAAATTTGTATTCTTTTATAAAATTAAATATTAATATAAACACCAATAAGGGCAATATCATAACGAGATAAAGGAAAATAACTAAGATATATATTTTTTTATTTTAATTCTTTATGTTATTAAATTAATTATTATTACCCATTCTTAAGGCATTATATCTGAAGCTGGTATCGCTAATTTACTAACCTGTCATGGCGGCGACGCGAGATCGCACTTGATTGAGTGGAATTAACGGGGCATGGTTTGCCTTTTCTGGCTCACAAAAGGCACGCACCTTCAACACAATCTCTCTTACACTGCTTCTGAATGGCTTTGTCATGATTAATTCAGAAAGTATTAAATAATACCACAAAAACGACAATCAGACAACGACAGATTGACAAGCATAGTGCCAACATGACGCCCTATTTTAGCAGGGGACAACTTACGGTGAACGGTCTGTAGGGGTGTCCACTTTGAAAAAACATCGATGTTTTTTTCGATTCGATAAATCGAAACTGTACATCGATGTCTTTCGATGTATCGGATCATATCGGATACATCGATGTTTTTAAACATCGAGTACTTTTTCTAAAGTCATATCAAAAGTGTTACTTCTAAAAAAAAAAAAACAAAGGTCTTTTTGTGGCATTTAATGGTTATCAGCGTTTCGATGTTTTATGAAAAAACATCGATACATCGAGTATTTCGATAGCTCTTCAAAACATCGGATCGATTCGATGTATCGCATTGTAAACAGCGATGTTTTCGATATATATCGAATATCCCTAACGGTCTGTAGTAAAGCGGACGCTAAAATAAAAAAAATGATTAAAAAAATCAAAAAACCCGACTGCGTAAAAAGTCACCAAAACTACGTACATAATAAAAAAAAACTGAAAAGAAAAAAACAAGCACTTAGATGTCCGGTGGTCTAGAATTCCATAATATATTATTGAATAAATACTATTGCAGAAAATGAAATATATTTTAATAATAGAACATGACAACTGAACAGTCGGGATCCTTTATTCGACAGCAAATCTAATTTTTCAATGGATCCCGACTGTTCAGTTGTCATGTTCTATTATTAAAATATATTTCATTTTCTGCAATAGTATTTATTCAATAATATATTATGGAATTCTAGACCACCGGACATCTAAGTGCTTGATTTTTTCTTTTCAGTTTTTTTTATTATGTACGTAGTTTTGGTGACTTTTTACGCAGTCGGGTTTTTTGATTTTTTTAATCATTTTTTTTATTTGATACTTTTTAGTTATAAATACCTAGGTAGCTCTAGTTATCTTATTTATTAATAAGTAGGTAAGTACCTAACTATATATAGTTTTTCGACTGAAGACAATATCGTTAGAAATTGGAGATGGGCGACCGCGTCAGACATTAGATACTTTAGGTAGGACTACCTATGGTATATTGGACAATATACCTACTATATACTTCAATATATGTCCATCCACATCCAGTTATATGAATTTTTCGTCTTTTCATCGTAAATTTCTACTGCCTAAAAAACCTATATGTGAGAAAGGTTGTTACGAAACTTTAAATCGATATAGATCCTAAACGGTCAGTCAAATCGAAAAATGTTGAAAGAAAACTAATAATCATTTTTAAATACCTATTTAACGATACCCCACTCGATATAGTTTGTTGACTTTATTTTTTTTTTATTTTCACAATATGGCGTCCATTAGTCCTTAATTGCATTCCCAAGGAGGGTTGACGTCAGGCAGGCGGCCGGTCATAAAACCATAGCCAAAACAAATTGCAATATGTCTGGGAATAAATTAGATGACGCTAGGGCTAGGGCGTACCCTGCAAGCGACGCGCAGGGGCAGCACCCGGTCCCTGCGAAAAATGGACAAGGGTTGTTGCACCACGGGCGGGTGCAACGTAAGGAGCAAGCTCTTGGTATGAAAGGGATAAGAATGAGGTATGCAAGTTGGAATGTTGGAACGATGACTGGAAGAGGAAGGGAATTGGCAGATTTCTTAAAAAGGAGAAGAGTAAATATTGCATGTCTGCAAGAAACAAAATGGAAGGGAACGAGAGCTCGAGAAATTGGTGAAGGATACAAGTTATATTATAGTGGTAGCGATGGAAAAAGGAATGGTGTAGGAATAGTCTTAGATAAGAATTTGAAAGAATGTGTGACGAATGTAATAAGAATGAATGATAGATTAATAGTTGTGAAAATAGTGTGGGAGAACGTCATCCTGAATGTCATTAGCGCGTATGCACCCCAAGCCGGATGTAAAGATGAAGTGAAAGAAAAGTTTTGGCAGGATTTTGATGAAATTATGATAGGTATACCAGAAAGTGAAGAGATATGTATAGGAGGTGACTTTAATGGACACGTAGGAGCGGGAAATGAAAGTTATGAAACAGTGCATGGAGGATGGGGGTACGGCATGCGAAACGCTGGTGGGGAGACGCTACTTCAAGCGGCTTCGTCGTTTCACCTGGCCATCGGTAATACGTGGTTCCAGAAAAGAGATGAGCACCTTATTACCTATAAAAGTAGCAACCACTGTACGCAGATCGACTACTTTCTTATTAAGAGAAGTAAGTTGGTCTGCGTAAAAGATTGTAAGGTGCTACCAGGTGAAGCACTAGTATCCCAGCACCGTCCGTTAATACTAGTGATGGAGCAAAGAACACCCTCTATTAAGACCAGAAACCGACCCCCTCCTAAGGTAAAATGGAGTATGCTTGAAAGGAAAGAGTATGCAAGTAGATTTAAAGAAAATGTGATGGATAAAATGATTGAAATGAATGATATGAATGATAAATCTGTGAATGAATGTTGGAATGAAATGGCTAGTTGTATTAGAAATACAGCTAAAGGAATATTAGGATAAACGAAAGGAAAAGGTATAATTGATAGGGATACGTGGTGGTGGAATGAAGATGTGCAAAAGATCGTGAAAGAAAAGAAGAATGTATTTAAGGAATGGCAGAATGAACATAATGAAAGATTGAAGGAAGCAAAAAAGCTCGAATACAAGGAATGCAAGAAAAAAGCTAGACGGGTAATAGCAATTGCGAGAGCACAGGCCGAAGATATGATTTTTAAATCGATAGATGGGCCTCGAGGTCAAAAGATGCTATACCGCATAACTAAAGCCCGAGAAGAAAGAGCAAAAGATATTAAGCATGTCAGGTGTATAAAAGATGAAGCAGGTAAAGTGTTGATAAAAGAAGAGGAAATAAAAGAGCGTTGGAAGCAGTACTTTGAAAGGTTAATGAACGAAGAGAATTCATGGAGTGGAGTGTTAAAAGATGTATCAGAGAACGTCGGCCTAGTAAGGGAAATTACAATAGATGAGGTAAGAGAAGCAGTGAGAAGTATGAAAAATGGAAAGGCTGTAGGGCCCGATGGTATACCAGTTGAAGTATGGAAGATTTTGGAAGAGGATGGGTATATGTGGTTAACTTTATTCTTCGATAAGCTGCTGCGCGACGAAGTAATCCCCAATGAATGGTGCAATAGTACGCTAGTGCCCATTTTTAAAAATAAAGGGGATGTTCAGGACTGCGGTAGTTATCGAGGAATAAAGCTTATGTCACACAGTATGAAATTGTGGGAAAAAGTGATTGAGAAACGATTGCGAGAAGAAAGTGAGATCACCCAAAACCAGTTCGGATTTATGTCGGGCCGCGGGGCAACGGATGTCATGTTTGCACTGCGCCAACTGTGCGAAAAATATCGTGGTGCACATAAAAACTTGCACATGGTATTCGTTGACCTCGAGAAGGCCTATGACAGAATACCGAGAACAGTTTTGTGGTGGGTACTGAAAGAGAAAGGTGTGCCTGTGAAGTATGTTAGGTTAATCTGTGCCATGTACCGACAATCTAGGTCGTACGTGAAATCAGCGGCTGGAGACTCCGACGAGTTCAGTGTCGAAGTAGGTCTGCACCAAGGGTCGGCGTTAAGTCCTTACCTCTTCCTGTTGATAATGGATGCATTAACATCGGAGATACAGGAAGAGGCACCCTGGTGCATGCTATTCGCTGATGACATTGTTCTCGTCGGGAAAGAGGGCCTTGAGGTACAGAGCATGCTGGAAAAGTGGCGCTGTAAATTGGAGAATGTAGGCTTGAAAATCAGCAGACCAAAAATAGAATACATGTTCTGCGATTTCGGCGGTCTCTCCAATTTTACACCCATAACTCTAGATGGAGTACCTATCCCAGTATGCTCGAACTTTCGATACCTCGGTTCTCTTATCCAAAGCGATGGCGACCTGGATCGTGCGGTGAAGCACAGAATTGATGTGGGATGGATGAAATGGCGGCAGGTCACGGGTACAACATGCGACCCCAAAGTACCCCTTAAATTAAAGGGTCAAATATATAAAAGCCTAATAAGACCTGCTGTACTGTATGGATCAGCATGTTGGGCGATAAAAGCGACGGATGAGAGACGACTGCATGTAGCGGAGATGCGAATGTTGAGATGGATGTGTGGTGTGACAAGAATGGATAAAATAAGGAATGACATATAAGAGGAAGTTTGAAAGTTGCGCCAGTGACGGAAAAATTAAGGAGTGAAAGATTGACATGGTATGGACATGTGATGAGAAGGGATGAAAGTAATGTTGTGAGGAAAGCTTTAAGCATGAATGTTGAAGGCATAAGGGGTAAGGGAAGACCGAAGAAAAGATGGATGAATTGCGTGAAACATGACATGGATAGACAAGGAGTGACCACAGAGATGACGTCTGATAGAGTTGTATGGAAGGAGAAGACATATTGCGTCGACCCCAAATAAATTGGGATAAGAGCAGGTTGATGATGATGGCGTCCATTAGTCGCCATATTGAATTTTCAATAACGTCATATCTTTAGTGACACTCGCCGGATTAAGAGGAATCGATTGACGTGCGAATCATAAAAATCGGCCGAGGCGTTTGGTATATATAGTGCTTCAAAGGAACATACAAACATACATACATACATACATAGACTGTTAAACACAATACCACTCCTTTGCAGTCGGGTAAAAATATGAAAAGAACTAAGAGCGAGAGCATCGACGAACTAGTTCGCATAGTTCACCTAAAGGAGCGCTCTTCCCACCTAGGTCGTTCGCGAACTACCCAAGACTAATATATACCTTTTTGTGGAATGTGAGAAATGAGAATGTCATGATACTATTTTAATATTTTAAAGCTATAAAAATGAAGTAGCATACATTTAGCTATCATTTGAATAACTAAGCATAATTATTACTTTCTTAGTTTATGCCTCTGTAAAACTTTACAGAGGTCAACTGAGCAGTGAGCACGCGTTATTGTAGCGAACCGAAATTAGAGATCGATAGAGTTTGGTTCATCAAAACATAACATATCAGATATGTGTTTAATATTTTATCGATATCTACACAATGAATATTACAAACGCTTCATCTAGTCAAAAACTCAGCGTGCGCAAAAAACTCTACGAAATTGAAATTAATATTCACTACGCCTCTATTTAAGTATTAAAATATTTACTGATGTAAAATGGATAAAGTGATTTTTGCGTAACTTTAGCCATGTTTACTCAGTTAGTGACATACATATCTTAAAAAGCTGGCAATGAATTCTAGTTTCTACTCATATAATTATCATTAGGCATGAGATATACCTGCAATATTCCATACCCGGTCTGGAAGGTACGGGTATGGAATATTATATAATCTGGGGAGGGTACTGAATACCTATAGGTATGTTAAAGGCTAAAAAAAAAAAAAGGTCGTTAAGATAAGACATCTTAACGTTCTTTTTTTGGGCTGGAATCTACGGCCATGTAGTGTACTCTTAGTATTTTAACGTGTTATATTAGATAATTTTGATGGCATTTTATGTAATGTGATGCGACGGAAGTGCTGGGATGTAGTGAAAATCATATAAAAGTGCTTTACAACGTTTTCGTTAACAATGGCTCATATAAGTAGCCGATTACCAATACATAAAAAAAGAAGAAGAAACGACCTTATTTGCGTGTGGAAAACTATGTAATATAATAACTTTGGTATATCTCTATTTTCTACATCACAACCATAGATATTATACTGGAAATCGCTACCACATAGGCAAAATCGATCATTTCTGAGTATTAAACTAAAAATTTAATAATATTAGTAAAACAAACTAAAAGCAAGCTTTAATAGATAAACAAACTAAAAAGTAAAAAATAGAATTCATTAAATTTAAATTAAGTTGGGGGGCATAGTCCGGAGCGTGCTCGTTCGCGTCCCCTGCCAGTCTAATTAGACTGCTAATCCGGCACGATATGCGTACCGCAATGCGGGTTAGGGTGTCCTCCGCCCCCGTCGGTATGAACTTAGGCAGTTGCGGCGATGGGGGCCGCCACCCATCACGCCTTGCCCAGTCAGGCGAGTCGAGGAGAGCAGAGTGCCGGGTGGGCACGTGGAATGTAAGAGGTTGTGTGGAAGGTAAGATGCACGAGCTGATATCCATCATGGCGGACAAACAGCTAGACGTGCTCTGTGTAACAGAGACCAAGCGAAGGGGCAGCGACGCCTGCGATCTTCCTGGTGGTGGGATGGCTCTGTGGTCTGGTGTACCACAGAGCGATCGAGCCAGCATGGGGGTAGGAGTGCTGTTGTCCTCTCGCTTGGCCTCAGGTGTGAAGGATTATGGAATGTATGATCCCAGACTTCTTTGGGTCCGTATAAAACTAGGTGTCACCAAGGTATTCATGGTTGTAGCATATGCTCCCGTAGGATCCTCGGTGGCATCAGACCTAGAGAAGTTTTGGGACAATGTTAGGGAAGTTCTGGATAGGGCAGAAACCAGTGAACGCGTGATTGTATGCGGAGATTTGAACGGATGGGTGGAGACCAAGCGTCCCGACTATGAGGACGTACTTGGTCCATTTGGTGATAAGAGAGTGAACGACGCAGGTAGGCTCATAGCGGATGTATGCATGGAGAGAAACCTTATTGTGTCAAACACATTTTTCCAACATAAGGACATCCACATGTATACATGGAGAAGGAATGAACAGAAAAGTATAATAGATTAAATTTTGGTAGACAGTCGCCTCCGAAGCAAAATATTGGACGCAAGAGCCTACAGGGGCCCCACAGTCGATACGGACCACTATCTCGTTATTGCGAGATTTAGTGGTCTGTTCAGAAAGTGGAGGCACTGGCGAGAGCGTGTCCACTTCGGAGGGCTTGAAAGAATAAAGGTTGAAAGGTTGCAAGAAGAGTGTGTAAGAGAAAAGTATGCAGAGGGTGTCCGAGAATGGCTGACGATGGCAAGCCAGCCGCAATCGGACATTGAAGAATGCTGGAGAGTATTGAAGGAGAGTATGGTAGATACAGCGAAAGAAGTATGTGGAAGTTCAAAGAAGCATAGAAAAACAAATGGTGATGCATGGTGGGATGCAGAAGTTGCAGCTTCCGTAGAGCAAAAGAAGAAAGCGTGGCTGGACTATGTCTCTTCTTTGAATCTGAATGACAGTATGACTGAACAGAAGAAAGAAATATATCGGCAATGTAAGAATGACACCAAGGCCTTAGTGAAAGAGAAACGTGATAGAGCAAGTATGACTGCAGAAGATAGGCTGACTAAAAACTTCGAGAGTAACACCAAACTCTTTTGGAGGGAGGTGAAGAAGTCTCGGGGTGGTTGGTCAGCCTTCAGAATGAATAAAATAAGGTCTAAAGGTGGAGACATTCTTACACAAACACAAGACGTGTTAAGCCGATGGAGTGAATATTTTGGCGATATGTATGCGGATGCTACGGTTGACGCCGGTGTCGCATGTGGTTTAGTAGAACAACATTCGACAGCGGCGTCCTCCGATGGCATCAGTATGGATGAAGTTGAATGGGCGATAAGAAGTTTGAAAAATGGTAAGGCAGCGGGCATTGATATGGTGTCTGCCGAGATGATCAAGCTTGGTGGCTCCTGTGTCTGGGAGGCGTTCCTGTTGCTCCTCAATTTATGTTGGAGCTCGTGAATGGATCCCGGGGACTGGAATAGCGCAGTCATCGTGCCTTTGTTTAAAAACAAGGGTTCACGTTATGACTGCGCAAATTACAGAGCCATAAGCTTGACCAGTTTGGCAGCAAAAGTGTATGGTAAAATTATTGAAAGGAGAATGAGGATGGTGTCCGATGGTTTACTGTGTGAGACACAAGGAGGTTTCAGGAGTGGAAGGGGATGCATGGATCAAGTGTTCTCTCTGCGCAACATTGTGGAGAAGCATCTGGCCCTACGTCAGAGGGTTTTCTGCAGTTTTGTGGATCTGGAGAGAGCATTTGACACGGTTGTACGAAAGGAACTTTGGGACATTCTACCGGAGTATGGTATTAACAGCAAACTGCTACAGGCTGTGCAGTCCAGTTACATGGGCTGTAGAGCCTGTGTGCGTCTGGATGATGGAATTTCGCCTTGCTTTGACGTCAATATCTGCGTTAAGCAGGGGTGCGTTCTGTCAGCCAGGCTGTTTATCATATATCTGGATAAATGACTCCAAAGGTTGAACGATATGAATGTGGGAGTCCAGATGGGCGACTCAGTGGTCACTGCTCTGCTTTATGCAGATGATGCAGTCCTGCTGGCACAGTCAGCGACTGACCTGCAGACCCTAGTCGACACAATGACAGAAGATTGTAAGAAAAGGGGTCTACGTGTGAATGTGAGCAAAACCAAAATAATGGTCTTTGAAAGAGACGAAGCCAGAACAGATGTAAGAGTAACGATAGGTAATGATATACTAGAGCAAGTGGATGAATTTGTATATCTTGGATGTGGATTTAGCCGAGATGGAAGGTACACCACTGATATAGAGCGAAGAGTGAATGCGGGAAATAGAGTGAACGGAGCGTTGGGGCAACTTCTCGGCAGCCACCACCTCAGCCAGAAGGCACGTGTAGCAATACATAACGCAGTGCTTGTCCCAACATTACTGTATGGAAGCGAGAGTTGGGTATGCAGAAAAGAGTATGAAAGTAAAATTAATGCGGTCGAAATGCGATCTCTGCGGCAAATCTGTGGAGTTAGGCTGACCGACCGCATTCGTAACGACGACGTAAGAGAGCGAGTAGGTATGAAAGAGAGTATTGGTGTAATGATGCGAAAGGGCATGCTCCGATGGTTCGGACATGTGGAAAGAATGCCGAACGAACGTCTGGTTAAGAAGATATACAATGCGAAAGTGGAAGGATGTAGGTACCGAGGGAGACCGAGACTAACCTACCTAGAGCAGATCGGTCATGTACTAAAGGAAGGTGGAGTCAAGAGTCTCTGAAACCGGCGAGCGTGTATGAAGAGAATTATGAATGTTGAGGAAGCGAGTGAAGTATGCAGAGATAGAGTTCTCTGGCACTCTGTTCTCTCTGCCTACCCTGCAAGGGATATGGCGTGATGATATGTATGTATGTATGTAAATTAAGTCTAAATTGATTAACAAAGAATTATATTTTCTTGTATAAAACGAGGGATACTTTTAAGATATTTGTAAAATAATTCTACATCTAACAATAGTTACCGATAAAAGTTTCATAATAACTGATAATAAACATTTACACTTTTTTACAATAAAATATATTTTATATGAGAATATTTTTTATCTTGGTGTATATTATATTTTCACTCAAAATATAATTCGAAAACGTATTGAAAATTTACAGATGGCGTTACATTTCTATGAAAGATGAATTATGTGAATGATGTATCCTAGCTTCGCTAGATGTCACTTATATAAAAAATAATCATTTTGGCAAAATAAAAATAATTTAAATGCTATTTATTGATTTAATATTGATTGTGATATATTTTTGAATTCGTATAGTTGTTTGTATGATTCATTGTGTTAGGTATAATAATAATAAACCAGTAATTATATGAAATAAATACGGATATTTACCAATGCGTCATCTATATGAGTAAAAGGTAATCATATAATGTCTTAAAATATTTACTTAATGCTTAATTATATCAAAATTTAATTATTTATTGACTATATATCTGGGGGGGCACAGTTAAATCATTACTTATTTTTACTGATCGTCGCGCCGCCTACAGATTGTTTGTACAAACATAGCTGTCATTTTGTCCTGATTGTCAAAAGTTTGACAACTGAGAATTGTTATTTTATGTTCCTAGCGTATGTACTTATTGTCAATAATCTATTTTCGGTTTTTGATGTTATTTCTGGAAATTATCTCAATTTTCATTGTTAAGGTTATGCTATTGCCGTTTCGTTAACGGCTGATATGTTTTGTTTTACATTTCAGGGTAGGTCTCATAGTAAAATAAAATCCTATATAATCACATACACAAATGTAGATACGATACTATTCGATTAATTGTATTATTCTAATATTTTTACCGATTATTTGGATAATCGTGAATTGGAAGTTGTCAAGCACTACTGTATAGAACGTGATGACGTGACATCAGGGTTGGATTTTGTACTATAATTATAGTATTTGTACTACAATTTCATGCTTCGTACTATATACTATCCATATCTAACGATAGTACGAAGACATACTATAATTTCAATACCTTGCCTATATGACTAATATAAGTAGTATTTTAATACCATTCGGTGCTAACACAACATTAAAAAAAAAACTACGTTGTCTAATCTTTAGTCGAAGAATACAGATTATAAATCGTCATCCATGATCTATTTACGGGGAGTTCCCGTGAATTATACTTTTTCTTCTGTCATTCTGATTATTCGAACAGTAAGTTTGCATATTGCTCTCTATGAATTAGGTAATAGAGTTCATAGGCGTCTTATAGTACGTCTAATTATTATTTTTATGGTACGGCCGTAATCTCATTTCGCATTCAATTACATTCAATATTCAAACCGATAAGTGATAATAATCGTCTGCGAGTTTTTGGCTTAAGTAATTATTTTTTTGGTTTCAATTATGGAAAGAGCCAGTGATAGTCATGAAAATGACGATAGACCGGGAGTATCTACGCCGAAGAAGAAACGTCTGAGTAGAGGCGATATGGCCAAAATAGAGAAACATCGTCTCCAAAAGTATAGACCGGATTGGGAAAAGGACCCAAAGTACAGTAAGTGGCTTATTCCAGATACTAAAAATAATTATAAAGCGAGGTGCAAAGTTTGTGATGTTTCAATGATTGCAGAGAAACACGTCATCACAAAACATAGTGAAAGTCAGAAACAGGTAAAAAACTCATCTGTTATACGAGGTACCCAAAATGTAACCAGTTTTTTTACAGCAAGTACTTCTTCGTCACAAGAACCCAGCACTACAAAACTAGCCAGAATTGCGGAAATGAAGTTAGCTGCTTTTTTCGCTGAGCACAATATAGCATTCAATGTCTCAGACCATCTAGGCAAAGTATTAAAAGAATGTATACCTGATTCTAAGGTAATAAAAGAGATGAATTTCACTCGAAAAAAAATATGCTAAAATACTCTATAAAGCCATTGCTCCGGGCTATAAAGCGAGTTTAGCCAAAAAGCTTGAAAAATCTAAATTCAGTGTAATGATGGATGAGTCAACAGACATTTCGACCAATAAAGCCTCTTGTGTAGTTGTTCGTTATTTTGATGAAGATGTAGGAAAAATAAGAAGCACATTTTGGAACCTTCATAATTTATTCAGTGGTGATAACCCGAACGCGGTGAATGAAGGAGCAACGGCAAACAATATTTACAAACAATTAATCGAGTCATTTACGAGACACAACATACCAAAAAAAATTTTTTTGGATTTGGATCTGACGGATACAATGTGAAGATGGGTTCGGAAAATTCAGTGGCCAGTAGATTTAGAGAAACGTGCCCCGGAATAATAATAATGAAATGTATTTGCCATTCCATTCATCTTTGTGCAAGCGCTGCATGCCAAAAATTGCCTAACAGGTGCGAGGAGCTAGCAAGAAGTATATTTAGATTTTTAAAGATGAGTTCAAAACGATGTGCGCAACTGGTTCAATTTCAAACATTTTTGGAATCAAAGCCACAGGAAATGTTACATCCATCCCAAACAATGGGCCTTTCACTTGTTCAAGTTATCAAAAGGATTTTGGACCATTGGGAAGCTCTAAAGCTCTATTTTACCGATATGGCACTATCAGAGTGCTTGATATCTGGTCAAATAATTTTAGATTTGCTAAGAGACCCTTACATGAAGCTATATTACGAATTTATGACTTGGGCACTGCCTAAATTTATATTTCCAGTCTCAAGAAGTAGTTGTGACGGAATTAGACCACAAAATTAAAGAGCTGTACAAAGAATTCCTGTTTTGCTTTATGCACAGAAATTATGTCAATCTTACAGAAATAGGTGACATTAATCCGGCAGACACCACATGGCAATTACAAGACGAACAGATGTACCTTGGAGTTGCTTCACAAATCGATAGGTACCCCAGAAATTAATCGGATATGACACGAAGGAAAGAATTTCTAGCAGATGCAAAGATTTTTTGGTTGAACCTGCTCAACAAATAAATAAAAACTCCTGTTGATTTAATGTTTAGGTATTTTTAATTCAAAATAATAAAGTGTACTATAATTTTTTACAAATACTATCTTTTTAATTTTTTTGTACTATCGTTTTCAGTTTACCAAAATCCAACCCTGCGTGACATTGTTTTTTTTTGGCGGGAATCTAAAACGTCATGTGGTGCTCTTGTATTATATTCGTTATCTTAGTGTTTTAACGTGTTATATTAGATAATTTTGATGGCATTTTATGTAATGTGATGTGACGGAACTGCTGAGATGTAATGAATATCATATAAAAGTGCTTTACAACGTTTTCGTTTTTCATCAAAATTCTCACAAGATACCATTAACAATGTGGCCATAGCACTGTTGATGGCGACAATTTGACTTACTGACGGACAATGACTAATCTGAAGACACTAAACACTTGAAGATAATTATAACTCGACACTGGCAACAATGGCTCATTTAAGTAGCTGATTGCCAATACATAAAAATAAGAAGAAGAAGAAGACGTGACATTGTTAGGTCGTCACTAACAATTACTATTTACCATGTTATTTCTATTTAAAATTAGTTTTACGAGTTTCAACATTAGATTATTGTACAAGAAAGTCACCCGCAATGTTAATTATGTAAATAACTTAATTGTTGTTTAAAATTTCAGATTTATTGTTTACAATCATGTGCTTACGTTTGACCGAGGTTATTGTGTATTAAAAAATGCAAAACGTCAAAATGCACTTCTTAGATTAGATGAACTATAGCTAAACAGGTATGACGTTAGACCGTCGCATACTGGGTGCGTATACCCATACGGCCAGTAAATACCTGTAGGTTTTATACAGGTATGATACTGGTCGTAATTCGTACCGGATGTCATACCTTTATTATTAGTTATGGGTCCTTATCAGTACGTACCTGGATGTTTAAGTACGGGTATTTACGGGTATGGGTATTTACGGGGATATACGTTCAGGTATGGATAATATAAGTATTATTCATTAAAATTTTCTAACTTCCATTTTTGTATAGTTTTTTTCAAGTAAAAATTATTTAGTCGTTTTTAAAGGATAATAGAATTTTGATAGAGCAGAGATGCACTATAGTAAAAAGAAAATGCTAGAAATTAAATGTAGTATGCTTGCATGCGAGAGTTGACCTTTATATGATTACTTGGATGACAATGCATTTCTTAATACGAGACCATGAGCTGATCCAGTAAAGAGGGGGGAAGGGGGAATATATTGTTTGACATGATCGTAGTAACAGGAATTAATGACTGTTTCAAGATGTCCTCGTCGTGCTTTTATTCTATGAAATGAATAATATACCGCTACGTAATATTCAATACCTGGTGATGGAGTGGGAACGTGGTTATAAATGTTACCCATTTAAATTATTGTTATTTACTTGGGTGTAATTCGTCTGCCTTAATTATATTTGAAAAGGCCCCCGCAATACATGGATTATTTCCTCAGTGCAGGGAGTGTCTTCTTAAAAACAAAAACAAACAAAAAGTATTTACCTACGTAGGAATCGAACCCACGACCCACTCACCGGTACCTAGATCGGTACCTTACACTACCACGCTATTGTACGTTACAATGGATGCACGATCGGGTGGTCTCGTTAAAATTCGAGGAACTTCGTAGTTCGTTCGTATACTATATGGCCCGTGGCTATTGTAGGACACGGCACCCGCGGCGCGCGGGGACAGCTTCGTACGGGGAGGCAGCGCGCGGGGAGGTGCGTTGGCATGCGATTCTAACCAGTGTTGCATAAAAATCGATAGTTTGACTATCGATAGTTAACCTCAAAAAGTATTCATACTATCGATAGGACTATCGATAGTATCGTACATATCAATACTATCGAGACTATCGATAGTATCGATAGCTCTCCACGAGCAATACTATTAATAACGGCGATACTATCGATACTATCGATAGTGATTCATTCGATAGTATCAATACTATCGATAGTATCGTTAATACCATTAGTTTTAGCGTAAAACTATCGATACTATCGATAGTATCGACTATTTCGGGCTATCGATTGCCAGAAAATTTTCAATAGTATTGCTTAAAAATATAAATACCGTAGTTGTGTCCCTGTTGCTTGTTTTCAGTGAATTTTGTGGTGACTTTTCTAGCAGTAACGTGCATTTGCGTTCTTACTTTGAAGCCCAAGTTAGCTAATAATGGTTAAGATCAATAGCCATTGAAAGTTGAGTAAAATTATAATGCTGCGAGACTTCTGGACAATTGGGTCGGAATGTGTGAATGAATGTAAATGGTACCTTGTACTTGTACCACCCTGTTGACAGTTTTCTGTCTACAGCCGCGGGCCGGTGGTTCCGGGGTAGTACCACACTTTCGCAGAAGATCGGCGTCTGAGTGATGGCAATGTGCTATTGCGCTTCGTTCGGTGAGCGAAAAAGCTGGCAGTTCAACTGGGTGGGTTTGGGGATTTTATTAGTAGGCAGTGGCCTAAGCTATAACCTTAGTATTGCCAAGCTCCATGGGCGACTGTGACACTTACCATCAGGTGTGCTGCTTGCTCGTTCGCCACCATAAGCAATAAAATGAAAAAAAATGGTTTGTTCCAGTATACTAATGAAACTCAGAATGTCTATTACTATAAAATTTTAGTGTAATTATTAGCTTTGAAAGTTTCGGTTAAACAAAATTATGAAAAACATAATCAAGAATTCTAAGTTACAATTCTACACAGAATTATGGCCGTAATTAGTCATTAGATTTGTTGTATTTTTAGCGATATTAATCTAGTGAAGTAAATTTAACAGGGTCCGAAAAACATAAGTTAACTGTATGCTCGATTGCAATGTAATCCATCTAGAAGGCTCTATTAAAAATATGCTTACATATATGTAACTTCACATTATAGGGATATAGAAATATATATCTAACTGAATCCAGAATAATTTTATAATTGTATATTATATACAATTGAAAATGAAATGAGCGAGATGCAACGTTGACATCAAAATTCCCGAATTGAAAACATTTAAACCATTGTGTTACTCTCTCTGACACCACATTAGGTCCATAAACGTCACAATTTGTTCACAGCTTGCGTTGCATGTATCTTTTTTGTAATAAAGTTTTAAAATATGTCGAATTTCTTCATAGGATTGACCCATTTTAACAAAAAGAAAAAAAAATGTGTGCGTGTAAACCTTTACGCGCGATTGAAGTAAAACTTCTTTGGCGTTGACGACATATATCACTGAAATGATTAAATATTAACTTAAATAAATAAATATTATATTATAATTATATTTTTATTCATGTGCTTTACAATGTTTATTCAAATGTTATATTAATATTGTTCATTCGAAACAGGTAATTGAAGCAAGTACAGTAGTTCATTATAAACTTTAACATATATAGTTAATATTTGCAAAAATTTCTATAGCGCGATTTAGACTCTAATGAATGTCCTCTTAGAATCCATTAACTTTGTTACAGCGCCATCTAGTAATAAATTATGATCCTATTTTAAAAAATCTGAGTTACTCCCTAGTCGCGCCTAAAGAAGTTTTACTTCAAAAAGAAAATAAATAAATGAAATAATCCAAGAATATGACATAATACTTCCACATTCCCACCGAAACTCAAGAAATATTGACAGCAGCAAGTATTGCTATTATAATTGTTTCACTTTGTTAGTATCACAAATTTAATGTTATTCACCTGACTAAAATTTGTTCTACTCTTCTTCTTCTTCTTATGTATTGGCAATCAGCTACATTTACGAGCTATTGGTGCCAGTGTCAAGTTATAAATATTTTCACGTTTTTAGTCTTTCAAGTCAGTCGTTGTCTAAGTCAAACTGTACCATTAACAGTGCAATGGCTACACTGTTAATGGTATCTTGTGGGAATTTTGATGGAAAATGAAAACGTTGTAAAGCACTTTTATATGATATTCACTACATCCTAGTATCGCCGCACATCACATTACATAAAATGCCATCAAAATTATCTAATATAACACGTTAAAACACTACGATATCGAATATAATACAAGAGCACCACATGACGTTTTCAAATTCCCGTCAAAAGTCGTCTTGTACTACTCTATGATGACGCAAATTTAAATAAATTTCTTTAATAATAATGTCAGTACTTGGCTTACCACATAACATAACTTTAGACAACAATACTATCGAATAGTTGCTTGCTATCGATAGTCCAAAATAGTCGATACTATCGATAGTTTTGAGTTAAAACTAATGGTATTAGCGATACTATCGATAGTATTGATACTATCGAATGAATCACTATCGATAGTATCGATAGTATCGTTGTTATTGATAGTATTGCTCGTAGAGAGCTATCGATACTATCGATAGTATCGATAGTATTGACGTATTACAATACAATCGATATACTATTGATACTATTGCTTATACGTAAACTATCGATAGACAATTGATTGTCTATCGATAGTAGACTATCGATATGCAACACTAATTCTAACAGTTGCGAGCGGGGGCCATACCCGCAATACCTATCGGGTATTTGCCGGGTACATACCGGCTACATACCGGGTGCGCATACTGCCAACTTCATACCGGGTCTCTAGACCTGTACCAGTATATACGCCTCACCCCTAATTATCATAGCAAGTCCATAAATTGGTAGTTTTCTAGCGGCTACTAATATTACTGAGTACTCTTATGAAATAGATGCGTACTACTGTTATCCATGTCCAAAATCAGTTTTCGATATCGATATGCAAACTGAATATTTCTTAAGGAAAAGTTTTCTATAAAAAAAGAATAGGCTATAATTTTAACAGAGAGTAGTGGTTTGTTTGTTTCAAAAGAGCAAATAAAAAACTATACTGCAACTGCCTTAATCCTGATATCAATTTGAGAATCTTCTCTATATTAGGTTCATAAACCTAATTGTAGAACTAGTATCTAATATAAAAAAATATATGTTTATGTATATTTTACGGCACAGTACTACGAGTATTTGTAGCAATAGAAAATATATTGCTTCTCAGTCTAACGTCCTAATATTTCTTTCAACTGTGGAAAGCCATGCTCCATGCATAAGAACGTTTCAAATTTGAAAGATATTTTATAATCTGGGGCTATTACGTTGCAATAGTCGCGGCCGTAAACTGCTATTGTTTGACAGCATATATTTATAAATTTTATTGCAATTTAGTGCTTTGAATTAAAATATAAGCAAATATCAAGAAATATAACGTATATTATATTGCATTTACATCGGTAAATTAACACCATAGACTGATTAAGACTAGAATAGCATAATGTCTGTAGCATTTGCAGCACGAGGTAATAGACCTCCTCTAAGCCCGGCACAAATCCAAAAGATGTTGGATGAAAATGCTCATTTGATTCAAACTATTCAAGAGTATCAATCGAAGGGGCAACTCATGGAATGTCATCAATACCAACAAATATTACATCGTAACTTAGTATATTTAGCTTCTGTAGCAGATGCCAACCAGAATATCCAAAATCTTTTACCAGTAAGTATTAACTATTACGTTTTTATTTCTTTATTTTATGTGTTTAAATAAGACCTGCTGTATTGTATGGATAAGCATGTTGGGCGACAAAAGTGACGGATGAGAGACGACTGCATGTAGCGGAGATGCGAATGTTGAGATGGATGTGTGGTGTGACAACAATGGATAAAATAAGGAATGAACATATAAGAGGAAGTTTGAAATTTGCGCCAGTGACGGAAAGATTGACATGGTATGGACATGTGATAAGATGGGATGAAAGTAATGTTGTGAAGAAAGCTTTAAGTATGAATGTTGAAGGCTTAAGGGGTAAGGGAAGACTGATGAAAAGATGGATGAACTGCGTGAAACATGACATGGATAGACAAGAAGTGACCACAGAGATGACGTCTGATAGAGTTGTATAGAAGGAGAAAACATTGCGTCGACCCCAAATAAATTGGGATAAGAGCAGGTTGATGATGATGATGTGTTTAAATATGGGGTAGTTCTTTGAAAATCTTTAATTTATAACTATAGAGTAGCATAAGAATTATTCCATCCTGATAGGAGTAATTTTTTATTTTGTATTCAATAAAGTTGCTGCTTTTATGAAAATTTTACTTAAAGATTAATATGAGAATATGTATTATTTTCCAGTTCAGTCCATTTCCAGATTATATTAGATGTCATTTAATAAGAGTATATCTAGTGTTAGACACATGCTCATTGCAATAGCCCTAAGAAGATGGTAGTTTAACATTTTATTGTTTAATATTGGATTACTACCATTATTTTGTGTGATCATGACAAAAAGCATTTCACATAATAATATTTCTTTTTCTGTTATGTTAAAAATATTTAATTGAAAGTTAAATAAATTATTGTTATATTTCAAGTTTCTTATTTGTCATTTTTTTGCAGCCACCACCGCAGATTGCTCCTGGCAATGCATCACAAGCGCCTCCACTCAATTCACCTTCTCCGAACAATGATGTAACTGGTTCAACTCAGCAATCATATCGACCGGCAGGTGTCTCTACAACACCCACAAGGCCAACTCAATCATATGGTCAACGCCCGTATCCACAAAACCAATATCAAGGACAATATCAAGGGGCACCTAATGTATACCCTCCACAACCAGGGTATGGCCCTCCAAGCCAAGGATATGGCCCACCCAATCCTCCACAACAGCCACAGGGTTATCCTCCTAATTCAAATTATGGACCACCTATCACTACCACTCCAAGTAATTACCCTCCATCAACTCATCCAGGACCTGGTTATCCTCCATCATCTGGACAACAGCCTTATGCTCCTCCACCAGGCAGTCCTGCTAGTGCTGGTGCACCTTATCAGGTAAGGGGTGCTGCACAACCTGCTTATACTGGTAATTCTGTTTATCCTCCTTCACAAGCTGGTGGTGGTAATTACCCTAACGTTGGAGTTAGTACCTACAATAATTCCACAGGTTCCCAACCTCAATCCTATCAAGCACAACCTTTTCCAAATACCACTCCAACTTCAGCATACAGTTCCACACCTATATCACAGCCAAATCGATCTCCTCAGCCTCCACCCAGTGGTTATTCTTCACAGAATCCACCCAGCTCAGGATATGGTTCACCATCTGCTCAATCGCCTACATATAATTCAAGTTCCCATGGCAATAATGCTCCCCCTGCTACTGTTCCATCTGGTACTCCTTCAGCTAGTGGTCCACCTGGCCAACAGTATCCGCCACCTGGCCAAGTTTCTCCTTATCCACCTTCTACACAGCCTCAATATTCTAACCCATCATCTCAACCTGGAAGTCCAGCACCTTCTATATCTACAGCTGCTCCACCACAGAGTTCTTACCCACAAAATCCTCAAAACTATCCTGCCGGTGGAGGCTATCCATCTCATGCCTATCAACAAGGTTATCCTCCGGCTCAATATCCTCCAACGCCTTACCCATATGCTCGCGCGCCTACTCCTGGAGCACCCCCACCTGGTACTCCACAACCTTATCCTGGATATGGGTTTCAACCTCCAACACAACAGTAAATTAACATCTAATAGTTACTTGAGTAAAGTAACAATTCCATATTTAGGAATATATTATTCTTCCTATCAAGCTAGAAATGTGGTGCTGGATTTAGCCATTCAGGCACTCAGAAGGGGATATATACTGTAGGAATGTGAACAAATGAAAATGTGTTCTGTGTTGGATAATTAAGAATAAAATTATTAAACATTAAAAAAATCTCACTCAAGTGAAGTTATAGCTAAGAAAGATAATTACCGTAATTTAGTATTTCAAGTTTCAATTAATTATTCAGCAAATAACAGAAGTTCAGTCGGCTTATAATCAACTGACAAACAATTGGTGTTGATTCTCATAAAATTAAAGAGTTGTCAGGCTATGGCATGGCCACACTCCGCTCTAAACCGTGCGACGCCACGATATAGCGGCACAACCTGCCGTATACGAAATGGTCTAGAGGCACTTTCTCTAGCTTGGGTGATTCAAATCGGCGCCTAAGGAATGCTAAATTATCACGATGTGCCAATGATTTGTCAACCCTTAGCCAATAATTTTAATCCATGTACCTTTTTTGAAAAGTAAAGATTCATTAAAAGCCCCGTTGATGTAGCACTCTTGCGTTCCTTAGGCATTTCATAGCAATATAAACGCTGCGAATTTGTCTAGATATTCGAATGTCACGGAACTGGCTATTTATGACTGCTCTAACGCGGATACAGTCTAGTAAATTTATCAGGTAAATTTTAGTGACTGTACTTGGGGTCTTATGGTGTACCCAACAGCAACACAAGAGCTTCAGAGTGAATTGTCAAGCTGTCAGTGAAATTGTACCGCCCTTTATGAAATATAATAGTGGTATTATAAATATACATATAATATACAAATTTATTGAAATAATACCAACTTAAATAATGTTGCTTGCTACGGCTTCTATTTAGATATAGTTATTGCGTTGACTGTAATTTAAATTTAAGAGAAAATATGTATAAATATTTCTAGAGTTAGTGTTGTACTGTAAAATCATTCGAATTAAATAGATCTAAGAAGTTTGTGATTTGGACTTGTTTCATTGTAATAAAGTTAATATACTTAGGTATGAGGCTCAAATAAATACACTTTCTTTTCGTGTCGTGTCTTTTGGCTAATAACTATGGATGACGAATTGCTTTACTATTACACCTATATTTTGCTAATAATTACATAATTATATTTTTGGATCCCTTCATGGGTTCCGCTTCATAATGGTGTATAAATTCTAACACCATTTTATCTCCCCACTCCATATTTATTGATTAACTGGAGATCCTCGAACGCGTCTAAACACAACGAAAATTTCCCCCGAAATGAAAAACGCTAGTCTAACCACAGAGCGCGATATATTAGCGCGCTAAAACCCTTTGACTTATCGCCACCCAAGCGATACTGCACACGAAGCCCGAATGTTCGCGACGATAGCCAATAGTGACTGGTCACATCTGCGTCTATCGTCACATTGCACGAAGCATCGTGACGATACACGCAGGTGTGGCCCTAGCATAATGATAACTACCTATAATAAATAAAAATTTCTGAGATTTGGTCAAAAGGTATTTTATTTTGAAAAAGTATTTTGAAAATACCTATTTTGCATTTAGCATTTGAAATACAAAACGCAAAACTATTTGGTATTTTGCATTTGAAATAGTAAATCTGAAAAGTATTTTGCATTTTGTATTTAAATGCTTTTTTAAAACCATTTTGTACATCTCTGGAGCTGAGGTGCTTCATTCGGTAAGCAAGAGAGCCGGTAGCCTAGCTTTCTGGGTGGGTTTGTGGTTTTCATTGGTAGACAGCAGCCTAGCTATAACCCTGATATTGCAAAGGTCCATTGGCGGTATTAACGCGGCGGTGCTTTTAGTTGCAGACATCAAGTGCCTGTCTATAACCAAGAGTAATAAGAATATATTAGGATTTTTTTATATTTTATATGTAATTCTTTTGTATGTGTGTATATGATGAACTCTTAAAGGGTTGTAGAAAATCTAATATTTTAATGAAAATGTGTGTGCTCATCTGGGGATGCATCCCCTTTTATTTTACTTTTACAGAACAACGTCTGTTGTGTCGGGTACCTTTTAGTATTTCTATTTGAACACTTACGCCATCATAGTCATAGTGAAGACTTGAATATATGATAGTAGTTTTTACCAGCTAATCAAATATTCAAAAGAAAATAACCTTATATTTAAATATTATAACAAAGGTGATAAGTAGTAAATATGGTGATAGACGTATGTGAAAATTTGCCATCTTAATTGTTGAGGTTCAATAAATCATAAGTTATTGGGTTTATGTGAATAATTTGATTATGACAATTTAAAAGTCGTAATAAATAAAACATTTTTGTAGTAGAAAACACCTTTTTTTTATATACTTAAGAATGATGATGATATTATAAGAACGTTTTTGATTAACTCCTATTTTCATTTATTAATAGGATTTATTCTATATAGTAGTATTAGTGTTATGCTAGGGCCGCACCTGCGTGGCCACCGAAGTTAAAATCGAGTACCGGTGGTCCGCTCGCACGGCGAAGAGAGAAGGTTTTACGGTGGGTCTATGGGGTCACGCGCCGCCTTTCCGTCACCCCGGACCGATTCAGCGGGGCGAGACGCACCCATAGCCCACCAATAAAAAAAAAAAAATAAAAAAAAAAAAAGGGCCGCACCTGCGTGTATCGTCACGAAGCTTCGTGCAATGAGACGATACACGCAATGTGAACGGTCATTATCGGCTATCGTCGCGAACATTCGGGCTTCGTGTCCGTTATCTCTTGGTTGGCAATAAGTCAAAAGTTTTAGCGCGCTAATACATCGCGCTCTGTGGTCACACTAGCGTTATTCATCTCGGCGGAAATTTTCGATGTGTTTAGACGCATTCGAGGTAGACATGTGTAAGTAATGCGAGTGATGTATGACGTAATATTACCCGACCGTGTACTGACCCATTACGCGACTAAACATCACATCACATTAAATGACGCGAACACGCGTGTACTGTTCTGCAATGTTCGGAGTCTGGCAATTCAATATTTATTTTGAGCTTTATTTTCAGAACGTTAAGGCTTATATTTCTTGACGCCGCCCGCCGTATATATAGAGCGCTATCGCATTACGCATCACACATGACATGATATATCATGTGTGATGTTTGAGTGATGGTAAAATGTAATATTACTCGGCAGTCGGCACGAAATGTAATGCCATATCACATCACTTCGCGAAGTACTCTTTCGCGCATGTCTAATTCGAGGGTCTCCAGTTAATCAATAAATATGGAATGGAGCGATGAAATGGTGTTGCAATTTTTACACCATTATGAAGCTGACCCATGTGGAAATCCAAAAAAATCATTATGTAATTATTAGCATATTATAGCTGTAAAAGTAAAGGAACTCGCCATCCATAGTTAAACGCATCGAAATGATTTCGGCCATCTTTAATTATTGCACGATACTTCGTGTAAAATACCAGTCTTCTAATATGACCACAGTATTATCGCAATAACTTTTTAGTGTACCAAACGTACGAAGCTTCGCCACACATTACTCCGGGACGATACACGCAGGTGCGGCCCTAGCATTAATGAAGCCACTTGCAGTAAAGTTTTTCGTTACTTTCGCGAATTCTACCATTTATATTTTGAGGAATGTAATGAATACACCTGAGTAATCTTATAACTGTAATTTTAAAATAAAGGTTTACGTAATCAGATTTTTCCTAGTACAATACCTATATCAACTTTTCATATTCTTAGCATATTTGTTTGAGCCAAACTTTACTTATGGACAGTTAATACTTTATTTATTTATATAATATACAAAAGTGGGAGTCGTAAACAACGACTAAAAGCTTAATATCGACGTAAATTCCATCTGATACTGTCTGGTCACCAATTACATTCTTGAGGAAGGTTGAAAGTCAAACAGGCGATCGGTCATAAAACTATTTGCAATACGTAAAATAGAAGAATACATATTACGTCCACCTCAAGTCATTGTGATAAGCGTAGGTTGATGGTGATGATGATTACCATAGCCTGAAATGCATATTTCATTGAGGTCAGGGGAACGCTCATTTTGACCAAAGATATATATCACACTTAACATCCATTGTAGGTAATACTTATATTGCATCTATAGGTATTAATGCTATGATATGATTGATCGAAATCATTTAGTTTTATAATGAAAATGACGAAAATCAATAAAACCTTTACTTAGGTACTGATATATTTTTGATAACTAAACCAGATGACAATGTGATTTCATTTTGAATATATATACAAACCAAAAATTGAATATCAATTAAGTAGTTGCATAAATATTTTAGTATTTATTCTTCAAAAGTAATGGAAGATTCATCGAAGGGGAGAACTGTTTCATCATAGAATTCCAATGGCAAATCTTCAGATAATGGTTGCGTGGGAAAAGGTGGCGAAGTTTTGTGTTTTTTCAGTGGTAATACAGTGTCAAATAAATAACACATTGCACCAGTTTCACCAGGTATAGCAACACCTAACGTCCAGATAACATTATATTTAGTATTTATACGAAGAATTTTCACACCACGTAATATTCTCCATCTGAAAGTAAATGAAACCTTTTAGTTTTATTTAGATAGCCAATTTAATAATTAAGACTGACGCATACCTGTTGCCCATATGTCCCGGCATTTTTGTGCCTGGCCACACCCGTGCCTTTTGGCCTCCAGCTCCAATATTTCCAGGTCTTCTATGAGTTTTAGTTACACCATGAGATGCTGGCATCCCTTTAAATCCCCACCGCTTCATGACACCTTGAAAGCCTCTGTCCATGCTGAAATACAGTAGGTATATATATATATATATATATATATATATATATATATATATGGTAACAATTATAGGTTTGATATCCTGTTATTTTTTATTAATCCTGCATATAATTAGTCCTGCATCTATAAATGTATTGTATGCACTACAATAAAACCGAAGGGGAACCTTAAGTTAAACTTAAGGCAATTTATGTAGCTGAATGAAATATAGTAGATAATTGCAACCGACCCGACCGGTGCTGAATTAATGTCATGTTGAAGTTAAATGGCGAAAAGTGCCCATATTATATTTCTTCTAAGAGAACATACTCATACTAGGTGACCCATTTTTAACAATTTATTAAAAGTTACTTTTTACAAATCTAACTACAGTTTGGAAAGAGAAAAATATTATTAAAATGTACTTACGTTTTAGCTCTTATGTCAAGGTAATCTCCAACTCTAAAATGTGTAGCAAACAATGGCGTTCCTGGAGGTAAATATGCACTTGGAGATACTATAAACCTGCTGAGATTTCGTTTGGGTAACATTCCTACTTTATCAAATAAACCACAGTATTCTTTAGTTACTGTGCTGGGATCTATTGTTTCTGAACCTACCAATAAACAACCCATTTTTTTCTTTTCTGTCCGCATCGCTTTACTGGTTACCATTGGACTAAATTCTTCTGGAGGAATATATTTTACAACGTGATTGTCTACAACCTGCAAAATATATTTGACTTATTTTTTTAAATTTTACTAATGTGTTTTAAAAATGTGTTATACATTTTTAACCAATGAATGAATTTTATTAGTCTAGCAGCAAAGGCATCTAATTCCATCCATCCATCAACCCGTAAAAGTCAGCTGTTGGACATAGGTCTCCCCACGAGAATGCCATTTACAACGGTCCTGTGCCACCTGCGTCCAACGGTTTCCTGCGTCCTTGATGAGGTCATTAGTCCACCGAGTGAAGGGTCGTCCTACGTTGCATCGTCCGATTCGTGGTCGCCACTCGAGAACCTTTCTTCCCCAACGGTTGTCGGTTCGTCGAGCGAAGTGGCCTGCCCATTGCCTCTTCAACGTTAAATTCTTCGGGCTATGTCGGTAACACCTGTTCTTCTACGGATTTCCGTATTCCGGATTTCATCACGTAGAGAAATACCGAACATAGCACTCTCCATAGTACGCTAAGCGACTTTGAGCCTTTTTATGAGGTCGACATTTGGAGACCACGTTTCATTGCCATAAGTCATCGCTGGTAACACACACTGGTATGTATAAACCTTTATTTTCAGACACTGCGGAATATTAGACGAGAAGATTCTCCTAAGTTTCCTGAACGCTGCCCAGCCGAGTTGGATTCGTCGGCTGACCTCTTTCTCGAAATTGGATCTACCTAATTGACTGTTTGTCCTAGGTAAACATAGTGATCGACAACTTCAAGAATCGCATTCCCAACCAGGACAGAAATGACATGGGCATAAGACATGATTTTCGTCTTGTCCATGATTATGTGCAGCCCTACTAGTTGGGAGGCCTTGATGAGGTCATTGAGCATGGTGCCAAGGTCCTCCAGGGATTCTACCATGACTACGATATCATCTGCGAATCGAAGGTGAGTAATGTATTCGCCATTGATGTTGATGCCGAGTCCGGTCCAGTCTAAGAGCTTGAAGACATCTTCCAGCGCAGTGGTGAACAGTTTCGGAGAGACAACGTCTCCCTGTCTCACGCCTTTCTGCAACTGAATCGGTTTCGTACTCTTATCCTGGATACGGACCGACATAGTAGCGTTTTTATACAAACACTTCAGCACTTTATATATCGATAGTCAATTTGGCAGCTCTGAAGGGACTGCAGCACTGCCCAAGTTTCGACAGAATCAAAGGCTTTCTCATAGTCCACACACGCTACACAGAGGCCGATTATACTCCTCGGTCTTCTGTATAATCTGGCATAGCGTGTGTATGTGGTCTATGGTACTATTACCTTTCGGAAACCGGCTTGTTCGGGAGGCTGTAAGTCGTCTAGCTTGCTCGCGAATCAGTTCGTAATGACTCTTGAAAACAATTTGTACACGTGGGTCAGGAGTAAGATGGGTCTGTAATTCTTTAAGAGCGTTTTGTCGCCCTTCTTGAAAAACAGCACCACCACATTCTTGATCCACGACTCTGGAGCGTCGCCCCCGAGAATGACAGAATTAAACAGCTTCTGTACGGCTTTTAAAACCAGCTTGCCGCCTGCCCTCAGAACTCTGTGGTGATTCCGTCAACTCCCGGTGCCTTCCGTTTTTTAATTGTTTTAGAGCCATTCTGATCTTGTACAAGCTTATGTGCGAGAATTCTTCGGTATAGTGCCGAGTGAGCTTGGATCTGGGGTCTTGGACCAAGCCGACAACAGGATTCAGGGATGATTTGTACAACTGTCCAAAGAACCTTTCGACCTCTCCCAAGATCTCACTCTGGGATGAAATGACAGTACCGTTATCGGTCTTCAGCTTAGTCATTTGGCTCTGACCAATAGTCAAATCTCGTGCGAACACTTTGGAGCCTCGATTTCGCTCTATCGCCTGTTCAATACGCAGTGTATTGAATCGGCGAATATCGCGTCGCATAGATTTAGAGATTTGTCTATTAAGCTGCCTAAGTTCGGACCAATCGGCTGAAGATTGTATCGTCATTTCCCGTCTCCTCTCCATGAGTTGAAGAGTCTGGTCAGAAACCTTTTTTTTTCTAGTAGCGTGATGGCCCTTAAAGAATTTTGACCCTACCGCGTGGACAGCTTCCACGAACCTGTTGTTCGTATCGTTCGAAGACTCGCACTCTTCCAGCCATTGGAAGCGATTATGTAATTCGAGTTGAAAGGTATCGAGGTTCTGGTATTGGACAAGTGTAGGTCGGAGTGTAGACTTTATCAAGCGGGACCGTTCGATTTTCGTACGAAGATTCAATATGCCTCGAACCATCCGGTGATCACTCCGTTTTAATCCTGCTGATCACAGAGACATCATTAAATATTTGTCGTTTGTCCGTCAAAATGAGGTGTATCTCATTTTTAGTGGATCCATCAGGGCTAATCCAGGTCCACTTCCTTTGTGGCTGCTTCTTGAAGAAGGAATTCATCAATAAAGAGGCCTTCCTTCTCCAAAAAGTCGGCCAGTTTTTGGCCCCTTTGCTCTCTCTTTTCAAATCCATATTGCCCAACTCTCAACTCATCGTCTGTCCTTTTGCCTAGTTTTGCGTTGAAGTCTCCCATAACTAGCGTGAAGTAGGTTTTGGACGTGTGGATGGCTCTCGAGATATCCTCGTATAAGGCCTCCACTACGTCGTCAGCGTATGTCGAAGTCGGTGCGTAAGCCTGTATGACCTTCAACGAATACCGTTTGGTAATTCTGAGTATAAGGTACACTACCCCTGTTGACACACTTTCGATCCTCTCCACGTTCTCTACGAGAGACTTACGAACGAAAAACCCTACACCGCCTTGGGATGGGTGATCTCCCTCCCGGTAGAAGAGCAGATTTCCAGACCGGAGGATTATCGTGCCCTCCCTCTCTCTTCGCACTTCTGATAATCCTACAATGTCACATCGGATTTTGCTTAATTCCTGTTCCAGCTCGATGACCCTCTCGTCAGTCCTAAGTGTCCGAACGTTGTGTTATCAGGGCAAGAGTAGATTTTTTTTGTTAGCCGGAGCGCAGCCGGAGATTCCTAGCACCTCCTGCCCCGCCACCAACAGGCCCGCTACCAAAATGAGCCCGTGGAACAGCGGAACTGCCGTGACTTTTTTGCATTCATATTTGTTTTGGTTTAGTAATGCCATAATCGCCACGCTTGGCGATCGCGGTAGATGTTATTAAGTTTCCCGGGAGATAGCCGCTGCCCAATCTCCCGGTGAGACCCTTAGCCGATTCTTACAACTCCCACGGGCAAGTAAGGGGTGACGACCTTTGTATTCTATTCCCGTCGCCACACGGGGACCATCTAATTACTGACATAAAATTCCGAATCTGTTAAAATTTTATTGGATATTTTCTTAGACAGCACTAGGTTCGCATTTTTATTTTCTAGGTCTCGAAAGGGTCTAGCAGGATAAGATAGGGTCAGCGGCCCCAGAAAGATAATTCGAAAATAACTTTTGCCGTAACATTGGCGAGGTACAAAGTTACTGTTGGCACAATTTTAGTCTCTTATTTCGTTGCGTTCTGGAGATATTTAATCAAATAGACGCTAGAAGGGGTATATTTTAAAACTTTTTTTAAAAACTATTGCAGCTGTACTAATGAAACAAAAACTATTCATTAGAAAAAAATATTAGTCTACATTATATATTTTTTGTAGAATTTTCAAATCGTATTTACTAATATAAAAAATTATAATTTAAAAATTCAAAAAACCCGACTACGTAAAAAGTAACCCAAACTACGTAGACAACTGAACAGTCGGGATAGATAATATTAAAAATACGATTGGCAGCATAATAACTATATATTAAAAGTCTATATTTCAAATATACTAAACTTAAATTAAAAAAATATATAAAATATAAAGTAAACAAAACTACGTACATAATAAAAAAAAACTGAAAAGAAAAAACAAGCACTTAGATGTCCGGTGCTCTAGAATTCTATAATAGGTATATTATTGAATGAAAACTATTACAGAAAATAAAATATAGTTTAATAATGGAACATAACAACTGAACAGTTGGGATCAGATTTTGAAATACCTATTCAACGACATAGTTTGTTGACTTTCATTTTTTTAATTTTCACAATATGGCGTCCAGTAATCGCCATATTGAATTTTCATTAACGTCATATCTTTAGTGACACTCGCCGCATTTTAAGAGGAATCGATTGACATATGAATCATAAAAATCGGCTCACGTGTTTGGTCTATATAGTGCTCCAAAGGAACATACAAACATACATACATAGACTGTTAAATACAATACCACTCATTTGCATTGCGCAGTCGGGTAAAAAAATAAAAAAAAAATTTCATGATTTTATTTAAAGTTCACGCAAAGGTACAATCACACAAAAAATATATAATGTAGCTTATTATGTCTAGTATTACTATAAAAAAATGCGACCATATGAAATGGGTTCAACACTTCCAAAAAAAAATTAGAACCTCTTATGACGGTCACGGATACTCTAAAGACTTTACTTTTATCTTGTGATTAAACTTTTTTAATCATCTATACACTATTATAATATGAGTATTCTTTCTAAATAAATTAGGCAGTAGTCAAAAATGTAAGTTCGACCTTGATTTTATCAACATCAACGTTTTTGATGAACAAGTCGAAGCTTGTCGTAGCATGTGTATTATTTTGTTTACGTGTCATTTCTATAACCCCACTATATGGAAGGTAGAAACTAAGGAATACCATCTTGTATGGGGTATTAGTCAAAAAAGTGTCCACTTGTAAACAGCAAATTATTGTTCGAACACTCCCCGAAATAGCGCTAGTGTAGCAAGTGGAAATGATATGAATGTAGCAGTAATAAGCAGAGTGAAGTGTGCTGAGTTACGTAGTCAACTGTGATTTGATAAATAATAACCTATGAACCTATGAAATTTGTGGCGCTCTATTTAAAATGCTTCCACTTGCTACTATAGCGCCACCTTGCCACCTTAATTTGCTCCCGTTCATTGGACACTTCTTAATACACTGAGATGTTACTCCTTACTCTATTCTCCATGCCCCACTAATACAATATCTCGACTAGAATTAATGTAGCGCATTATTTTGGAATATATTTTGTTTTTAAATATATAGGTACTGTTTGCATTGTGTGTTAGTGAGTAAATGTACATGAAGTACGTCTGGTAAATGTAAAAAATGTACTAAGTTTTTACACAAAGATAACAAGTCCAGAAAAGTTATCAAAACTAAAAATTAAGCTAAAATATATGGGTGCACCATTTCATATGTTTGCACTTTTTCGTAGTAATACTAGACACAATAAGCTACATTATATATTTTTTGTATGATTGTACCTTTGCGTGAACTTTAAATAAAATCAAAAAAAAATTTTTTTTGATGTGAAACATCTATAGGCGAGGGGTAAACTAATTGTTGGCTTAGTAAGTGCGCGGGCTGTGGCGAGCGCGCTATACGATTCAATATATGTACTATACGTAGTAGTGTGTGAGAAGTGGTCACATGATGTTATGCGCAAGCTACTGTGGCCTCTATCGCCGCACTGAGCTCACATACCTATTAGTGATGTAACGAATGTCATATTTTGGACATTCGCGAATGCGAATATCTGCTGCCAACATTCGCGAATGCGAATGCGAATATTCAGCTTTTGTTTATATTTGGCGCCATTTGTCTATGGCTTTATTTAGTTACACTACCAACGAGTTTCCCCAGCGGGCGCATACTTAGTGGCACTGGACTTATTTACACGCCACATCGAAACAGACTTGAAGGAGGTAACTTTTTTTTTTTGCGGTGAACTATGGACGTGGTCGCGCCCCGCCAAATTGGTCCAGGGTGACGGAAGAGGCGGCGCGCCACCCAGACCCACCCTGCAAACACCTCTCTTCGCCGTGCGAGCGGGCCACCGTTACTTGATCTTTGTCTTCGGTGGCCCGCCCGGCGGTTTACCCTCGCGGGTTCCTCTCGTGTCAACGCCCGACAGCTTTCGCCGTCGGGGCGTCGCCCTCACGCGGTGGCCTCACGTCGGGTGACCGGACTATTCCCCGGTCCGATCACCCGAAGCCTCGGTTAGGGCGGCATCAGGCGCAGATATTCACGCCTGCGCCGCCCGTGGCGCCGGCGGCGGTTCGAGTCCGCATGGAGGGAATCCTCCCGGACTTGTTCCGCCGCCTCCTTCTGCAAGATGACAGCCTCGCAGAAGGCGGCGACCGCGTCCCAGTTCCTGACGCTGTCAACCATCGCTTTCACGACAGCTGGCAGCGTCAGGTCGGCACCGATGACAGCGACGAGGTCACGGCGCTGCCCGTCCCAGCTCGTACATACCTCGAGCATATGTTACGCTATGTCCTCGTCACTATCGCACTGGCGGCAGTCGACTCCCTCCTCACAACCGTGTGCAGGTACTTGCCGAAGCAACCGTGCCCTGACAAGACCTGCACCATCCGGGAGGAGAGGACTCCGTGCCGCCGCTCCATCCACTCCATCAGTACGGGCCGGAGGGCCTCAACGGTAACAACACCGTGTCTAGGCCTCTCCAGCCGCGTAACCCAACGGGCGATTACGTCCCGGCGGGCGTCCTCGCGCCAGGTAGCTATCTCGCTAAGCGATAGGGAGCCACCTTCGTCGCGTGCTAAATTAACCCGCCGGTAGGGGTCGGAGAGCATTTCCGCCTCTAGGTCCCATGGGAGTGTTCCAGCCAATGCCGCCGAGGTCGACACCGTGCGGTATCCGCGGATGGCTCTGACCGCTATGGATCTCTGTGGGCGCCATAGAAAAGCCCTGAGCTGGGCGTTCAGAGACCTCGCTCACACGGGTACGCCGTACGTGGCCATTGAGCGGATCACCCCCGCATACAGCCGTCGGCACTCGAAGTTGGGTCCACCCACGTTCGGCATGAGCCGCGATAGGGCGGACGCCGCGCCGACCAGCCGGTGAGCAATCCTGGGGAAAATGCTCCCGAAATCACCAACGCCCGTCGAGCACCAGGCCCAAATATTTCATATGGGCCTCCGTCTTATTTAGGGCCACCCTGAGCCCTAGCGGCTCAATTCGCCTGACCATCTATCTCCTCGGTGCCGAGAGTGGCCAGGCTCGCCGCCTCTTTGAGTGTCCTGCCCCGGGCTGTGACGAGCGTGTCGTCAGCGTAGCATATCACGCTCAGCCCGGGGGCGAAGTATAATATTCCCCTACTGAAGTTCAATTATTAATATGAAAAATATATATAATTAACTGTTATTATGACTATTTAATGGTCTACTGTAGAAGAATATAATTTTTGTTTGATTATCTAAATATTAAAAATATATCTAAAGACTGAGTTTAATAGAATAATTTAATTTTACTAGTTTCAATTGCATTAAAATTTTGTGTCACAAGTTCTAATAACGATTAAATTTGTTAGCTTTAATAAAGTAAAAGAGTGTTAACTGTTAACTTTTATCTAAAATGATTATATTTATATCTACTATAAATACTATAAACTATATAATATAGATATACTATAAACACTTTGTGATTATGATGACAGCAACTCATGTTAAAATTTAATTTTAGTTTATTTATTGTAGAAGTATTTGTAGATTATTATTTTTAGATAAAGCTAAAAATAATATTCTTTAATGTTATCATTAAACTTTGGTAAAAATTCATAGAAGAGTATTTTTGTTTGATTACATTGCATTTGGGTCATTTAGTATATAGTTTTGTTTTTTAAATTGTTATGAAAGTTTGATTGTTAAGTTTCATTGCCCAAAGTTAAATAAATAAATGATACCAAATGATAAAGAGAAGACTGATAACGTGATTACGAGGTTAAGTTACTTTTTATTGCTTTAAAAAACATAACATTCGTAATAAATTAATGGAATTGGATTTTCTTATATTAACCAACTAATTACCTACTTAAAAATTAATTCACACTAAAACATTCAACGCAATAATTTCGCGAATGCGAATTTGCAAAAATATGCGAATGCGAATATTCGTTACATCACTAATACCTATAGCGTATACTATGTGTATAGTGTTTTACGTGAATTTTTTTTTATGATCATTATTTTAATTCATTTAAAATATTTTTATAATGATAAAGTTGTATATATAAATGTTTCTAATTTAAAATATTATTGGTAATTATTTATTTATATTGTATTATTAAATTACATATTTATATATATACATTTTAATTACTTTATTTATTTTATATACATGTTATTTTTTATATACCTACTAATTTAATTTATTATTCATTACGTTATAATTGTACATTGCGGGTATTACTTAATAAGACGTATATTTTACTCTTTTATATGTTTAACGTATAAAATGTATAATATAATTATACGTTTTATTGTAATACTATTTATATGTCGCCGCCATTGTGACGTCGAAGGTGGCCACGGGGTCAGTAAAGAGTGCGTGAAAGGCGCCCAGCTGTTGTGCACCTCCATCACACTCGCGAACAATCGCCGATCAACCTCCAAAACGCATACGCATACTTTTTATTGTATTTATTTGCCTATTTTAATATACTAATTTACATCTAGCGAATCACTGTTTATTACTATGTTCCATTACCGAACATTATATGTTACTCGTATTTGTCCTGCTCATGATTTATACAATCAGAAATAAATAATATTATAATTAATATTGAAATAAATTATTATTTCTGTATTAAAATAAATATTATTATTTTTTAATTGTCTCAATATTTATAATTTAGATGTATTTTATCCTAATGATATCATTTATATTAATTTTAATTAATTAATCTGTTGTGTAATAATAAATAATAAGTAACATACTTCAGTTAACATCGACTAATTGTCACATTCATACCGTCAGAGAAAAAAATCGAATATAACTATTACCGAAGTCACTAGTGAAAATAATTGAGTTGTCGCGATTTTAAAGAATTTTTTAAATTCTTTTTTTGGTATAGAAAGAAAATAAATGTTAATTAAATAAACGGTCACCAGAAAATCTGGAGAAAATTCGTAATATTGTATTTTTTCATCATGCTATATTTAGTTCCTGTCAGTCTGTACTGTATATAGGGATATTCGATATACATCGATGCATCGAAAACGTCGATGTTTACAATGCGATACATCGAATCGATCCGATGTTTTGAAGAGCTATCGAAATACTCGATGTATCGATGTTTTTTCATAAAACATCGAAACGATGATAACCAGTAAATGCCACAAAAAAGACCTTTTTTTTTCTTTTTTTTTTTTTTTAGAAATCTGTTTTATAAGGGACTGGAATAGGTATAAATGCCACAAAAAGGACCTTTTTTAGAAGTCAGTTTTATAAGGGATTGGAATAGGTATAAATGCCACAAAAAATACCCTTTTTTTTTTTTAGAAGTAACACTTTTGATATGACTTTAGAAAAAGTACTCGATGTTTAAAAACATCGATGTTTTCATCCGATACATCGAAAGACATCGATGTACAGTTTCGATTTATCGAATCGAAAAAAAACATCGATGTTTTTTCAAAGTGGACACCCCTAACTGTATACCTATTACTTGTACAAGATAATTTCGATGTTTCACATCTGCCAGTAGTCACGTGACTGCTATTTTTTTTTTATTAGTAAATACGATGTGAAAATTCTACAATAAATATATAATATAGACTAATATTTCTTCTAATAAATAGTTTATGTTTCATTACTATTAGTACATCTGCAATAGTATTTGAAAAAAAAAAAGTTTTAAAATACACCCCTTCTAGCGTCTATTTGATCAAATATCTCCAGAACGCAACGAAATAAGAGACTAAAATTGTGCCAACAGTAACTTTGTACCTCGCCAATGTTACCACAAAAGTTATTTTCGAATTATCTTTCTGGGGCAGCTGACCCTACCTTATCCTGCTAGACCCTTTATATCGTGAACATTATTGATCATTTCAAATAAAACATATACAGGGTGTCCCAAAATTCAACGATAAGCTGGCACCAGCAGGTGGACCTACATATGACTACTCGAGAACAGAAAAGAAAAAAATTCTACCTTGATTTTTCTTTTCATTACGACAAAAAAACCAAAATCCTTAAAAATGGACATCCTTTATTATATCATTAAGTGCTATTGCTACAGTTTTACAAGTAATTCTGTGATTTTTTTTGTATTGGCAAGGTAAGTAGCACTACTATCGATCACAACCATTAAAAATTCCAGAATATCTATAGTTTTTACACAAAAATCAATCAAAACTATGTTTTTTTCATAAATTATGTAAGATTTTGACTTTCAGCTCACTTTCACTCATCATAGTGAAAAAAAAAAGTATGGACACTACTGTGGCAAATAGTATTAAAAATTGGCGCATCTAACTACAATTCTAAAATGGTATAACATTCTAGACAAACTAGCCACAAAAATATACTTAGGTGTACTATTTCAAAATAACAACCATATTTCGAAAATTGTTAGTGTTGATAGTAATCACTTTTACTATGTAGCCAAAATGTTTTTGTAGCAAGTTCTCAGAATTTTAATGAGACATGTGCGTAGTCCATAAGATAAAATAAGTTAGACAGAGACAGAGAGATTATACGTTAGAGGGAGATAGATAGATGCTAATTGTTTAGTAACATTAATGCAGGTGGAGAAGTAATTAATGTCCTCAGCAGCACAGCAAGTCAGTATGCTCTACTTCTTTGTTTACTGCACACCGTTCTGTTTTAATTAAAGTGGCTCTGGTACTGACGACTTTTGGATTGAATTAAGTGACCTGGAAATTGACCTGACTTGGCATTATTTTAGACTGTGATTTTGTGTTTTTTTTTAAAGAAGTTTTGCCTTATTTTCAAGTGTTTAGCATTCATCATGCCGCTACCATACACAGCGTTAGAATACGCTAATATGCACCTAATTTAAGGAGAATGCCGATGCAATGCCAACGCTGCTAGCAGATTATATCGAGCAAGGTACCCTAATCTTCAAAGGTATCCGGATTATCGCGTATTTATTAACGTGTATCAAGCTTTTTCGGAGGATCGTATACCATCTGACAGGCGAAACGCTGGAAAACCTAGATCGGAACACGATGAAGAAGTTCTCACTGAAATAGAAAACGATTCAACTACCTCTGTACGTGCTGTACAAGCAGCAACGGGAATCCCAAAAAGTACTGCACATAGAATTTTAAAACGTCACGTCGTCGTGATGAAACAACCTGCAAGAAAGATGGATATTTAAATCTTCACAATCTTCATAGCTGGAACAATGAAAATCTGCACCTGGTGAGAGAAGACAATCCCAATACCAATTTAAGGTTAACCTATGGACTGGCATAATAAATGGCAAAGTGATAGGGCCCTTTGAGTTACAAGGAAACATAGATGGCAATAGTTATTTAAACTTCTTACAAAATGAGTTGCCAGGATTATTAGAAGATGTGCCCTTAAGTGATTTGCAAACCATGTGGTTTCAAAACGATGGTTGCCCAGCTCACTATGCCCGTCCTGTGCGAGAGTACTTAGACCAAGAGTACCCAGGGCGTTGGATCGGTCGACTTGGTCCTATCTTGTGGCCACCCCGTTCACCCGATCTAAATCCCCTGGACTTTTTCTATTGGGGTTGTCTAAAGGACAGAGTCTACACAAAACCGATTGCAAACTTGGACGAGCTTCGCCATAAAATAATTCAGACTGTGGATCTACGGACTACGCACATGTCTCATTCAAATTCTGGGAACTTGCTACAAAAACATTTTGGCTACTTACTAAAAGTGATTACTATCAACACTAACAATTTTCGAAATATGGTTGTTATTTTGAAATAGTACACCTAAGTATATTTTTGTAGCTAGTTTGCCTTGAATGTTATACCATTTTAGAATTGTAGTTAGTTGCGCCAATTTTTAATACTATTTGCCACAGTAGTGTCCATACTTTTTTTTTTCACTATGATGAGTGAAAGTGAGCTGAAAGTCAAAATCTTACATAATTTATGAAAAAAACATAGTTTTGATTGATTTTTGTGTAAAAACTATAGATATTCTGGAATTTTTAATGGCTGTGATCGATAGTAGTGCTACTTACCTTGCCAATACAAAAAAAATCACAGAATTACTTGTAAAACTGTAGCAATAGCACTTAATAATATAATAAAAGATGTCCATTTTTAAAGATTTTGGTTTTTTTGTCGTAATGAAAAAAAAAATCAAGGTAGAATTTTTTTCTTTTCTGTTCTCGAGTAGTCATATGTAGGTCCACCTGCTGGTGCCAGCTTATCGTTGAATTTTGGGACACCCTGTATATTTTTGAATACATCAGCACATTATGTATCGATAGTCAATTTGGCACCACTGAAAGGACTGCAGCGCATCCCAAGTTTCAAAAATCAAAGGGTTTTCTCATAGTCCACAAATACTAGACACAGATGCCGATTATTCTCCTCCGTCTTCTAAATAATTTGGACTAGCCTGTGGATGTGGTCTATTGTACTATAACGTTTTCAGCATCTAACATGTTCAGGCAGTTGGAAGTCGCCGAGCTTGCACGCGAGTCAGTTCGTAATGACTCTTGTAAACAATTAGTATACGTGCGTCAGGAGTGAGAAGGGTCTATAATTCCTTAAGAGCCTTTCATTGCCCTTCTTGTAAAACAGCACCACTGCGCTTCAGCTCCACGATTCTGGAACCTCGCTGTATTATTTCCTGGTGCCTTTCCGTTCTTTAATTGTTTCAGAGCCATGCTGATCTCGTACAAGCTGACGTCCTGGATTTTGATTAGTAGTGGTGGTGCTGTTGGTGACGACGATATGAAATATAATTTCGAAATACCTATTATAATTTTATTTTAAAAATATGGAATTGTTTTTATTTTCTTATGGTATGCCGTTCACAGGGGCGGACCCAGCCCTACACGTCGACGGCTACACGCAGGGGTGCTCCGGTCGATGGCGCTATACCGAGCACCCGTGTAAGGAGTCCCTGACCGTCCGTCTAACGGTTCTCTTGTGGTGTCCACAGAGAACTATGGCAGTCAGGACCATTCGCGGTTACCACGAGGTGGCGGCCGAGGCAGCGTTTGTGTTGACCGGCACTCTCCCCTGGGACTTGGACGTGGAGATGCCCGCCGAGATTTACCGTCGAGTATCTCCAATACTCGAAGAGGCCGGCAGTGCGTCGCCTAGCGAGTTGGCCACCTGGCATGACAACGCCCGCCAGGATGTCATCAATCGTTCGGCAGCACGACTGGTAAGGCTTCGGTTAAGTGTCTCGACTGTGAAGGCCTTCCGGGCGGTGCTTATCGATGGGATGGAGCGGCGGCACGGAGCTCTTTCCGAATGGTACAGGTTTTGTCGGGGCATAAGGGCGAGTACTTGCTCTTGATGCCGCCCTAACCGAGACCACAAGTGATTGGGACGGGGCATAGTCGTCCACCCGAGCAGAGGCCGACCGCGTAAAGGGAGCATTCGGTTCTTAGCAACTGCGACCATTTGACTACGTAGCTGTGGTCGCTCGTTACGGGGACGACAGCCGGACGGGCCACTGACTACAAAGAATGGGATTGGGTATCCCTCGAGCGGGAGCTCACACAGTGTAGAGGTATGTTGCAGGGCAGGTTAAGGGGTCGCTCGCCAATCCACATGGATCTATGTGTAACTATACCATAGCCTGTGGCAGTACAAGTTTTTTAAGGGTTTGCTTCCTACTATACTATATCAGCAATGTATACCATACTACCATATCATACGACACATGGATTAATAAGAATAAAAAGATTGAAAAAGAAATATTTTAAGTCAGTCTTCAGGTATATGTAGGTAATTTAATTCAAGTTAACACCTAATAGAAACCGAATAGGTAATGTGAGTATTGATTATATAAATTAGAAAGATTATTTGTATTGCCTCATCATTCAGTAGAGGCTGTGAGAGGGTTTTAGCAGAGAAGGAAAAGGGTCATGTAGTGTTCCATATTATATTCAATATTTTAGTGTTTTAACATGTTATATTAATACCCGATACGAAACGAAAAATGATGTCACAAGCGGGGTTCGAACCTGCACCTATTGGGAATCCGGCCCAACCGTGCTGCCACTTACACCATCGTGAACTATTTTAGGACATGCAAATTTCGATTCATATTATATCTTACGTCTTCAAGGTGACGTATGCCATCTATCGGACAATGTTTACACATTGTATAGACTTAATACTTCAAACTTTACAGTTAGAATTGTATTAAACGATGACACAACCTTGTTATTCAAATTACTGAATTTTTATAGCATTTCATATGCTTAATCATTTATAAATACCCGATACGAAACGAAAAATGATGTCACAAGCGGGGTTCGAACCCGCACCTATTGGGAATCCAGCCCATCACCTTGAAGACGTAAGATATAATATGAATCGAAATTTGCATGTCCTAAAATAGTTCACGATGGTGTAAGTGGCAGCACGGTTGGGCCGGATTCCCAATAGGTGCGGGTTCAAACCCCGCTTGTGACATCATTTTTCGTTTTGTATCGGGTATTTATAAATGATTAAGCATATTAAATGCTAAAAAAATTCAGTAATTTGAATGTTATATTAAGTAATTTTAATGGCATTTTATGTAATTTGATACGCAAGAAGTACCTACTGAGATTTAGAGAATGTAATATAACAGTGCTTTACATATATTTTTGCTTGCCACCAAAATTTCCAAAAGATACATTTAAAAGTATGACCATGGCACTGATAAGTGTCTATCACTTTAAATAAAGTCAATTTATAAACAAAATTTGGCTCAAAGGTCTTAATAAGCATCCTATAAACCACATAATAAAAGTATAGGCTGTTACTAATAATGTTCACTATTGGCTATGGCCCACTTGAAGAGGCCATTACCATATTCTCTGCACATGGATTGTAAGCTGCAGACAAATATGTTTCGAGAAAAGTGTCTTGATAAACTCTCTGCAGGTTTACAACTACCACAGGGAGGGAAGGTGTTGTAACACATTGTATTCTTAACCTTTCACTATCTGGGACACCTATGATGAAATGGGATAATAACTGACATACCTGAAGTAAAGTTGTCTGCATTTTTGTACCATCCTTAGACCATAGCGGATAGTTTCCTATTTTGCGAGCTATAAGACCAACTCTACGAACAGAAGGATTCCATTGTGCTACTGCACTTGTTTCAACATTAGCAAGTGGTGAAAATTTGGAAGCTTGTTCTTGTATTCTTTCTTGTAATATTTGTTCAATAAATTGTTTGTTATCTGGTGTTATGCAGTCTTCATGCAACTGTAATGATGCAAATTGTTCTATAAGGATAATTCTACATTTGCTTGTATGATTATACTAGATAATAGCCAGTGGATAAATTTCAAGTAAGTAGTTTGACCATAGATCACACATGATTAGAGTAAGATTGATAAGCATATACATAAAACAAATTGTGAATGGGATAGCTACCAAAGAATATGAATTACAATAAATATGAACTACAATAGTTATAATTTATTACAGTATAGTACAAAGTTATAATTTATTATTAATTTATAATTTATTACCATTGTATTATATAAATAAGCGCAACATAAGTGGAAATAGTATTGTATACAACAGGTACGATATTTCACTACGCACAGTATATTTAGTGAAGGCTAAAACTTGAATAAATGCAAGAGTTTATAAAAAATACATTGAACTATATATTTTTTAGTATTTTCAGTGGGACTGGCCGGCTGTATCACACAGCTGTACCTTCATAATGAATATTATAGTGTTATTATTTAATTTACACAAGATATTAATATAAATATACAATGATGATAATTTACGAAATATATGGTACATACCACTCTTTCTTTGGGCACATGCCAATAAGGAGGGCGATATCTAGGTTTTTGGAAAGATCGCGATACAAAGTGGTCAATTCTGTAAAAATGTTAATACAAAATACGTTTAGAAAAGCGTAAATTCCTCAATAATTTTTAACAACTTTGATCTACAACCTTAATTTCCTCAGCGCATCCTTCAAAACATTTAAAGTACACGTAGTCATAGTGGAAATTGAAGATTTAATAAAAAATAATTATGTAATTATTCTGACAAAGCTATTGTAAAAGAAAGTGGTATCAGCATATTAAATTATTAATATTTTATACTGATAAAACGATTCAAACACATGCAAAAATAATCAGACAATCAGACATTTATTAAGTAATTTTATAACATAGTTCCATAGGCCTTTACGCCAAGTCTTTGCCACAGACTACTAAGAGATACTAAGTATATTGATCTATGACTAAGTATGTTTTTGCTAATGATGACACTAATGAACTTTTGGGCAGTTTTGTGGCAAATGAAAACATATGTGAAGCAATGTTATATCGAGCGTTACTAGAGCGCATTATGCGGCATAATGCTCAACGTGCAATCGATAGCAACTCAGTGACAGAAAATTGAACAAGTGTTTTTCTTTAAGTTGGCATTGATTTACGGTTGTACACGTAACAGCAGTTACTCTATGATGTGTGGATGTGTTCGTTATAGAGAACGTGTTTCCATTTTTATCCAATCCACTTCTTTTCACATTCACATACTTGACATACTGTATTAATATTCATACTTTTTTTAAATTTTCTATTTTTATTCTAGTCTAATGAATGAGATGAAACCAGAACAGATGTAAGAGTAACAATAGGTAATGATGTACTAGAACAAGTGGATGAATTTGTATATCTTGGATGTGGATTTAGGCGAGATGGAAGGTACACCACTGATATAGAGGGAAGAGTAAATGCGAGAAATAGAGTGAACGGAGCGTTGGGACAACTTCTCGGTAGCCACCACCTCAACCAGAAGGCACGTGTGGCAATACATAACGTCGTGCTTGTCCCAATATTACTATATGGAAGCGAGAGTTGAGTATGCAGAAAAGAGCATGACAGTAAAATTAATGCGGTCGAAATGCGATCTCTACGTAAAATCTGTGGAGACTGACCGACCGCATTCGCAACGACGACTAGGTATATAAGAGAGCGAGTAGCTGGGGGGGCACACTTAAAACATTACTTATTTTTACTGACCGTCGCGCCGCCTACAGATTGGTTGTACAAACTTAACTGCTGCCATTTTGTCCTGCCTGTCAAACGTTTGACAACTGAGAATTGTTATTTTTTGTTCCTGACGTAGGTACTAATTGTCATCGATCTATTTTCGGTTATTGATATTTTTCTGAAAATTATCTCAAGTTTCAATGTTAGGCTGATATTATTATTGTTTAATTATCAGCTGATATGTTTTTTTTTTATATTTCACGGTAGTTTTCATAGTAGTAAGAAAATTCTATGTAATCACACATACACATGTAGATATGTATATATATTACTTCAACTTTAGTTCACCGCCTAAACTCTGGGTGGCAGCACTTTCCATACATGCATATTTTATCATCGAGTTGCCACTCTTTTTCAATTTAATAACTTTACTCTTTGGCGAGTAGGTATGAAAGAAAGTATTGGCGTAAAGATATGAAAGGGAATGCTCCGATGGTTCGGACATGTGGAAAGAATGCCAAACGAACGTTTGGTTAAGAAGATATACAATGCGAAAGCGGAAGGATGTAGGTACCGGGGGAGACCGAGACTCACCTACCTAAACCAGATTGGTCACGTACTGAAGGAAGGTGGAGTCAAGAGTCTCCGAAACCGGCAAGCGTATATGAAGAGTATTATGAATGTT